>CM069911.1:106844290-107268084 GCA_036172215.1 Camellia granthamiana
ACTGCCCCAGGAACTAATCTAACCATTGACTTTAGCCTATCAGGAAAAAAAAAAAAGAAAGAAAAAAAAAAAGAAAAAAAAGAAAAGAAAAAAAAAAAGAGAGTAAGAAACTTCCTCCCATCGAGGAGAAATTCGCTCCCAACTAAGATAGAGCCTCTCAAATAAATAAATAAAAAATTAATTAAAAAAATGTGAATATATTTGTATAAAATATATACATGCTCCTATAGGCACTCCCAACGTTAGAAACTTGTAATGCCCTCCTGCCCCCTATCCTTGCCCCTGGTCCTGCTCTAACTCCAATCCCTGCCCCCTCTTTGTGCAAATAAGGGCTTAGCCTTGAAAACCCAACTAATAATCCAAAAATAGAATGTGTGTGGTGGGTGATTTAATGTAGTAAGGTTTTTTTTTTCGAAAAGCTCAATGGGTCTAGGGTGACTAGGGATATGAGCTCTATTATCATAATCTTACACTTAGTGATTCGATTCATGTTTTGATTTGCACGGGCTTTACTTTGAAAACCCAACTAATAATTCAAAAATAAAATTGGTGTGGTGAGTGATTTTAATGTGGTAAGGTTTCTTTGTGAAAAACTCAATAGGTGTAGGGTGATTAGGGGTATGAGCTCTGTTATCATAATCTTACGCTTTGGGATTGGATTCATGATTTGATTTGCAATTTATGGATTATTGATACGAATCTATAGATGAATTTATTTTGGGAGTGAATCTATAGTGAATCGTATGATCATAATCGATTTATGATTCAATTCACTTTTAACGATTCATGCAATTCTTGAAATTATCTTGTCTGACATATTTCAACCATTTTTTTATTTTTATTTTTATTTTTATTTTTTAAAAAATTTTTGTAGTGAAAATGATATAATACAACTTCTAAGAGTATTTAATACAAAAACAACCAACTGATAAGCATGATTTGTTCTTATTTTAGTGATTAAAGTTTTTTTAATAAGATCCAATTAAATAACACGTTTTTAATCTTTTCTTCTTATTTTTTTCATTTAAAATAAAAAATACAAATCATTATATATCGTCTAAAGATATTCAAGGTTAGTAACTTGTAAGTTGTACTCATGAATTATCTATTGATATTTTAGTCAAATAATTATAATTCAATATTATATGGGTCAGGTCACTTAAACCTACTGGTTCCTGCAATTTTATTTTTTATTATTTAAATTCTTAACTTTTTAAACTTTTTTTCAACAGTAAACATACATGCCTTTTAAAGTGTTTTGGGTTTTGAAATAAATGATTCTAATTAATTCTTTCTTATTATTATACTCTATATAAGGTTCCTAAGTTCATTTTTTTGAATGTTAAGAGAGATTATACTATGATTTTTGAATAATTTTATGGTTGGTGAGATTTGGATCCACATCTTTTGCTATGAAGGCAATGTCTTCCCAATTATACGATGTAATCATGTCCTTATATATTAATGGGAACAAGCTATTTTAGTAATTTTTTGGCTTTTTACGAAAAGATGTGTAAAAAAGTAGAGAAAGTGATGTGATAACTTATAGTGACTTTTTGGCTAAAACACGTAGTTGCCAAACGAGGTCTTAAGAACTATTTCATAACATTTGCCAAAATCAATTTATTTTATTTTATTTTCATATATACAATTGTTTGACATTTTGACAACATGATTTGATTGATCCCCGTTTGCCCAATGCTCGTTTCATGTGTTCTAACCTTCAAGCAAATTGGTGTGTGCGTTGATAGATCTTTTGTTTTTTGTGGAATGGGAGAAGAGATTCCTTAATATTAAACAGGAGGTGCTTTCTAGAGTTGTATTATATCATTGTTTGTGGTGGTTGAGAGTTGTCCTTTGAAGTGGGGTCCTTCACCTTTTAAGTTTGAAAATATGCACATTTTTCTTTCAAAAGATCCTTTGAAGAGTGGTAGAGGAGTAGGTGCGATGAATTGGAGGGCTTTAAATTTATTAGGAAAATAAAAATAATTAAGGGAGAGTTGAAGGTGTGGAATAAAGAGACTTCTGGAAACTTGAATGAGACCTAGGACGGAATTATTAGGAATATTGAGGAGTTGGATGGGACTGAGTCTAGGAATGGTCTTGATGAGAGTTTGAGGAGAATTAGAATTGAATTGAAAACAAAGATGTAGGAGATTACATTTAGAGAGCAAATTTTTTGGGGTCAAAATGCTAAAATGAAATGGGTAAGGAAGGGGACATTAATTTCAAGTTCATTCATAGTGTCACTAATGGGTAGAGAAAGAAGTTCATTAAGAGATTGGAATCGGATAATGGGGTGGTTGCAGATATAGAAGATCAAATTGTTAATGAGATTTTTAATTTTTACACGAGTCTTTATTTAGATGGGGGAGTCACAAGGCCATGGATTGAGGGTCTAGAGTGGGCACCAATTGGGGAGGATAGAGCTGGATGGATGGAAAGATCTTTTGATGAAATCAAAGTAAGAAGTTGTTTTTGATTGAGAGAGAGATAAATCTGGGTCGAGATGGATTTTCTATGGCAGTTTTTCAAGATTGTTGGGATGTAGTAAAGGAGATTTGATGAGAGTTTATGTCGAATTTTTTGAGAATGGAGTGGTCAATACAAGCACTAATGCCACTTTTATTTGCTTGGTTCCTAATAAAGAGAAGTCGGTGAAGATTGAAGATTTTAATGGTTACATCTTTTATAAAATCTTGGGAATGTGCTATCAAAAAAACTACAAACATTGTTATGAGAGACCAAAGCTCAAGGAGCTTTTGTGGAAGGGTGTTAGATTTAGATGTTGTGTTGGTTGTGAATGAGGCAGTTGAAGAATATAGAGGGCTTAATAGGGACGGTGTAAATTTCAAATTGGACTTAGAAAGAGTTTATAATCATGTAGGCTGGCAATTTTTGGACTTTGTAATGTGTAGAAAGGGATTTGGGGATAGAGGGAGGAAATGGATTCGAGGGTGCTTGTCTTTGTGTAATATGTCAGTCATTGTAAAATGGTAAGGCAGAGAGCAGTTTTAAGGTCTCAAGAGGTCTTATGCAAGGTGATCCGTTGTCACATTTTCTGTTTACTTTAGTGGCATGTATTTTGGGGAGATTGGTCAATAGAGCTAGATTGGTGTGTTAAATTGATGGTTTTGTTATTGGAAGAGATTGTGTCCCTCTTATTGATGATACTATTTTTTTCTCTTTTGGGGATGATTCTAAGGCTGTCAATTTGCTTTCGTTATTAAGAATTCTTTAGATTGTCTTGGTATTAAAGTTAATTTGAACAAAAGTAGCATTGTTGGAATTAACATTCAACAGGATAGACTAGAGGGGTTGGCAGGAGCCCTTTTGTGTCCTTCCATTGAGTATCTTCCTATTAAATACCTGGGACTGCCTTTGAAATCCTCGAGCAGAGTGTTTATGGGCCCCAATGGTAGAGAATATTGGTAAGAGTTTGGAAGGGAGCCTTGTTCTCTATAGGAGGTAGGGTATATTGGTGCAATACGTGTTATGTAGCATTCCCATTTACTAGTTTGTGTTTGAGACTCTGGTTGAGATGGCCAAGAAGATTGAAAAAATGATGAGGGACTTTCTTTGGTAAGGATGGGAGGCAGGGAAAAAAATCATTTGGTGAATTGGGAGACTTTCACACTCTCCAAAGTAAAAAAGGGGTCCTGCCATAGGAAACATTGTGGCAAGGAATATTACTCTTTTTAGGGAAATGGTTATGGAGGCTCCCTTTAGAAAGTAATTGTTTATGGCATTCTATTATTAGAAGTACATAATAGGGTTCAAGCAAATGGAAGGGATCTTTTTGTGGTTCATAGGGGTAATTGTCGATCTTCTCAAAATTTCCCTCTTTTTCCTAGTTTCCTTTCATTGAGGATGGGTAACGGTGAGTTTGCTCAATTTTAGGATGATATTTAGCTAGGTGATTCTTTGTTTGATGTGTTTTTCCGCATTTGTGTTGGTTGGTTTGTTCACATAACGTTTCCATTGCATTTATGGCTCTTTCTTATTTGGATCTGATTTTTTGGGATTTCAATTGTTTAGGAATCCTAATGACCGGGAGGCTCTAGTGTTGAAATCTTTGTTGGCCATGTTGGATGAGTTTTCCTTAAGATCGAATGTTAGATCCATGCGGGTGTGTTCTCTTCACTCTTCCAGGATCTTTTCATGCTAGTCCTTTTTTGATAACATCATTGATAATTCCATTGGTATTTCTGGCTTTCATTTTAAAAGAATTTGGAAATCATTTGTGCATCATAAAGTTAAGATTTTTATGTGGACCTTGGCTCATAGGCATATCATGACAGAAGACATTTTTCAAAAAAAAGGAGACCTAATTGCAACCTTTGTCCTTAATGGTGATTCATATGTAAGAAGAGTGAGGAATCTTTGGATCATCTCTTTTTGCATTGTCTTTTGGCCTCAGTATTATGGCATTGACTCTTTCAGTCGGTGGAAGTATGTTGGGTGGCACGGGCTATTTATGCTCAAATGTTTTAGAATGATTTTCGGGGTTTTGATTGCAACCATGGTTGTTAAAATCTTACGATTCACAATTTGATTCTTATGATTTGATACAAGTTTCAAGCAAAATGATTCGATTCATGCAAATGAAACTTAAAGTGGGTGAATCTTACAATTCAATTGTGATTCACTACGTTACATTGTGATTCATTTCGATTCACTGCGATTCAAGTGCTTCAGTTTTGTTTGCATAATGTGTTTTTGCAAAATAAAAAAGATATCTACTAATTTTATTGATATACGTGATTTTATTGTATATACATATATACAAATTAGTTATATTGATATTTATTTCATTTTAAACACTATAATTTTATATGCATATGCATATACATATATCAAATAATATATTATGCTAAATAAAGTGAATCAGAGTCTATACAATTCACGATTCACTATTTTAGCCAAACAATTCATGATTCGCTTTGTGATTTGACAACCATAGTCACAACATTAAAGCGAAAGTTTCGTGAAATTGTGTTATTCTTTCAGTTTTTTGGGTGGTGTGGTTGGAACGGAATGCTAGAATCTTTGATGATAGGACATTGAGCTAATTTGGGATCTAGTTCGATACTTAGTTTCTTTTTGGGCTTCTGTTTCTTCTCCGTTTTTAGAGGAACTCCATTCTTTGTTATTTCCAATTATTGGAGGGTAGTCTGTGATGCGTTGGTTTTGGAGTTGTGATTTTTTGTTTGTTTTGTTATTTTTTCTTGGAGGACTCCTTGTCCTCTTTGCTGTATTCTTCCTTGTAATAAAATCTTCATTTTGTTGCTGATCCAAAAAAGAAAAATAGAAAAAGAAAAAGAAAAGAATGTGATATGGGGATAATGTTCAGGGAAGAAGCAATAGTCCTTTTCAAGAACACTTTGGACCACCAACAATCACAAACAAAGAAGCCGCAGCTGCCAGTTTAGGGTTTTCAAGTTGTCCAAGCAACCCCTCTCACCTATTAGTTAGGTTAGGTATAGAAACAAGGTAACCGAAGATCCTAACCTTTATTAAAAGCTCCTGGGCACTGCCACTTAAAGCATTGATGTGAGATGCATTTAGGTTGATTAGGACATCCCCATATCAGAAGTTTTTATTTTATTTATTTTATTTTTATGGTTGAAGGACAAGGTGTACATATGTTTTATATTAGAGATTAATTTTACATGGTTACCTGATAAGTCTGTTATTGCGCAAATGGTAATTTGGTATTACATTCTTACACTGACTCCTCTTCCACTCAGCATTGTTAATCTTCTTTTTTTTTTTTTTGTTTTTTGTTTTTCAAGAACTGGTATGCAAATTGTTGATTTGTCCATGGCTTGGAGCCATAGCCACTTTGTGTGGAGTGGCTGCCAGTCCAGTTTGAGTTGTTTACAATGTTAACCATTTCCTTTCAAACTAAAAATCCTTTGTGCACTGTAACAAAAAAAAAAAAATCCTTTGTGCGCTAGGTTTTCTAATTTTGTATATTTTTGGGATGCCACTGTTTTGTAAGTTGATAGTTTAAAATTACATTTTCTCTCAATTTTGTAAGTTTGGAGGTTATAGATTTCTGCAAGAATTTGTGAATTTCTATTTTTGGTTCACCCAACTTATGAACCCCTGCTCATCTTTTTTAGGTGAATACCCCTGCTCATCTTGCTTAGTTGACAGTTGTTACTACCTTTATGATTTTTGTTTTTAATTCTTAAAACATATATTCATCTTCATTGATCATTCAAATGCTTGAACTAGTCCTGTAAAATTACTAATTCTTGTTCTCTTTTTTGTTTTCCTCTTTGTATTTATCCACTTGTATGCTTTGATGTGAAAATATGATTGTTAAACTTGCATGTGCTTGAAAATTTTGCAAAAAATATCACATTTCCTTTGTAAAACATATTTGGTGACTTATCTGCAGGACAACAATAAGAATGAGTTTGAAAGGCTAGACAAAGATATGCACAATGACTTTTTGAGCATGCTGAAAGGGTTTGCAGTTAATCAGGTACTTTTCTCCTTTCTTTTTTTGCTATAATATAAGATTGTTTCCTGCTTTCCTCTTTGTTCAAGCTAGTTTTCTCCAGTCTATAATTTTTTCATCTAGAGTAGATGTCTTTGAAGGTTTGACTTGCATGATATTTGGGGAATTTTGTGGAGCTGTTTGGGTTTGAAGTGCACCAAATCAGTCCACTTTCTTTCACTATTTGGTTTTGGAAAACGTTGGTTTGGGGAAACTACGCTGTTTCTCCTACAAATTTTATCAAAAATGCCAGATCCCAAAAATTCTACAAAAATTTTACCAAATGTCCCACACCAATGTGAGACATTTGGTAGAACTTTTGGTGGAATTTTTGAGGTCTCTAGCATTGCTTGCTGTATTATACTAGTTAATTTACCACAGTATACGGCTGTAGCCCTGTTTGACAACCCTTTGTGCTGGCTAGCAGAATAGTGAGTTCAGTGAGGCAACCTGCTAAGTTGTTCTGAATATGAGGTGAAAATTTTAGCCCATTCTGGTTGCCCAATATCACTGAAAATACATTTGGTTGTACAACTTCATGCTTGGACCAGAAAAATTCATCTTTGTAAAGTGAAAAGATGGATGAGAGAGGCATGACAGGAGCTCATTTGCTTTCTACCTCTCCTATTTTTTTTTTTTTCATGCTAGAGATACGGCAGGAGAGCTTTCTGTTTGGTATCATTTTCATAACTATTGTTTTAGGAAACAAAACCAATGTGGAGTTTGAAAATGCTGACATTTTTGTGTTGTTTTCATTTTAGATATGAAAATAGTTGCAAAAATTGCAGAACAATGGAAAGAATATGAAATAATTGCAAAAGTTGATAGAATAAAAATCATTGCAGTATCAGAAATGCTGGAGATTACCCCCCCCCCCCCCCCAAAAAAAAAAGAAACTATAAAAAATTCTACACAATACTCACGTGAGTGTGGTTCCCTTATGGTGTGGGTCCCACACGTGAGTATTGTGTAAAATTTTTTGTAATTTTTCCCCAGAAGGAGGTGTTTTCAGAAGAAAAAAATGAACAGTTTGCCCAAAATCTGTAGTTTTGTTTTTGGAGAACAGAATAGTTCTAAAAAATGAGACCAAAGTGGGGGTAATATAGGTTTCTTCTGTTGAAACCTTTCACCTGGTTGCTGCCTTAATCTTGTATGTTTTTCGTTCTGTGTGCTATATGTGATCCCTCTTTTCAATGAGTGAACCAGATAAGCTGTTTAATGCATGTATGTTAACAGGCCGGATATGCAGAGAAGATGGCAAATGTGTGGGAAATGGTTGCAGAAGAAACTAGTGGATATGCAAAAGATAGTAGCTAGCTGATGTCCCCTCTCCCTCCCTACCTGTGAATTATTGTTGTTTCCAGTTTTTCCTGTCATTTCCATCCTTTGTATTTCATTTATGTACACTATAGTTTGAGTTAAGAAACACAACATAGTTGACTTAGGGAAGCTTTATCTGTTTGTTTGAGATAGGTACACAAATTGTATATTTTCATTATCTGATTTTGAACATTCACATTCATAAAGGTTTAATTGACGACTTTTTCTTTTTTTGCACTGGTTATCTTGTAAAAGCATTGCTTTGGCTTTGAGTGGTTGCTTACGAGTTGCTTACATTGCTGATATTTAAAGCCAAAGGAAAATAACAAATTAAGAATTCTTGGTTGGGTACATGTTTGCACTTGGGACTACTTGGATGGTGTTTACTTGTATATCAAATTCAGCCTTTTAGACAGGTTTTGTTAATTTTCTCTCTGAACTTTGAGGTTATTGTATTGTGCTTGGGGTCCATCAAAGATGCAGACATTACTCAAACTATTATGTGCAGGAGCATGTCGCATTAGTCTAGGACACTAGGTCTACTTTCTTTATTCTGTTTCTATAGTTTTTTTTTATTCATAATTTTTTTGTGACTACAAACAAATTTGATATACAAGAAACATAATTGCATATCAGTGGAAACAATTCATAGACAATTATGAGTAAAAATTTGTTGTAAGTGGGATTAGTGAGATTTTATTGAGTGAACGTGTATGGGACTAGTAAGCGGGACTTTTTATTGAGTGAACAAGTGTGGGAATTGTGGAATTTTTTTGTAAGATTTTATTAATATGTTGGTTTTTTTGGCTTTCGAAGGTTAATTGTGTAATTTTAAGCGTGTCAGTGAGGGTCAATCAGTGCTTACAGAATTTTAATTACTAATAAATTATCAGACGATTGTGTTGAAATTCTTTCAGCCTAAATAAAGACGATTTTTATTGGTGACTTGTTTAAGGAGAAATTTATAAGAAATAACGAGAACAGAACAATTCAGAAACTGAATTTCATTAAGTAAATAAGAATTTATAATGAAATGACTTACAACAACTACTTGAAACTACTTTTAGGAAATGAAATGCAGTACAGGAATTGAAGTGTTGGAAATGTAAAGAACTAGAAATGTAAAAATTAGAAAGAAATATGAAGTAAATAAACTGGTTTCTAGATCTGAATCTGGGTCGCTACAATGTAGCCATGAATGGCTATTTATAGGCAAATATTTGTAGGAAAAAACTATCTAAAGCTACCCACTCTTCCAACCCCTCCATTTCATACTCCACGATCTTCCATAACTTCCTTTATTCTCCACTTCATGCTCCATGTTTTCTACTTTATTCTCCATCATCTATTCATATTTCATAACCTCTAAATGAGTAAGAGGATGCCACATGTCTTGTAATTATAAAAATAATAAAATTGCAGATTTATGGTGCCAACATTACCCCCTGTGGCCCTTAAAAATAATGTTTACTTGAAATTTTGAAGGGCCGAATCAAGCACATGACTAATCTAAGCAACAAAGCGTTCCAAATAATATCAACAAAGTGCTTTGAATGATATAATAACACAAATAAAGTGCTTCGAATGAGTATGAAATTATGACTAGATGTCTCGAATTATATATATATATATGCCTTGAAGGGATATTATATATGTACTTCGAATAGTATCAATCTGTTGAAGGAAATTAAACAATTTTATTTTACTCGTACTTCAAACACTTAGAAAACTTGGAACCTTTTGAAGCAGGTTGATGTTGTTGGCACTTAAAATCATTTAGAACCTCATATTTTTAAGGCAAAGCCAATGATTCACTTTAACAAGCTGTTACACATGCTAAATAACAAGCTTCGAATGTGGTATAAGGGACTAAAAATCACCCTTTTATTGTCTAAGTGTTTATAAATGACCAAATTCATCATTCGAAGGTTTTGCGGAAAAGCTTCGAAGGATAACCTCATATATTCAAGGCAAAACCAATGATTCACCTTAGCCAGCTGCTACACATGCTAAATAACCAGCTTCGAAGGTGGTATGGAGGACCAAAATCATTCTTCGAAGGTCGAAGGTGCCACCGACAAAGGACAAATTACATCCTTGGAAATACTTGCCAAAGTTTCGAAGGTTCACAACCACCAATTTTGTTTCTTCAAAGCTATTGTTGAGGCAAGACGGAGTGCTTCGAAGTTTACAAAATTATGGCAAAAGGATTTTCGAAGCAACTTTTGGCCAACTTCGAAGGTTCACAACCACTAATATTGTTTCTTCGAAGCTGTTGTTGATGTAAGACAGAGTGCTTCGAAGCTTACAAAATTATGGCAAAAGAGTTTTCGAAGCAATTTTTGGCTAACATTGTGGTTATTCAAATTTTGTAAATTCTGGTTCATACATAATTAATGAAAATATTAATTTTATGCTTCGAACCAATTATTAATTCTCCGAAGACATCAAAACCGTTGTTCTTTGAACCAACTTTTGTAGAATACTAGTTACATTTTCATGTAACAAATAGCTATTAAAATGTTTATCAGTAAAGCCACTAACTATCATGCCAAAAGTAGGCATTATTTGACAATTAATTAATTGTCATTTTACATATATTTGAAGGGAGGTACACATTTTGAAAGTCTTCTCGTTCCATGTTACATTTCAAAGGTGTTTATTGATGACAAAACCATCATTTGAAAGTCACATATGTTACTAAAGGATCAAAGTCGTCCTTCGAGAGTGTTCACGACATCTCTTCGAACCAAATCCAAAGAGTTGGATTAACAACTCTCACATATTCTTAATAACATGCTTCGAAGTGTCTTGTGACATGCTTCGAAGGTAACCACAAAGCCAAATAGTGATGGTTTTATGGATCAACTAATAACCATATTTTTGGCCCAATATATTGCAATAACGAAATATTATTTGTTAGCTATTCTATCAAAGTCAACGTTTGATGTGATCCACAAATCCAAAATGGATTTTGAACAACAAAAGTCATGGTATAGTGTGACCATGAAAATTCATACTTTTTGACACTTTGAAAAATACTAAAAAATTTGAATTCATGAACAGTGACTTGTTCGTTATTCTTGATCATGTTTGGTTTAAAAACATGACTTTCGCCGAATTGATTTTCATAATTATTTGGCAAAGTGGGCTGTTTTTCCATGTTAGCCATTAATGGCTTATGAAAATCCCCCATAGGTATGTTATTTTCATGACTTGACTTTCTAAAAATTAGTTTTTGGACCCGCCAAGCCATGCATAGAACATCATTCTTAGCCAAATTTGGCTCAAGAACATACTCTTTCGTTATATTAATTTCATAATTTGGCTCTTTAAAAACGGGTTCTTGAACCCCCCGGCCATTGATGAAATCAATTATTTGCTTTTGCTATTTTCAACCATGGAAACATTCTGAAAAAATTCACCAATTCCGCTTATTAAAGCCTTAGTTAAAGACTTGGTAATGAGAGTTGACAACTCATCATTCCATTGGTGAATTTTCATATCAAGTTGATGAATTTCTCCAATTAAATGGTGTCTATTTTCTTTCACCAAATAATATTGTAAGGGATGAAAGTTTATTTTATCAAGGAAATGGATCTCTTCTTGAAGATTCAAGATTTTTCTCTCACAACAATATATTTCATTTTGACAAATTTGAATAGCAAAATTCAATTCGTTTGTCATTTCTTCTTTTATGCCTTCTTCAAGGCGCTCATTTTTTCCTTGTCGTCTACGTCTAGCTATTATAATAGGTCCACTGGGCATGCCAAAAAATATGTTGATTTTTTTGGCTTTTGAAGGTTAATTGTGTAATTTTAAGCGTGTTAGTAAGGATCAATCAGTCCTTACAGAATTTTAATTGCCAACCAATTATTAAACGATTGTGTTGAAGTTCTTTCAGCCTAAATAAAGATGACTTTTACTGGTGGCTTGTTTGAAGAGAAATTTATAAGAAATAACTAGTACAGAACAATTCAGAAACTGAATTTCATTAAGTAAATAGGAACTTACAATGAAATGATCCAGCCTTGAAAAGATTTACAGCAACGACTACTTAAAACTACTCCTAGGAAATGAAGTACAGTATAGGAATTGAAGTGGTGGAAATGTAAAAACTGGAAAGAAATATGAAGTAAATAAATTGGTTTTTGGATCTGGATCTGAATCTGGGTCCCTACAATGTAGCCATAAATGGCTATTTATAGGCAAACATTTGTAGGAAAAAACTACCTAAACTGCCCACTCTTCTACCTCCTTCATTTCAAACTTTATGATCTTCCATAACTTCCTTCAATCTCTATTTCATGCTCTATTTTTTCCACTTCGTTCTCCATCATCTATTCATATTTCATTTTTTTTTTTGATCGGCAAATGTTAATTGTTAGTTGTTAGATTAGCACCTATGGGAGAAAATCTCCCCACCCATAGCAAAGCATCTATTCATATTTCATAACTTCTCATAACATCTAAATGAGTAGGAGAATGTCACATATCCTGTAATTATATAAATAATAAAAATTGTCGATTTTTGGCGCCAACACATGTGCTCTAAGGTACGTGTTAAGCATCAAAAAATTATTATGTTTATTTTCATGCACAATATACAATTTTTTTAAGTTTCATAACATAGAATTAATTGAAGTGTTCATTCATGACAAATCCATTTTAGTTTCATAACAAGGGAATCAGTTGAAGTGTTTATCAAATAAAATCATGGTTAACTCATGACGAAACGTTCTCTGAACTGGAAAGAAAATCTGTATTTACAGACAAAAAGGAACAACCTACTTCAAAAAGCATCAAAAAAAGGTTCATTAATGAATGAAAGAATTGAACAAGGACTAATGTGTCCTCCTTATAGTCCCTACACCTAAACACTAAAAACGCCCAGTCTAAGGTATCCTCTCTTCTCCTATTCTTAATGCACTGTTAGCACTAAAATCGTGCCTTGAGATTACAGTGGCAGAACATTCGAAACATCAAAATCTCGAGACACGATGATACAATCTAAACTATGTATTGAGATTAGGAACATAGATTTTAAAGACAGAGAATCCGTGTCCTAATAATAGCCCGACGCTTCTTTCTTAATCCTCACTAGTTGAAGGGACTGCACCACCGTCATCTCCAGAACTCCCGGGCCCTGTCTCCGGCGGCCTAATCTCCTCCAGCTGCTGAACAATCTGCTGAACCTCCGGCCTCGCTGATGGCGAAGGGTCTACACAGTGCAATGCCAACTTCAAAGTATTCAACAACTCATCACCAATAGCATTTGCATCACTCATCAACTCCAAATCAAAAACCTCGTTAGTCCACTCCTCCTTCACTATCGAGGCCACCCACTGAGGCAAATCAGTACCGTTCATCGCCTCCCCGGGGGACTTCCCAGTCAGGAGTTCAAGAATGACGACACCGAGGCTATAAACGTCAGTCTTAGTGTTGGCTTTTTTGAGTTTTGAGAGCTCTGGTGCTCGGTATCCAAGTGCTCCAGCGGTGGCAATTACATTGGAGTTGGCGGCAGCGGTCATGAGCCGAGAGAGGCCGTAATCGGAGATTTTGGCATTTGTGTGCTCGTCAAGGAGGACATTGCTGGAAGTGAGGTTTCCATGAATTATGTTGACATGGGTGTGAAGGTAGAGCAAGCCTCTTGCTGTGCCTTGTGCTATCTTCATTCTTGTTGGCCAATCAATGGGTGTGTCTGGGCCACGAGCTGTAACAAAAAATAATTAAAAAAAAAAAATTGAAAAAATCAAACAATTAGCTCTACACAATGGGGCTTATGATTGATAGTTCAATGATAAAAGTAAAGATAAAAAGAGAGACGAGAACTCTCTATTACCCCTTCAACTATTTACCAATATCAACTTACTCTTACTCTAGGGGAGCTTCTATTTGCACATCCCCATTCCCCTCTTTACACACACTTAATAAAAATTATTTTTATTATAATTTTATTTTTAAGTGAATATGAACATTAAATAAACACATTCGGAAGTTGAATGTTGAAAAAATGAAAAAAATTCAGAACTCTACTTTTGAACAAGTTGTATATTTTCGGAATGCTACTTCCGAACCAATTGTTTATTTTCAGAATTCTACTTCCGAACCAATTATTTATTGAAAAAGTCTAGCCTTCATTTAGGATGTGAGCTGGCTTTTGGCATTTTTAATTTTTTTTGACTATTTTAGTCTGGGGCTAAAAAACCTAGTTTGGGATAGGTTTTTTGGCTTTTATTTAGCCTTCATTTGAGATGTGAGTTGACTTTTTAATTTTTTAGCTTTTTGACTATTTTAGCCGGAAGCTAAAAAATCTCGTTTGGGATAGGTTTTTTTGATTTTTTTGAGAGAAAAAATGAAATGATTATGATTTGAATGTGATATTTTTGTCTTATTAGATTAAAAAGCCTATTTTGCCTTTTTGTGGCTATTTTAATCCAAACCCTACATGCCAAACTAAGCCTTATTAATTTGTACATTTTTACCTCTCAAATATAAGAATAGAGTGATATATTTTAAACTTGAAAGAATCAAAATATCTTATAGTTGAAGGTGGTAAGTTCATATTCCTAATAATTAAGGGGTCCTAGTTCGATCAACCCTTGACATAAACCTACATAGAAAGAAAACTAAAATAAAAAGTGTTCAAAACTAGTGGAGTTGGCTTGAATATAGAGTTTTTAAAATTTAATTTGAGATCCTAATGATTATTAGAATGTATGTAATTTTTGATTTGTACATTTTTGAGTCAATTTTAAAATAGTTTCAACAAAAGGACAAGTTTTAAAGAATGTTCAAATTCAATTTACTTATAATCAATTTCAAATATATTTTTAGAGTAATGCTATACAAACAGAATTTTTATATAAAAAACTCATACGGAATGATATATCTCATCCATAGTTCTTCATTAAAATTCCAAATGCCCATTACTTTGGTTTATAATTACAAGAATATCATTGTCAAAATCATTATTATCTTAAATTTTATATCAAAATTATGTGGGTATATCATTTTTTAAATTTTTAACTAGGCTAGCAGGTGTGAAATGTGAGTACATTATTGAATGAAAGAGCTAAGCGCTAGTAGGAACTTTCACTCACCATGGAGGAAAGATGCAAGACTTCCCTTAGGCATGTAGTCAAAAACAAGAAGCTTCTCTCCTTTGGGGCCCAAATAATAAGCTCTCAAAGCCAAAAGATTGGGATGTCTGATCTTCCCAAGCACATTAACCTCTGTTTCAAATTCCCTCTGCCCTTTTGTTATCTTCTCTCTCAACCTCTTCACTGCAACTTGACTCCCATCCTCCAATGTGGCTTTGTAAACAGTCCCATAAGTACTCTTCCCCATAATCTCAGCAGTAGCACACAACAGATCATCAGCTGCAAAACTCAGTAGCCCATCAAAATGCACAAGCTTCCCTCCAGCCTCTCCCCCGCCTGCCTCCGCTTCACCGCCTGCTGGTGGTGCACCACCCTTCTCCGCCCTTGCTCCGCCTCCAGCCTCGCCGTCTTTTTCCTTTGCGGCCGCCTTTTTCCTGATCAAGCAGCAGAGCAATATGCAACAGAGTAAAAGTAAGACTAATAGGAGAGCCCCTGCGGCTATGAGAATTATGTCTTTGGTGTTCAATCTATGGTGAGCACGGGTTTTCGGGGAAGGAGGAGGAGAGGTACTAGGAGGAGGAGATAGAGGGGGACATGGGTTTGAAGGACTATACCCACATAGCTGAAGATTACCCACAAATGAGCTTGAATTGAATTTTTGGGAGAGTTTGATTGGAACAGGACCAGATAGGTTGTTATAGGAAACATTGAAGAAATTGAGACTTGTTAGATCACCAATGGAGTTGGGGATTTCTCCGGTGAGATTGTTGTAGGCTAAATCAAGTTGGGTTAGGCCGGAAATGTTCCCAATAGTGGCTGGAATGTGGCCGGAGAGTCGGTTTTTTCTCAAGTTAAATACTTTGAGCTTCTGTAATTGGTTTACAGATTCTGGGATTTGGTTATCAATGTGGTTGTTTTCCAAATTGAGAACAAGAAGTGAGGAGAGATTGGAGAGACTAATGGGTAAGCTTCCATTAACGGCATTGTCAGAGAGATCAAGTGTTGTGAGCTTATCAAGCCTTCCTATTTCACTAGGTATTGAACCAGTGATTTGGTTGTGACTCAATGAGAGCTCTTGGAGCTCACTTGCCTTCCCCACAGTATCAGGAATGGAACCAGAGAGATTATTGTATTGAAGAGCAATAAAGATCAGAGAAGGTGAGTGAGTGAGACTAATGGGGATTGAACTAGACAAAGAATTGAAGCTAAGATTAAGCCTATAAAGCTTGGTAGAGTTAGCAAGACTCTCTGGGATTGACCCAGAGAGTAAATTGTTACTGAAATCAAGAGTTTGAAGCAGAGGACATGACCCAATTGAAGCTGGAATCGAACCCGAAAGCCGATTATTGAAAAGCTGAACACCTCTGAGGTTTTGGAGAAACCCAAGAGAAGAAGGGATTGAACCTCCAATGGCATTGTCATGGAGGCTGAGCTTTCTGAGGGCTTGAAGTTGCCCAATCTTTTCAGTGATTCGGCCTCCTAATCCCTTCCACGGAAGCTGAATCACTATGACTTGACCTTGAGCACACTTGATTCCTGCCCAACCCCCGGAGCAAGCTCCATATCCAGTGTCATTCCAGCTTTTCAAGAAGCCTTTTGTGTCAACAAGTTCATGTTTGAAGGCTTGAAGGGCTTGATAATCTGCTTGGGTGACAATTACACCATCCCAAGATTGGCTTGACACCACTCGAATGGTACAAATCAGTAGGTGAAGAAACAAGAAAAAGTGTGAAAACCTAAAAAGATGAGAAGGGCTGGATTGAATTTTCCATTTCTCCTTCTTCTTATTGGCCTCTGTCTTTACCAAAAAATGAAGGCTCTGAGATGGGTTTTTGTGGAAACTGCTAAAGATTTGATTTTGGCAACCCATATATTAAATGTATTGAAGAAGAAGAAGAAGGGTGGTTTGGTTGTTGGTTTGGCTCTCTTTCTTGACTAAATTTTTGGTTGAGTTTGTGCTAATATGAACAGTCTATAATATGATAGAGATATGTGAAGTTGACTAAGCTAAACAGGGAAGTGAACTGTTGAGACATGGTTTTGTAGAGGGGAGGGTAGAGCCTAGAGAGGTGGGGTTCCCGTGAGGATCTTTTAGAGAGAGAGAGAGGCCAAAATGGAGGAATCTTTGTTTATTGGAAGACAAGAAAGTGTCAGGTGGGAAATGAGGCATTCAGAGGCTCTTGCTACAGAGAGAGAGAGAGAGAGAGAGAGAGAGAGAGAGAGAGAGTGAGTGTCTAACGGCTAGTTTTAATGCCTGGTAAGTAGGAAATTTTGCACAAAGGCCAAGGGGTCGTCGGTTCGACACTGGGTCTTTTATTGTGAAAGCCGCTCCCCTCTCCCAACGGCTATCTTTTTAGTGACGCCTTAAGTATTGCACTCATCTATGTGGGAGAAATATTTTTTATTTTTCTTTTGGGGAAAATATCAGAAACATAGGATAAACATATTATGAACTGTTATCAGACGACAATACTATAGGTATTGATTAATGTATTAATTAGTATATTAATAAATGATTTGATATCATTTTAAAAATTTTGAATATTTATAATTTGTATAATAGGTGGAGTTAGTAATAATGACACAATAGTAGTTTGTATACTAATTAGTATACTAGTTGGTGCATATAACACTATTAATTATCATAAGTGAGTTTAATCATGTTAAACTCATCTATGTGGGATAGTTTTGTTAGCTGTGAAGCATGGGTACTTCGAAAAACATGTCGTATCTGTTCCAGGTACTTACCTGCATATGATACTTCGTATGATATTTCTGCATATGTACCTGATACATGAAACGTGTACCAAAGTTTTTTCTTCTTAATTTTTGGTGTACCTAGACGTACCTAATATATACTCAAACCGTATCGAACCTTAGTTGAAACAATATTTTCTTCTATTACAGAGATAAAACTCTTTTCACTAGACTTGTTTTTTTTATTTTTTGTTTTATACTTAGCATGACTTTAAAATTAAAGTATGATTTGTAAATTATTTAATATATTGACATTTAATTTTGATTTATACATTTACTTTTGACATTAAATGTTAATTGTAGGTTGAACCTTAATAAATTAAACTATTTAATAAATTTTTGCATTACTCTAAATTTAAAATAAATTTTTTTTTTACAAGTGTACCAAGCCGTACCCGTATCCTTTTTTTTATTTATAAAATTTTACCGTATCGATATACTCGTATTGTACAATACTAATACTCGTACCCGAATCCATACTTCATAGTTTGTTAAAAAAATATCGATAATGATATGAATACAAATTTATCATAAAAAGTGTATTGATCTATTGAGATTTAGGGCTTGTTTGAAAACTTAATTATTTTAGTTTATTTTTTTAATTATTTTAGTCTAACTAAAAAAATTGTATTTGTGACGACAGTTGACTCTATTTTTTATTTTTTATTTTTTTTTGTAGTTGGTTTGATAGTTGTAGAAAAAAAAAAAATTATAATTTAGATGTGATATTTTATTTTATTAACTGTTTTAATTTATTTTGCATTTATTGATTATTTTAGCTAAAAAAACCCAACTTTCCAACTTCCCAAAGACCCCTTTACTTTGAATATGGTTGACATCACAATTAGGTTTAAACCAGTTATCCTATTGTATTTTTTTATAAATTATTTTGCTCTCATAGCATTGCTCCAAAAATATTAAAGAAGTCTTACTTTTTTAAAGAAAGTTTTCACTTAGAGCTCGTTTGGGATAAAAGTTTAGACTAAAATAATTATATAAGACAAAATAAATTATTTTAGTTAAATAAGACAAAATATCACATCCAATCTATAATTATTTTATTTTTTCTCTCACAAAAGTAAAATCTATCTTTAACGAGACTTTTTAGCCCAAGACTAAAATTATCAAAAAATCAAAGAAAAATGCTTAGTGGCCCTCCGTTTGGCAAGAGCTAAACGGGGCTTTTTTGGCTATTTTAGTCACAAAAGACAAAATAAGCTATTTTAGTCATAAAAAACAAAACATCACATCCAACCCATAATCCTTACATTCTTCTCTCACAAAAAAAGTCAAAAAAGTCAAAAAGCCAAAAAGTCTTTCCCAAACCAAACTTTTTAGCCCAGGCTAAAATAGCCAAAAAAGCCAAAAAAGCCAAAAAGCCAACCCACTTCCCAAACGAAGGCTGAATGACTGGAATGTGTCAAAACGATGTCGTTTTACACCCAAAACAACGTCGTTTTATACCCATGAAAATTCGGGCCACCTAGCATTGTTGAAAATCAAAAGGCCAAAAAATCAACTCATATCTCAAACGAGCTCTTAGTTCTATAACACATGC
This sequence comes from Camellia granthamiana, assembly GCA_036172215.1. NCBI lineage: Eukaryota > Viridiplantae > Streptophyta > Magnoliopsida > Ericales > Theaceae > Camellia > Camellia granthamiana. The sequence goes on from CM069911.1 coordinate 106,863,540, forward strand.
AATAAGTTTTTCAATAGCTTGTTTGGCATCTCATAATAAGCATATTTATTTAGAAAAGTGAATTTATTTACGTCGTATTATCTATCTCTTTTTTTACACATCTTTTCATAAAAAATCAAAAAGTGTACTTATTTAGATTATTCTAATTTGAATGAAAATTTTATTGAAAAGGGTGTTTAGTTTCAGTTTTCTGAAAACTGAGTTTTTTATTTTTTGTATTTTTTAATATTATTTTTAGTGATTATTTTTAAAATTTTAAGCATTTTTTTTACTTTTTTAGATGTACCTTATTTAGATGTATTTAAAAAGTAAAATGTTTGTGAAAAAATATTTTAAAAATTTAATAAATACATAAAAATATAAAAAAATATACTGAATCTTCGTATTTTTTTAAATATTTTTGGTATTTAGTGAATTTTTTTTAAAAATTCACGAAAATGATACTTTTTGAGTGCATCTATGTTAGATGTGTCTAAAAATTAAAATTTTTTCTTAAAATATTAAAAAATTTAGTAAAAACAAAAAAATACAAAAAAATAAGAAAGTAGAATTTTTTAAAAAGTGTTTTTCAAAAACTGAAAACAAACATGGTCCGTTTGTGGTTTGACTTTGGTCGTGTTTGTGGTTTGACTTTTTAAGTAATTTTTTAATAAAAGAAAAAACGTTAATAGGTTTAAAAATAACTTTTTTTAGTTATATGAAAAAATATGATTTCTTTCTTTCTTTCTTTCTTTTTCTGTAATTTTTTTGATAATGCACTTTTTAGCTTTTTTTTATCAAAAAAAACCAAGTTACTTTCAATAGACTCATTTAAGTAGTGTATCCATGTGGGTTACAATTACCACTATACCGTTGTGGCTATCCGAAATTTGACCGTAGTGTCCAGATCAGCTTTGGATTGATGATCAAGAGTGTTGTTAAAAAAAATATAACTCCATGGCTTTTTAGGAAAAGAATTTAATATAGGAAAATGTTTTAGACTCTTTAAATAGGTTTTATTATTATTATTATTATTTTAATTTGATTCATATAGTAAGTTAAGTGTTCCCGATCATATAATCCACCCAATTCTTCTACCATATTATTGTAGATTTAAATTGTAATATATCACATTATTTTTAATAAGTCATATATAACATTATTATATTAGCACATTAGTTCAAATTAAATGAGATAATTATATTTGAATAACATACTTTCTTAGGGGACTTATGTGTAGGTTATAATAGATAAACTTATTATCTAATAAGTTCTATGAAAATTAATGGAGTTTTTTTTATCAAACACTATTAAAAAGTCACTAATTGTTAATTTTTAGTAACATTTGAAAATTTTGTTACAAAAATATCACTAATTATAAGTTTTAGCGACAATTTAAAAGAATTATCACAAAAAAGTCGTTAATTTTTAACTTTCAGCAATAGTTTGAAATATTCATCACAGAAAAAAATGTTATTAACTGTAAGTTTTAACAACAATTTATAAAAATCATAACAAAAAAAGTCACTAATTATCAATTTTTTGTTGATGCAAAAAATCGTCACAAGAAATTATTTTTAACGATAATTTTATTAAGACTTATTTTCAATAAAACTTAATGAAAATAAGTCTAACTATTAACATATATTCATAATTTACCTTATTTTTTCTTTTCGAAGTTTCTATTAACAATAACATATGTTAGTAAGGAAAGAAAAATTATATCGTGGTCTTGAAAACTTATGTGTTGTCATAACTTATTTTTTATTAGTTAAAATATTAAGATTTATGGGGTGTTTTGACAAAGATGGCTAAAAATTAATTTTTTAACTTTTTTTATGTAAAAGATAATGTGATCTAAAATGAATTAAAAGTTAGCATTTAACTTTTTATTCATGTTCCAAAATGACCGCTATTTTTTTTATTAATTTTAAAAAGACAAAAACGACAAGTGACACAAAATGAATAGTGTTGAGCATTATTTTAAGACTACCAAAATAACTTCTATTTTAAAGGGAAAATTATATGATAGTTTTGAGAAAAATCTACGTGACATTTTAATTTATATTTTATTAATTAAAATAATAAAATTTATTATTTTTATATTAGCTTTTGAAAAATAAGTAAATAAATATTACACGAGCATTAATCCAAACAACAATGCTGGAGACACTAAATATTTTATCAAAAAATTTATCAAACACTCACATTGAACCCACATCCATGTGAGTGATTTGGTAGATTTGTTGACAATTTTGTTGGTGTCTCTAATATTTTTCTAATTCAAAATCACCAAAAAGTTCTTCACTTTAGGGAGAAATTATTTGGTGATATGGAATATGATCACATCGTAGTCCAGGAATATTATAATTGATAGAAGAGATGTGACTTACAATTTTATGTTGGATGATAGAAAAAAAAGAAAAAAAAAAAGACAAAGTGTATAGCAATTGGTGAAGAACCACGTGGAGCACCACCCCGAGGCATCCCAAAAGTATCAAATAATTTTTTGAGCATTAGTCAATTCAATGCTTAATAAGAGGAAAAATTATTAGTTAATTACATGATTATATCCCACACCAATCAAAATTTATTATACGGAACTTTTTTAGTAAATCATCTTCCTAAGAGTTCTATTTCATCGAACTCATATTCTTTTTGAATATTCCATTAGGTCTTATTTGAGGTAAGAATACCAAAATTCTCTCAATCTCTCCCACACGTATTTCCATTCTGAAATCAAATCTGATCAAAACACTCCTTTTCATCATTCCATATTTCACTCCCCAAATCTTTTCTTCCCAAAATCCTCATTGTTGCTGCAAAATATCACAAACCCTAATCCTAGGTTTCACATTGCTTCATCCACCATCCTACCATCATCCCACCATCGCCGATGATTGGAAATTCACATCAATTAATTCACCGCTGCCATCGTGAAATCGACCCACCGTTTGCGTCTTTCCGTTCTCCCACCATTCCATCATTATCGAAGCGTTATCAGCTACTGGAACTATACCCCAACGAAGAAGAAACAATGCTGTGAACATTCGCATATATCAGAATGTATCAACTCAACATGGGTACCAAATGTAAGCACCTTTTTTCCCTTTTTTTTGTGTAATCAAATTACATTTTTTTTTTGGGGTCCTAATGCAAACTTTCTCACGTGTTGCCACTATTATTTTTGGTCTTTGTTGTTCATGTTTTTGCTGTTATTTTCTCTCTTTTTGTTGTTGTTGGTATTGTTAAAATGATGTAAACCCCCAAATTTGTTGGTTTTCTTAGAAAATAGAAAATTGTCGTTGTTTCGGATATTGTTGTTGTTGTTCACATGATGTGAACATTCACTTGGGGACCATGTCCTGAATAAATTTGTTATATGATTGTGAACATTGTGTCAAGCAAATCCCCAAATAAAAACATTTGTTCTAGTTGTAGTTCGATTTTGATGTGAACCTTGACATTGTGAACATTAATGTTGTTCATATTTGTCCACTTAATATTCATATCACAATTGTGTACATTGAAAATATGTGGTTTGTGGTTAACGAATGGGTAATATTGTCATGTTGTTTGGTTGTTTATAGCCACTATGAATATTCACATTGGTACTATTTGTTTATAAATGTGTACATATAATCATTGTCTTACTGTAAATTGTTGTAAACAAATATTGATGTGAACTTTAACATTCCCTTTTATATACATAGACATACCTAATATTATATAGATATGTAAATATTAACATTCAGTGTGACCACTACTATTTGTACCCTAGCAGTAATGTGAATATTCACATCTCCAATGATATGAATGTTCACATTACTATGTTTGTCACTTAAATAGCACTTTGTTACTTTTGCTTATATGAATATCGTTGAATGTGAATATCCATACTGACTAATGATGTGTTGATGTCAATGTGCATACCTATCCTACCAATTTTATTGAAATCAAATTTAATGTTTATATAAACACTCACTATTTGTGCGTGCCCATGTAACAGATGTTGCATCTAAATTTTGCACAAAGAGGAAGATGGAGGAGTATCATGTCATAGAAGAGAGCATGCCTCTAGAGATTAACACCCACATTGATATGCGGCATGTCAATTATCAATCAAACATTACAGGTTTAGTAAAACTGATAAGAAACACCAAGTTCTTGATCTTTAGCTGGGCTACTTGAGGCAAAATCCGTTGTTCGATAGTTGGGGTTGTCCACCATACACTAGCTATACCAGAATACAGTGCCAGTTTTTTTTTTAATTTTTGTTTATTTTTTTTTATTGTTTTGTTTTTTGTTTTTTGTTTTTTTTTTTTTGTAACTTTGATAACTTGTAGTTGAAAACACTTGACAACATATATATAAATCAATGATATACTTCTCACACACCTATGTGTTTTGATGGTATATTTGGTGTTGATGTGTTGCGTGTGCTAAACAATATAAACTGTGAATATTCACATCTGTTTTCTTATGTTGAAGTTTGTGTGAATGTTGACATCTTAATTTATGTTCAGTAAATGTGAATATTCAAATTATGTCCTATGGTTACTGTGGTTGACTACAGATATTAATATTCACATTATACATTAATTAGGTGTATGGCCCATGAACAAACATATCATAATTAATGTAAATCTTCACATTTATTTATTGCATTGTGAATATTCACATCATGTTTATGTCTAAATAAACAAAATGGTCCTTGAACATTCACATCATCAATATGGCATCATGGTATTGAACATAACAAAAACATATACACCATTCAATATAATATGAAAGTGTAATAGTAACACTAATTGACAATACATATGACAAAATTATAGTACAAAAAACCAGAAATCCAGAAACCAAAAACCTATAAAATCTCAAACTCTCTAAAAACAAAAAAAAAAAAACCATCACCCACATTCTCATCTTCATCATCTTTATCACTATCACTACCCATGCAATTCCAACATTACACCAATCTAACAACGACCTTTGCATGTTGAACTCTCATTGATTTGGCAAGCAAGAACATACTTTGAAGCTCATCATCACTGTCCAAATTACACCTATTAATCACATGTAGTCGATAGAACAATGAAACACAATCAGTAGATAACTATCTCCATTTTTCACACACACGCTTCACGAAACGTGAATAAGACAGCACTCGCATCACATTTATTACAATAGTACTACACCCATATGAGCACACCAACAATATGAAGCTATTTATCTGTTGCAAAAAATATAAAAATAAGGAAGTGAATAACCACATTATAGTCAATGATATGTGAACATTTACATTGTTCACATAATCTGAATTATCTAACCAAGCAGAGATGAAACAGAACAAGCATACAACTTACCCCATTTTTCACACAAACACTCCACCAAACGCGAATAACACAATGTGCGAACCATATTTATTACAGTTGTACTGCAACCATATGTACACACCAACATCATAAATGTATCCATCTCCTGTAAAAACACAACAATACAAAAGTTAATAACCACGTTATAATCATACGAACAACAACACATACAATAACCCATACTATGTGAACATTCACATTATGCAAAATAAATGCCTATGTGTACAGTTCCATTGCTAAATCCAGAATGAAAACTATAGGTGTTGATTTCTGACCACACAACCAAATAGGGAACTTAGCTGGAGAGCACACGACATAATAGATTAAGCTCAAACACCTGCCAACAAGAAGATGAGAATACCACGATGGTTCGTCTACCCGGGGGCACTCCAACGATCAAGTCAATAAATCTTATCTCTCACAGATATCAATACAGTGCTTAAACTCACAAGTAAAAGCATAAAAGCATACCTTAGACCCACGGGAGTGCCTCACTTTTATAATGGTCAGTGTCCAACTTCCCCTAGAAGTCTTACTTCATGGGACTCTATCCTTTATAAGGATAACATCTATCACAACTCACACTATTCAAATCAAAATGAACTTCATCAACAGTCCCATCTCTATCCAAATAGGTAGTTTGATGTTAACTAGGACTCTAATCCTCTATCCAAATATCTCGGATTTCGATATCCCCGCAGAATACTTCGGCAGTGCCCTAAAAATCTCGGCAAACATGATTTGCCCATGTGGCACCTCGGCTGACACCTCAGCGTCACTTTAGCCATGTGGCGTCATCTCAAAATACTTTTCCACAACTGCCCCCTAGGTTTTATTACCTCGGCAACCTGAGATGATGGAACTTATATCGTTTCATCTTTCAACATGCTAGAGATACTGTTCCGACTGAGATTATGACTCACTAGTGTATCGAAACAAGGACTAAAATGTCCACTCGTCAAGAATCAAGAACTAAGAACCATCATGTTCTATCTCATCCAGGTCTTACTAGCAGAGGTCATGACTTGCTGTTCAAGAACATCAAGATCCCAGTATTAACTTATTAGGAACCAAGAACAAACAAGTTCTGTCCCATCCAAATTTAACATCTCAACCAAGATCAAGATCTCAACTGAAATCATTATCTCAACCAAGATCAACATCTTAGCCGAGATCATCATATCAACCAAGATCAATCATCTCAATCGAGATTAACATCTCAACTGAGATCGCACTACTAGTCGAGATCGTAACTCGCTAGTTCAAGAACATCAAGATTTGAAATCTGTTGTCTCAATTGTCATCATGACGTATCACCTCTTCATTGGTTCCCAATACGTCCCATAATTGATACACGCCGCCTCCTTAGACATCACCTAACATCAGCCATCACACGTCTCCCAAGAAACTTGAATCATTATAATCTGTCACCTCTTTCCATTCCAACAAAACCTTTTCACTTTCCTATTTTGTCTTTCTCTGTGTCCTCAGACTCTCTCTTTCTCTCTCTTGGCCTTTGTAAACCATCATCGATGTTCTTGAAGCATTCATTACTATGAATACTCCATTCGTGCACAAGGTTCAAACTTTACCAACTGAACCAAACTAGCAGCCAAGCACTTCATCAGCTGCTCCACGCATAACCCACCATAAGTGCAAACGCCAACATAGCGACAATCTTGTAGCTAGAAATAGGAACATGAAACACTAAGGTCCTAAGCTCCCAACCTTAGACCTTGATAGTCCTCCAATCGCCCTATCTGCAAGTAACCATCGCCATAACCAATGACGACATGTCTCGTCGAACTCTTGTCATAGAAGACCTTCTTGCTAACATCCCTGATGTCATAACTGTGCAATCCACTCCATCTCCTTATAGTCAATCCAATATGCTCATGCCTCTAACAACTCAATATCTCGGAAGAGAAGTACATGAAGCAAAAGGACCAAGTTACTAGTACCAAAGCCGAGGCCATTGCTAATGCTGCTGAAAAGAAAGTTATCGAAGTTGAGAAGAAACTAGCAGAGGCACTAACCAGCAATGAGCAGACGCAAGGCCTACTCAGAGGGCCAGGCTGATGTATGGGATGCGTACAAAACACAAGTCAACACGGCCTGTAACAAAGGCTACTATCTCACCTGGATGACAGCGCTCAAAAAACTTAACTCAATGTCCTTTTCCTTTTCTCTCCCAATCAATCTAAGGATGAGGTCGAGGAAGCAGAAGAGACCAATGACTGTAACAAGCCCGCGAGGGACCTCGCTACAGTTCAGACTCGATTTGTGTCACGGTTCTTAATCTTGAACCAAAGAGTCCAAATCCGGCAAATCGTTTTGAGAAAACAGATTTTTAGAAAGAAGTGCCAAACATGGACTACTTTGCCAGATACAGAGTCGCCACCTAAATATTTTATTTTTGGAAAATTTAGGAAACCCTGACTCGTTGCCTAAGGCCACGTGTCCGTCATCACCAAAGTTGCTTCGGCTCGGGAACTTGGGTACGATTGGGGAAGGTCACTTCGTGAGCACCCCCGCTCGCCCGATCAAAGATCGGCCTCCACTAACCATGATATCTAGTTTTGAAAACGTTATGTGTTCTTATTCCGGTTATTAGCCTAGATTTACTATGTGATGCGCACAGCATACAAGTATAGACTGGGTTGTCTGAATTGGAACAAAACATTTCATGTTTGTTTTTTAAAGATGGTTTGCTACTCGCAAGTAGGCTTAAAATGCAGATTTTGCCACCCTCAGGTGGGCTTTAGAAAAGATGGTTTTGCCACTATCTAGTGGGCTTAAAACTCACAGTGAATGAATTGTTCCAATCTAAGTAACCCAACCTTCACCCACAGGCATTCAGGCAGATAAATCATGTAAGCACATAGCCTCATGGTAAGCATGCTATTATGGCAATCACTCACACGCATGCAAGGATGCTAAATCATAAAACTTACCGAGTACTCCAAGCCAAAACAGAAGCTAATTAGAAATCCATGCATGATCCTAAATATACAGAAGTGCCTAATGCAACACATGCAAAATGCAACTATAGCAGGCTCGGCTATTCTAAACATGGCATATGAGATGCTAGAGCTAACAAGTATTCAACTTGGAATTGAAATACAATGCAGTTAGTATGATGCGCCGAGCCCGGTGCATGCAAGACAGATGAATGAATGCAAACATACTATCATACTGTATGCTAATTGAAACATGCCCTAATCTAACCATCATAAGCTAATAAATAAAAAGGAGAAAGACGTGGGGTTGGAAGACATATATCACACACACGCACACTTATTACAACATTGCCCTCGCGCAGAGGGTCCGAATAAATAATACAGTCCCGCATGAATAGTACAGTCCGAATAAGTACAAAATCCTAATTAATTAACAAATCAACTAAGAAAAGCCATAAACTAGCATGCAAACTAGGGACTGCCTCAACTCTGCTCCGGATGATGGATGATGGATGCTCGGGTTGCCTTGCGCGAAAATTCCTTGCGATGCCCCGGTTTGCCTCTGTTTGCAATTATTCTTGGAATGCGTGCCCAAACTCCGGAAGGCTGCTGATTTCTGATTGGTTGCAACAGAGAGCAACAAAGGGGCATGGCAAAGTATTTTCACATATATATGCATGACTACTCTACGGGGAGTGTAGTCCTCGATCCTCGTGCCACCAATCACGCATCTCGATGCATGATGGCCGAGGGATCGAATTGCATGACTCAATATGAAATGAATGCACATGAAAACACAACAAAACCTAAACTCCATCATGGGTAATCCGGAGTATCGGTGACCGAGAATTGAGACACGTTCCGTCACTCGGAGTATGGAACGTACCTCGTTTCCCATGCTCGGGGTAACTCCTATCCCAAACACAATGCAATATGCATGACATGTATGAATGCAACTAACATACACCCTAGCATACTCAATGCTATGAAATGGCATACACAATGCATAATATACAACCTAGCATACACACTGCTATGAAATGAAATGGCATACACAATGCATAATGGACTTACACCAACACAAGTGGACCTCAGCCACACTCACATAGGAGGCCATTAGATGGAAATGAGACACTCGAGATGCGTGCACGCATGCACGAAAATCGAGGACCGAACCTAAGGCACGAATGCCACTCTAACAAGACATGGAATATGGCATATGAATCATGTAAATTTCAGCGCTAAAATATGATGCTAAACAGCCCCGAAACATGAAAATATGGCACCCGATGCATGAAATGGTCCCGAAACACAAAACTATGCACATGGAATAACTTATAGCTATACAAAGCATGCATTATTTGAACATGAAGTCTAAAGACAGAGTCAAGGCAGTCCTAAAACATGCATATTTCCAGTTTTAAGCAAGGCCAAAAGGTGAACACAAATAGGGCTAAACCAACATGCAAAAATGGCCCTAAAAGAGAGATAAAGAAGCAAGTGATGGCTGCTGGCCTCAAACAGAGGAGGGCCCTTCAACAATGTTGAAGAGGGAGCCAAAACATGGTGTTTTACAGTTTATGACCAAGCCCAAAACAGTGCACAAATAAGCTTAAAATATTATGCAAAAATAGGCCTAAAAGGAGGTTTAAACACAAAGAGCAAAAAGGGAGCCTCAAACAACAAAAGACCCTTGATCAAACATGAAGAGGGTGTCAAAATAAGGCTATTTGCAGTTCGGACCAGAGCCCAAAAATACAAGCACAAGGAGCTAACAAAACATGCAAAAATAAGGCCAAAAGAGGGATAAAGAGGCAAGTGACAGATGGAAGCCTCAAACAGTGAAGAGCCCTTCAACAATGTTGAAGAAGGGCTCAAAACAAGCCACTTTACAATTTATAACCAAGCTCAAAACAGTTTACAAATAGGTCTAAAATACTATGCAAAAATAGGCCTAAAAGAGGGTTTAAACACAAAGTGTAAAAAAGAAGCCTCAAACAGGGAAATGCCCTTAATCAAACATGAAAATGAGGTAAAAATATGACTATTTCCAGTTAGGGTCGGAGCCCAAAAATGTAAGCACAAGGAGCTAGAATATAGATCCAAATAATGCACAAAAGAGGGAAAATGGGACTCACCCTTGTAGAACCAATCTTTAGCAACCTTTGGACCAAGTTTGGGAGCTTTTAACCTCTGGATGACAGCCTCAAGCTACTGGAATGGATGTTGGAGGTATTGTGCTATGGCTTGTAGAGTAAAGGGTATAGGAAGCTTAAGGTTTTGAAGTGTGGAAGAGAGGGAGAGGGAGAGTCAATGCAAGAGGCTTAGACCAATTTTTTGTAACCCTTAAAACTGAAGGGGAGGGGCTGGTTTTATAGGCAAAGGAGTGGAAAAAAAGGGGGGGAGATTCAAATTTAAGTTTCCCCCCCAAAAGGCCAAACCCTCGGACATGGGTGAAGTGCAAAACAAAATACATGGCTGGAACACACTTGGGACAAGGATCATGGCCGGCCAGCTCAAAAGGGCAAAAAAGGCCATTCACCAAATAGGTGTCCGGCCTGCTACTTTTCAGAACAAAAAATGGTTCTGCCGGAAAGAAAGGTGGCCGGCCAGTGATTGGGAAGTCCAATGGTGACCATTCAAGTGTCCAAATTGAAGCCCCGGAAGTTAGCTTTCCAATGGAGCAAACCTTGCATCAAAATTCCTCCTGTGGAAAAAGTTGTGCCCTTTTTGGTAAAGCCGCGCAGATTTCGGTCCAACCGGAGTGATGCCCTACTTCAATCAACTATATCTCCCCCGTTCGGAATTGGATTTAGGAGATTCTTGAGTGCAAAATGAAGCCCCGGAAGTGTTATTTTCAACGGTGGTGGCCTCATAGCTTGATTCCAAGTATGCAAATGAATAGGCCCGATTTGGCGAGGGCTGCTTGACTTTTTCTTAACGGTTCATGCCCATTTTCTCCCCCAACTGGATTTCTTCCCTTTTCTCCTCTTTTCTTCAACTACAAACCTCTAAGTAAGGTGTTTTGAAAGATTTTTCAAAGATTTTATCTCTCTTTCATTCATTTCTACTTTGTCCTTGCTCGGTTTATCGAAAAGCGCAACATTTAACAAAATGCGAGTCTCGGAACATCGTAAAAACTTTATTTCAAAAACATTTTGAAAGAGAGGGTTTTAAGGTCTAAAATCTTTTGATCAAGATCGTTTTGGTCCAAAAAGGGGTATAAAGTTGAGCTTTGACTCTCTCTCTTTGCCGAAGAAATTGAACCTTTGCCCTGCACATCTTCCAAAACCATCAGTCGCGTCCAAGTCTTAAAGGCGGTCAAAAATGGGGTGTCTACAATGACGAAGAGGCTGAAGACAAGAAAGAATCTGAAGTTGCTACTGGGGCCAAGTCCCCTACTCTAAATGATCAAGTCCTGGACTTGATTGAGGAGGACATGGATAAGGTCTCCAAGAGCACCTCAACAAAGAAGGCCGAAACTTCTAAAACTGAGATCACTGCCGTTGCAAAGAGCCTGGACCAAACTCTTCTGGAAATCGACGCTGAAATCGTAGCCGAGAATTCTGCCAAGCTGTCTTCTGAGACCGAAACAATGGCAACAGTTGAGGTTAAACAGTCTGAGATCAATGCACAAGATCCTAGTACTTAGGAACTTTTCTTTCCATTGTACTTTTTTCTTTGTAGTTGTATTTTCTTCTCTATTTTGAATAGTATCTGTTTTGTCGAGCCGATGTGCTTGTTTATGTACTTGAACAAGCTGTCTTTTTTTCAATACAAGCCTTCTCTTTTCTTCTAAATATTGAATATTTGTTTCATGTCTGCTTTCTATATCTTCTTTGTGCCTTGTATATTTTTTTCATACTTTTAGAGTTTTTCTTAACTTCCCAAGTCTGATAACTTGGTTCCTCACCTCGGATACATCCAAATCTCGGGTGACAACTCTTGTTAGTTATCTCGGTCGAATTGCACTTATAACATTTTTTCATCAACTTTTTACAAGTGTTGTTTCTTTACTTGTACTTGCTATCTTCTGACAAGACTTCACCCTTCCAAGTCTAACAACCTAGTTAGGTATCTCGGATAATTACAGTTTAGGTACAGTACAATATTGTCATCTCAGATTGACTTATCTCGGATAGTATCACTTGTCAATGATCTCAGATAACATCAATTTTCAAAAAATCTCACAAGTCTTATGCTCATTTTCATTTCTTACCCCCTAATGTGAACCTGAGTACTACTTATGTTCACATTAAGGACGCATCACATGGTTATCGCCTAAGTCTCTCTTCGACATTCTAGGCCGAGGTCATCATGTTTGGCTCGCACAAACGAATCATTTAAGGCTTAACTTTAGTGCATCGAGAATACCATACTCCTCGGCTTTCTTTTCAAACTAACCAAGTCATGATCAGTTTTGCCTTACTTCATACTAAAATATCGTAGACTTAGTTCAATTCTACCATCATGGCAAGTCTAAGTTAGTTGTCATGTTTTATGCCGAAACATCGCAAACTTGGTTCAACTCTACCAATATGGCAAGTCTAAGTTATTCGTCATGTTTCATGTCGAAATATCGCAAATTTAGTTCAACTCTACCAACATGGCAAGTCTAAGTTATTCGTCATACTTCATGCTGAAACATCGCAAACTTAGTTCAACTCTACCATTATGGCAAGTCTAAGTTATTCGTCATGTTTCATGCCGAAACATCGCAAACTTAGTTCAATTCTACTAGCATGGCAAGTCTAAGTTATTCGTCATGCTTCATACTAAAACATCGCAAACTTAGTTCAACTCTAGCATCGTGACAAGTCTAAGTTATTCGTCATGTTTGCCAGGGGAACATTGTCATAAGACTTTTCGGTCTTGTCGCACAATCATGGATTCTAACAATATTTTCACGTTTCTTTACATAGGCTTCGACATCCTTTTGTATGTAAGGCCACCAGAATCCTTGTGATATAGCTTTATGGGCAAGGGATTTGCCCCCTATATGGCTTCCACATACTCCTTTGAGGATTTCGTATGAAAAGTCTTCAACTTGGAAAGGATGCATACATTGCAATAGAGGTCCAGTAAAAGTCCTTCTGTATAGATGGCCTTCTGTCGATAGGTAGAACCTGGCCGACTTCAGTCTGATCTTGTGTGCTTCATTTTTGTTTTCTAGGATCTGGGGACTGCTCACTTAGATTGAGCTCTTCTCTTCTAAGACCTACTTATCTAGCCTGAGATCTTGTCTTCTGAGATTTGGGATCTGCTCACTTAGGCTAAGCTCTTGTCTTCTTGGGCCTAATCATCTAGGCCAAGATCTTCTCTTTCGGATCTGGGATCTGCTCACTTAGGCTGAGCTCTTGTCTTCTTGGACCTAATCATCTAGGCCGATATCTTGTCTTCTGTATCTGGGATCTACTCACTTAGGCTAAGCTCTTGTATTCTCGAACCTAATCAGCTAGCCGAGATCTTGTCTTCCGGAATCTAAGATCTACTCACTCAAGCTGAGCTCTTGTCTTCTCGGACCTAATCATCTAAGCCGAGATCTTGTCTTTTGGATCTGGGATTAGGCTGAGCTCTTGTTTTATAGGACCTAATCATCTAGGCCGAGATCTTATCTTCTGGATTTGGGATCTGCTCACTTAGGCACAGCTCTTGTCTTCTCGGACCTAATCATTTAGGGCGAGATCTTGTCTTCTAGATCTGGGATCTGCTCACTTAGACTGAGCTCTTGTCTTCTCAGACCTAATCATCTAGGCCAAGATCTTGTCTTTTGGAATCTAAGATCTGCTCACTCAGGCTGAGTTCTTGTCTTCTCGGATCTAATCATCTAGGCCGAGATTTTATTCTAGAATCTAGGATCTGCTCACTCAAGCTGAGCTCTTGTTTTCTCGGATCTAATCATTTAGGCCGAGATCTTGTCTACTAGAATCTAGGATCTGTTCACTCAGGCTGAGCTCTTGTCTTCTCGGACCTAATCATCTAAGCTGAGATCTTGTCTCTTGGGCACCAGTTTTGGCTACTGGTGCTAGTGTGTCCTGTAATTGGGATGTCGCTTGCATCACGTTGTTCTGCATCATGAGATTGACTACTGTCTGTAGATCTGTCAACTTATTCACCATGTCTTTCAGTTTCCTCGTCTTTTCTCTGGCATCTATCCTTCCATACCTAAAGTTCACTTTTACGGTAATACTCATCTCGGCTACCCTTCTTGTTCCCTTCTCGACCTTTGGCGACATTATTCGTCTCAGGATTCACTTTTTGCACTTTTTTGTTATGGTCCCCTCCTTCAGTGTTAGGATCCACATACTTCTCCTCCTTACTGTGGATGTCGTCCTCAATTCTCACTTCCTGTTCGTTGTTGGCCATTTATGCTAATTAAGTTCCCCCAAACGGTGCCAAATGACCACACACCCAAACAGGGAACTTAGCTGGTGAGCACGTGGCATAATAGATTAAGTTCGAACACCTGCCAACAAGAAGATGAGAATACCGCAGTGGTTCGTCCACTCAGGGGCACTCCAACGATCAAGCCAGTAAATCTGATCTCTCACAGATATCAATACAGTGCTTAAACTCACAAGTAAAAGCATAAAAGCATACCTTAGACTCACGGGAGTGCCTCACTTTTATAATGGTCAGTGTCCAACTTCCTCTAGAAGTCTTACTTCATGGGACTCTATCTTTTACAAGGATAACAACTATCACAACTCACACTATTCAGATCAAGATGAACTTCATCAACAGTCCTATCTCTATCCAAATAGATAGTTTGATGTCATCTAGAACTCTAGTCCTCTATTCAAATATCTCAGATTTCGGTATCCCCGCAGAATACCTCGGTAGTGCCCTGAACATCTTGGCAAACATGATTTGCCCACGTGGCACCTCGGCTGACACCTCAGCATCACCTTAGCCATGTGGCGTCATCTGAAAATACTTTCCCATAAAAACTACCACCACTATCCTTACACAACGTAAAACATTTAACAAGATCAAAATCATACTACCAAAATGAGGTGACAATACATAACATACAAACGACCTTCCATAATGATATAACAAATAAGATGTGAACATCCACATTATTCACATACTCTGAATTACCTGGCCAACACAGAGCCTCATTAAGCAAACATCAAAAACTCATCAAACAAAAACTTGCATTACCACATATTCCAAAAAATGCATGAAATCTAAATAATTCAAAAGCAGAACATGCAATCCTCATATAAATCAAAACATAGCATAAAACGAACATACATTCATACACAAAGTATATGCCTACATGTGCATTTTACATTGCTAAATTCAAACTCAAAATATCACCCACCTTCATTATGAGATGTGAACATCTGTATTTTTTACATAATCTGAATTACCTCACCAATACAGAGCCATGTAAAATGCATATAATTCAAAAAACAGAGCATTCAATCCATATAATTAAAAAAATAGAGCATCCAATCCATTACATAAATCAAAACATAAACTGAACATGCATTCATAATCAAAACGATATTAACCTTAATCATACAATTTTGCACTTGTCCTCTACCTCGAAAACGACTGATTTCAGCCAGTTATACTCCAAACAATATCACAACCGAACACCATTTGAGCTATCATCTCCACTCCCAAATCACTGAACCCTATCACAACGGCAACAATGAAATCCTAGCACACCGAAACCTTCAAACAAGTGAGCAAAAATTGAAATATATCCAATTGAATCAGAATTAGAATCAGAATCAGAATCAAAAGCGTGAATACTACAAACTACCAAAATAGAATGAACAAAAAAAAAAGAAAAAGGAAACGTGTATATATATATTATGTGTATAAACACTATACATAAAGGCATAATAGTCTAACAAAAAATATAAAATTAGAAAAAATATATCATAAAATAAAAAGATAAATACATAAGATTTATCATACTATAATAATCCTTTATGAACCCAATAAATTATAACAACTTTGAAATAAATTTATTAACAAAAATTCTTTTATTATACCATTTCATATTTTTTAATTACCTAATATAAATTTATAGGTCCCACTAAACTAATCAATAACTTCTCCAATACAGATGGGTACAAGTTTGACGCCATGCCTAGCCGTCCTTTACTGCTGTAATGTGCGGACCACCCTGTAATGTGCGGACCACCCTAGAGCAGATTGCTCTTTTTAAAGTGGAAAATTTGGCAACTAGTGGCAGTGCACGATACGTTTTGTCGTACTTGGGCTAATTCAACTTCTTTTATTTATTTATTGTACTTTTGTTTGTGACTATTATGCCGATCATTTATGGTTCTGGCTAACAAAAATTTTTAGTTTATAAGTAGAAGATAAAAAAAAAAATTATAAAATACTGTAAGAAAAATTACTATTAAGTGAAAATTATATAAAATTATTATATATTTATGAAAAAATTAATGACTTTCACTGTCTTAAAAATTTTTCTAAAAAAAATACAATACTTTTCACTAAATACATTTTTATTAAAATTAATACATTTTTAATATTTTAACATATATTAAAAATGCTTTTACACATTTTACAACACTAAATAATATTTATGGAATATTGTTAGCATTTGTCTTTATAAATTATTTATTTTGATAAAAATATAATTAATTATGTACTTTTGAGTGTAATTCAATTAAGAAATATGTTATGAAATGAGCAAATTATTCTTGTTACCCAAAAGACAATCTAAGAGGGGAGTGAATTAGGTTTTTATAATTAAAATTAATAATACCCTAATAAAAATTATGACTAACACAATAGATAAATATAATTAATGAAATAAAAATAATTAAAACAAGTGTCTTAACAACTATGTCAGTTAATGATTTTAGCACAGTAAAAATGTGAAATATAACTATGACAATTTAAAATAAAATAAGGAGATAAGGGAGAGAGAGACAAACAAATTTATAGTGGTTCGGTTTCAACTCGGCCTACGTCCACTCCTCAAGCTTCACTTGAGATTTTTCACTATACTCTAACTTCACAGGGTGCTAGCAACCTTTTCACAGATGGAGCAATCCTCCACAAATTTTACATTGACTTTCTAAGTCAAGAACACTGAGTGTACTACACTCTTATAAGGTTGAAAAGAAGGTGTTTTTGCTTTCACAGAAAGTTACAAGAATTATCTCTCAAAGATAGATATATAAAATGAAGCTTTGGATTTTCTGTAAACCTCACATAGGAAAGATGGGTTTAAAACTATAAGATTTAATGTATAATTTCTGAGAGAGGATGCAAACAAAAATTAAAGAATACTTCTCAGAGAATTTTTCAGAAAATAGATGTGACTGATTATAGATCAAAGAATATTTTCTGATTTTTTGTGTAACTTGTTTACATTAGAGGCTTTGGTATATATAATGAAACTTATAGCCGTTATAATTCATTTGAATATATAGCCATTTATAACCGTTGTATTCATTTGAATTTATAACCGTTGTACTTCATCATTACTAATTTGAATATCTTGCACTCCATCATTACTAATTTGAATATCTTCCACTTGAACCTTTTGGCCTGCTGCTGTGCTGGGCTGTTTGAGCCTTTGGTTTGGGCTGTTTAAACTCCTGATTTAATTAAATATTAAATACATTCTAACAACATTTAAGATAAAAGGTTTATGTGAGAAATAATGAGACAAAATAAATTTTGATTCTATTTTTCTCTTTCAAATAAATTAAAACATAATTAAATAAATCATCAAAATAAATTTTGATTCTATTTTTCTCTTCCAAATAAATTAAAACATAATTAAATAAATCATCAAAATAAATAAGTCTAATAATCTCCCCCTTTTTTATGATGGCACACAATGATGTTTTGGTTTGATTTGGGAGTAAGAAAAGCTCCCCCTCAAGTCATGTTCCCTGAATTCATTTATAAAACATAGGTTAGCACATGTGTAATAAATAAGCTTTAATTAGAAACATGATATGAGACTAAGATATCAAATTATAAATACATAATATCAAATTAGTTTGAAAATAATACCATAATTTGAAAATAATACCATAATACATAACATCATAATTTTCTCTCCCTATGACATTATCAAAAGGAAATCATGGGTCTGAATTTGGAGGAGGAGGAGGAGGAGGAGGAGGAGGAGGAGGAGAATGATAGTGATTAAATGACATCTATACAATTCAAAAAAAAAATATATATATATACATATATGTATACACATACAACTCTCTCGCGTCTCTCTTTTTCCTTCAATAAACGCGTTTGACACGCGGCCTCACTTTTGCATCATTGGCCGACAAAAGCAGCTCTCCTCGATTGCCGCTCGCCTCGGCTATCTCTCCCTCATTGTCTTCTTCTCTTCAGCCTCCTTCTTAATCACACTCGTCTACTTCTTCTTCTTTTTCACCTCACTCTTTTCTATCTCTTCTTCATCACTCTCTTCGATTTTCTTCTTCCTCGAGAGACAGAACAGAGAGACTGAGCAGAGCAGAAAGGTTACCAAAAAATGACCCTCCTTTCGATTACATCTCTCTCTCTCCTACTATATGGCCTCGTCCCGTCCCCTTACTCTCTTTCCGGACCTGAATGATCCAGTAAGCGCTGCTGGGCTGAGTGCCCCGGCTCCTACTCTTTCCAACCTTCCTATGATGTCGATTGAGCAAATAATGGCAGCTTAACAGACATTGAAGCCAATCATTTCACACTGACGTCCTGTATGAAGACGGTGGCTGCAGTCACAAAATTGGCTCACCAACTGCAGAATAGGACGAGTGAGTTCCATCAGGTCAACGCCTAACTCTCTCTGCTCCAGTGCATGTACAAGGATGCGCGAGCAGAAATAGGCGCACTGAAGGCCGAAAATAAAGAGCTTAAACGGAAGACCACCTCCATGGCTCGATTTGGAGCAACGTCGTTCTTGGCCTTTGATAGTCAGCGGGGAGTCGTCGCTCTCGACGAAAGCACGGGGGCAGGGGTGTCAAGGGTTGCCCAAGGTGATAAAAAGAAGAAGAAAACGATGGAAGAGGTGAGTAAGTAAGATCCGCATATGGCCGGAAAAAAATGAAGGGTTTTTTTTTTATATATATTTTTTATGTTTATTTTGATCGGCGTGTGGCCATAAAAAAAAAATGAATGATGTTTTTTTTTATTTTTATGTAAATATTTGTATTTTAATTTTTTTTTTTGTTTTTATGTTTAAGTACTGAAAAATGAAATTAAAAAGCAGAAAAAAATAAGAAAAGCCCAAACAAAAAATAATAATGAGAAAAAAAAAATAAAAGAAATTAAACCTAATAGCAAAATAAAATAAATTAAAATAAAATAATACCAGCAGAAATTAAACTTAATAGGACATTAGTGTTGCTGGAATTAAACTTAATGGGACGCTAGTGTTGCTGGAATGGTAATAAAAAAAATACCATGAGGGTTTAAAGAAAATCAATGTATACAAAGTTAATTTTACCTCAAGATGTAGAATCCAAAAAAAAATTACACAGTTGAGAATAACAAACTGCTAAGGAGAATAAATGTATGAAGGATTTGAGAGCATTCAACTGATATAAATGTTTCCATATCAATGTAACAATACACATATATCATTTTAACAAAAATTCAAGTTTCACGGTCATAACAAAACTTTTTAAGTAGAAATCGACATTCCAAGCTCGCCACGAATAAAATTGAAGCAATCATCGCTTAGGGGTTTTGTGAAAATATTCACCAATTGCTTGTCGGTGTTTACAAATTCAAGTACAATATCTCCTTTTTGAACATGATCTCTTAAAAAATGATGTCGAATTTCAATATGTTTTGTTTGTGAGTGTTGAACCGGATTTTTGCTTAAATTGATAGCACTAGTATTATCACATTTAATAGGGATATGATCAAATGCAAATCAAAGTCCTCCAATTGTTGTTTCATCCAAAGTATTTGGGCACAACAACTTCCGGAAGCTATATATTCAGCTTCGGCCGTTAATAAAGTAACATAATTTTGCTTTTTGCTAAACCAAGATACTAATGAGTTACTAAGAAAGTGACAAGTGCCACTGGTACTTTTTTTATCAAGTTTGCATCCGGCAAAGTCAGCATCCGAATAACTAATTAAATCAAATGCAACACCTCTTGGATAAAACAGTCCCAAATTTTGAGTGCCAACAAAATATCTAAAAATTCTTTTAACAACACTGAGATGTGATTTCTTAAGATTTGATTGATATCTAGCACACATACAAATGCTAAACATAATATCGGGTCTACTTGCAATTAAATAAAGAAGTGAGCCGATCATACCTTGATATTTTGTTTGATCAATGGACTTACCTTTTTCATCATTGTCTAGCTTAATGGATGTGCTCATAGGTGTTCCAGCTATTTTTGAGTCATACATACCAAACTTTTTGAGTAGTTTTTTTGTGTACTTAGCTTGGTTGATAAAAATTCATTCCTTACATTATTTGATTTGAAGTCCAAGGAAATAATTTAGCTTCCCCATCATGCTCATCTCAAATTCACCTTGCATACACTTAGCACATTCCTTACACAAGGTTTCATTAGTAGCACCAAATATAATGTCATCCACATATATTTGCACAATAAGTAAATCATCATTTTTAGTTTTAAAAAAAAGTGTTGTGTCAATCGTTCCTCTAGAAAAATTATTTTCAATCAAAAATTTACTTAATCGTTCATAATATGCACGAGGTGCTTGTTTCAAACCATGTAAAACTTTTGATAGTTCAAAAACATGATTTGGAAAAGCATGATCTTCAAAACCTAGGGGTTGTTTAACATAAACTTTCTCATTTATAAAACCATTAAGAAATGAACTTTTTACATCTATTTGATAAAGTTTGAAATCTCTAAAACATGCAAATGCAAGCAACATGCGAATGGCTTCTAATCTAACAACCGGAGCAAAAGTTTCATTGAAATCAATACCTTCTTCTTGATTGTATCCTTGTGCAACAAGTCTAGCTTTGTTCCTTATAATTGTGCCGAATTCATTAAGCTTGTTTCGAAAGATCCATTTGGTATCGATAATGGTATGATCTTTAGGTTTTGGTACAAGTTCCCACACTTTATTTCTCTCAAATTAGTTAAGCTCTTTATGCATAGCTATCATCCAATGTTCATCGAATTCGGCTTCTTGAAAGTTTTTAGGCTCAATCTGTGAGAGAAAAGCCAAGTTACTACAAATGTTTCTAAGTGAAGAGCGAGTTTCAATACCTTTTGTAGGGTCACCTAGGATTAAATCCTTAGGGTGATTATGAACAAACTTCCATTCTCTTGGCAAATCATCATTGTTTCCTCCTTCTTTTTGAGGTGGGAGAATAGGTTGTTCAACCTTTTTGTTCAACTTACATAGTTGGTTCTCTTCTTTGTAGATACTTGAATCTTCCACATTTGGTTCCAAATCTATATTATCACTAACAATTTGCTTTTGAGCAAGATGTTAGTTTCATCAAATGCCACATGTATAGATTCTTCCACAACAAGAGTTCTTTTATTTAAAACATGATAAGCTTTACTAGTTAAGGAATAGCCAAGAAAAATTATTTCATTAGATTTTGAATCAAATTTACCTAAGTTATCCTTACCATTATTATGCGCAAAACATTTATAACCAAAAACATGCAAGTGACTAATGTTGGGCTTCCTATCATGTCAAAGTTCATAAGAAGTCTTTTTGAGAATAGGTCTAATTAATGCACAATTTAAGATATAGCATGCGGTGTGAATGGCTTCGGCCCAAAAATATTTAGGAAGATTATTTTCGCAAAATATTGTTTTACTCATTTCTTCTAAAGTTCTATTCTTCCTTTCTACTACACCATTTTGTTGAGGGGTTCTAGGTGCTGAAAAATTATGTCAAATACCATGCTTATCACAAAATAATTCAAATTTATCATTTTCAAGTTCTCTACCATGGTTGGTTCGAATATTAGTAGTAAGAAAGTCTTTTTCATTTTGAATTCTACGACAGAGTTTTGTGAAAGAAGAAAATGTTTCATCTTTCTGTGCTAAAAACATAACCCATGTAAATCTTGAATAATCATCAACAATAACAAGATAATAATGTTTACCACTTAGACTAGATGTCCTTGAGAGACCAAATAAATCCATATGCAGTAGTTGTAAATGTCTAGTTGTGGAAATGTGAGATTTTGATTTAAACGATATTTTAGTTTATTTTCCTTGTTGACAAGCACTACAAAGATGATCTTTTTCAAATTTAATTTTTAGAAGTCCAATAACCAAATCCTTTCTCAAAAGTTTAGCAATTAAATCTATATGAGCATGATCAAGTCTTCTATACCATAACCAACTATTTTTATTATTAACATATAAACATTTAATATCACTAGCATAGAGATCATTAAGAGAAAAAACATAAACATTATCATGGCAATTACCAACGAATAAAGCTTTATGATCATTTGTGCTTTCAATTGTGCAATGTGATTTATCAAAAATAACTCGATTACCTTTATCACATAATTGACTAATAGTAAGTAGGTTATGCTTAAATCTATCAACAAGTAAAACATTTTCAATAGAATGGTTAGGAGAAATACCGATGCTACCAATACCGATGATTTTTCCTTTCTTATTGTCTCCAAAAGTAACAAATCCTCCATCTTTCGATGATAGTTTAGTAAATAATGATTTATCTCCGGTCATATGTCTGGAACATCCACTATCAAGGTACCACTTCCCTTCTTTAGCTTTGGACTTAAAACAAACCTACAAGATGACAATCAAATGTTGGTTTTTGGTACCTAGAGTTTCTTGGGTCCTTCTTAGTTAGTTTTGTTAGATCCCTTAATAATCCAAATCTTTTTAATTCCCATGTTCATATTCTTTTTGAATGGACAATAAGATATATAATGGCATTTCTTTCTACAATAATGACAAGTAATATGAGGGTGAGTCATGAGATGTGCCATTTCAAAAATTGTATTGAGATTCTTTTATTTTTTAATAAGGTCATATCCAATGCCCGCTTTATCGAAAACACATCTTTGATTTCCAATAAGCATATTGAGATTATTTCTACATTTTACAAAATTTTCAAGTGTTTTTGTTAAATCATAAATATTGTTTTTTAAAGTAGTTTTCTCATTAGAGATAGTATCAAAATCATTTTTCAAAACAATTTTCTTTCTTTAATTCTTCTACATTAATAGATAAAGATGCAACAGATTTCTTCAACACATTATTTTTGGCACAAACTTTTCTAAATTCATTTGATAGTTCATGGAATGCACTTTTAAGTTCTTCATAAAGAGTAGTTACCTCATCTTGAGTAGAGTCTTCATCTTCAAGAGCCATGAGACATAAGTTGGCTACTTCATTTTCAATTTCATCACTTGAGCTTTCATCTTCACTTTCTCTTCAAGCTGCTACCATGGCATTTTTGTTTCTTTTGTAGTCTTTTCCATGATTCTTCAATTTTGGACAATTCATCTTCATATGTCCAAGATTTTTGCACTCATAGCAAATAATAAGCTCTTTCTTATTATCTTTGTTGTACTCTTTCTTGAAAGGTCTTCTTCCTCCATAATTGTTTTTCTTGAAGTGCTTTTTGAGATTTCTACTAAACATGGCATAGCTTTCATCTTCACTGGAATTTTCATGTTCTTCTTCATTTGATGAGGCTTTGAATGCAATTCCATTTTTCTTTTTGTTTTCAACATCCTCATGTCCTTTCATGGTAATCTCATGAGTCATAAGGAAACCCATAAGCTCATCCAATCAAAGTGTGGAGAGATTTTTGACTTCTATAATGGCGGTGACCTTTGCTTCCTAATTCTTTGGTAAACACCTAAGAATTTTTCTTACCAACTCACTGTTAGTATAAGTTTTGCCAAGAGATTTCAAAGAGTTTACAATTTCAGTAAATCTAGTAAACATACTTGAAATAGATTCATCAGAGTTCATTTTAAACATTTCATAACTATGAACAAGCATATCAATACGAGATTCCTTTACTTGGTTTGTACCTTCATAAGTTACTTCAAGTTTGTCTCAAATTTCTTTTGCCGAATCACAACTTGAAATTCTATTATACTCCTTAGAGTCTAATCCACAAACAAGGGTGAGTTTGGCTTTAGCATTGGCTTGCAATAATTTGTGATCACTCTCATCACATTCATCTTCAGTTTTAGGTACACTAATATTATCTACTAATTTGGTAAGAATTTTTGGACCTTTGGTGACAATAATCCACAGAGCATAAACAGTGGCTTGTAGGTATAGGGTCATCTTATCTTTCCAATGGCTATAGTTGTTTCCGTCAAATAATGGTAGCCTATTGGTGGCTTGTCCTTCAGTAGTGCTAGTGCTAGTGCTAGCTAAGGTTGCCATAGATTGAAACTCTCAGATGGTTAAATCTAAAGCAAGAGTTTAGGCTCTGATACCAATTGTTACCCAAAAGACAACCTAAGAGGGGAGGTGAATTAGGTTTTTGTAATTAAAATTAATAATACCCTAATAAAAATTATGACTAACACAATAGATAAATATAATTAATGAAATAAAAATAATTAAAACAAGTGTCTTAACAACTATGTCAGTTAATGATTTTAGCACAATAAAAATGTGAAATATAGCTATGGCAATTTAAAATAAAATAAAGAGATAAGGGAGAGAGAGGCAAACAAATTTATAGTGGTTCGGCTTCAACTCGGCCTACGTCCACTCCTCAAGTTTCACTTGAGATTTTCTACTATACTCTAGCTTCACAGGGTGCTAGCAACCTTTTCATAGATAGAGCAATCCTCTACAAATTTTACACTGACTTTCTAAGTCAAGAATACTGAGTGTACTATATTCTTACAAGGTTGAAAAGAAGGTGTTTTTGCTTTCACAGAAAGCTACAAGAATTATCTCTCAAAGATAGATATATAAAATGAAGCTCTGGATTTTTTGTAAACCTCACACAGGAAAGATGGGCTTAAAGCTATAAGACTTAATATATAATTTCTGAGAGAGGATGTAAACAAAAATTGACGAACACTTCTCAGAGAATTTTTCAGAAAATAGATGTGAGTGATTATAGATCAAAGAATATTTTCTGATTTTTTGTATAACTTGTTTACATTAGAGGCTTTGGTATATATAATGAAACTTATAGCCGTTGTAATTCATTTGAATATATAGCCGTTTATAGCCGTTGTATTCATTTGAATTTATAGCCGTTTATAGCCGTTGTACTCAATCATTATTAATTTGAATATTTTGCACTCCATTATTACTAATTTGAATATTTTCCACTTGAACCTTTTGGCCTGCTACTGTGCTGGGCTGTTTGAACCTTTGTTTTGGGCTGTTTGAACCTCTGGTTTGAGCTGTTTGAACTCCTGATTTAATCAAATATTAAATACATTCTAACAATATTTAGGATAAAGGTTTAGGTGAGAAATAATGGGATAAAATAAATTTTGATTCTATTTTTCTCTTTCAAATAAATTAAAACATAATTAAATAAATCATCAAAATAAATTTTGATTCTATTTTTCTCTCCAAAATAAATTAAAATATAATTAAATAAATCATCAAAATAAATAAGTGTAACAATTCTAACCTCAATCGATAATTATCCAAATTACAAATGACCATTTAATATGTAAAAATGACCCAAACCTCACTTTATAGGCTTTAAAAGTTAACTCCGTAATAGAACATATGAAAACAAAAATGCCCTTGTAAAAAAGTTAAGTCGCCGTTTGGCAATTCAGGTTTAGGCTACCGTAAACACATAAGATAAAATAGACTACAAAAGCACATAACGACAAAATGAGATCATGTGAGTGCTGAGGGATTGATGGCTGAATGTAAAATTACCAAACTACCCACCAAAGCATATCAATCAATACATAGCAGTAAGATTGTGTAAAATACCACCCAATTCGTTAAAACCACATCGATCCGTATCAATCTACACCGCTCTAACCGCTAACCACGGTTTAAACTTTAAAATTTATAATCTGCCTTGTAAACCGCTCGGTTCTGCTATAGTTGATATATATATATATATATTTTAACCTCTAATGAAATATTAAAGTAAAAATGAGTGTGAGAGAAATTTAAGATATGAAATTTATTACAAATTAGTAATTATATATATGAAACATATTATGTAAGATTACTTTGGGTTATATATATAAAAAAAATATTATATAAATTAGTATTATATAGGGAAAATTATGCAAATAGTCCCTGTACTTTATACGATGTGTCAATTTGGTCCCCGTAGTTTCAATTTGCTTGATTTTGCCCCTTAATTTAACAGATTGTGTCATTTTAGTCCAATAAATAACGGCTGTTAAGTTAATTTAACGGAAAGTTAAACAATGTGTCAATTTAACAGATTGTATTTTCCACAATGTGTCAATTTTGTTCCTGTCAAAATCGAGAAAATTGAAACTACAGAGACCAAATTGACACATAGTGTAAAGTACAGGGACCAAATTGACACATTATTTGACCTTCCGTTAAATTAATTTAACAACTGTTATTTGTTGGACTAAAATGACACAATTTGTTAAATTAAAGGGCAAAATCAAGCAAATTGAAACTACAAGACCAAATTGACACATCGTGTAAAGTACATGGACTATTTGCATAATTTACCCTATTATATATTATGTAAATGTATGATAATTAATTAGAATATTCTTCAATTCGTCAATCTGCCAAAAGCTGTCCAAATTGCAATTTGTCAATTCGCTAATTGTCTAGTTGTGCCATCTTACCTTGTTTGCATCTCTGGTGCACATAACTTGATTTGTTTTGAGGTTTTTCTCTCGTTGCACTAGATCTTTTTGTTAAAAGTTTAATTTGATTAAGTCTTTGTTTGTCCAAGTTTTTAGGAGTCTGTTAGTTTACCAAGTCCATAGGAGTCTGTTGCAACTGTGGTTAGTCAGTTCCTAAATTTGTTTTTCCACAATCAGTTAGTTCCTTATTTGTTGCTGTGTTAGTTCATGTACTCTACTGTTTAAGTAGCTGATTACAGTGAATAAAGTACTTCAATTTTTCCATCAGTTTTTCTCTCAATTTCGTATTAGTGGTATCAGAGCCAAATACTCTAAACTGGAAAGTAGACAATGTACTCAGAGCTGAAGCTCTTGTCTACTCTCTGGTGTGTTTTTTTATTTATGAGCAATAGCAGTCAATCTCTCTTAATGGCATCAGAGACTTTTGTGCAACCTGCTATACCTAGATTTGATGGTCACTATGACCATTGGAGCATGCTGATGGAAAATTTCTTGAGATCCAAAGAATATTGGCATCTCGTTGAAGCTGGTTTTCCAGAAACAGAGTCTAGCACCTTGACGGATACTCAAAAAACGAAGCTGGAGGAACAGAGATTGAAGGACCTGAAGGTAAAGAATTACTTGTTCCAAGCAATTGATCGAACAATCTTGGAGACGATTCTCAACCAAAGATACTTCAAAAACAAATATGGGACGCAATGAAGTAGAAGTATCAAGGTACTGCAAAAGGTGAAACAAGCACACCTTCAAGCACTTCGTGTGGAATTTGAGACTCTTCATATGCAACCGACAAAGTCAATTGAGGAATACTTCTACAGAACCATGTCCATCGCAAACAAGATGAGAACCAGCAGAGACAAGATGGAAGACATTACCATAATCGCGAAGATTCTTCGATCGATGACCTTGAAGTTTGAACACGTGGTCTGCTCGATTGAGGAATCAAAGGATCTTGATGCCCTTTCCATTGAAGAATTGATGAGTTCGCTGAGAGTCCACGAGCAACGGATTAATCAGCATGTAGCAGTGGAGCAAGAAATGCAGCTACAACACTCATCCAATAACCAATCTTTCCAAAAGAAGGGATACGGTCAAGGAAGTGGAAGAAGTAGTAGCAGTAACAATGATCACTCCACACATGGCAATCAAGTTCATGACCCCAAAAGTAGAGGTAAAGGACGAGATAATCATCAAGGTGGAAACCAGGAATCAAAACCATTTGACAAATCCAAAGTCAAATGCTACAGATGTCAAAGGTATGGTCATTATCGTTCTAAATGTAAGACTAAATTGTATCAAGAAAGGGGAGCAAAATCAAATTTTGTGGAGAAGAAAGAAGAGGTTTCTCTTCTTATGGCTTGCAACATAACTGAAGATACCCATAAAAGAATGTGGTATTTGGACAACGGGATCTAGTAATCATATGTGTGGAAACAAGTCTATATTCTCTGAATTACATGAGTCCTTCCATTCCACTGTCAAATTTGGAGATGATTCTACTATCTTTGTTATGGGGAAGGGCACCATTCAAATTTAGACTTCCAAAAGTTCTCAACAGACTATTTCAAATGTGTTTTATGTACCAGGTTTGAAAACTAATCTGTTGAGTGTAGGTCAACTTCAAGAAAAGGGATATGAGATCATCATTAAAGAAGGAACCTGCAGAATTCAAGATCCAAAGATGGGTCTGATCACTCAAGTGAATATGACAGCAAATCGGATGTTTCCTCTATACATCCAGAATGATATCCTTCCTTGCTTTTCTGCTATGGTGAAAGATTTAGCTTGGCTATGGCATTTTCGCTATGGGCATCTGAACTTCTTTGGTTTAAAGTTGCTCCATCAAAAGAATATGGTGACTGGTCTTCCACAGATTGATCATCCTCAGCAAGTTTGTGAAGAGTGTATCATTGGCAAACAACATCGTGAACATTTCCCAAAAGGACAAGTATGGAGAACCAAGATGGCGCTGGAATTGGTTCATTCTGATATTTGTGGGCCTATTCATCCACCATCCAATGGTAACAAAAGGTACTTTATTACCTTTATTGACGACTTTAGTAGAAAAACATGGGTCTATTTCTTGCAGGAAAAATCTGAAGCTTTCTTGGCATTCAAAAATTACAAAGCTCTTGTTGAGAAAGATGTTGAGAAATCTATCAAAACTCTTCGAACTGATCGTGGTAGGGAATACAACTCATAGGAATTTGCAAATTTCTGTGAGATGCATGGAATCAAAAGACAACTTACAGCATCCTACACACCACAACAAAATGGTGTTGCGGAGAGGAAAAATTGTACAATCTTAAATATGGTGCGGAGTATGCTGAATAGAAGTCCTCTTTTGAAGAGTTTCTGGCCTGAGGCAGTCCTTATGGAGTATACATCTCCTACACAGAAGTCCAACCATGGCAGTTAGTAATCGGACTCCTGAAGAAGCTTGGAGTGGCAGAAAACCGAGTGTCAACCACTTACAGATTTTTGGGTGCATTGCATATGCACACGTTCCAGATGAGAAGAGGAAGAAACTTGATGATAAAGGAGAAAAGTGTATTTTTCTCGGGGCTAGTGAGCACTCAAAGGCTTATAAATTGTATAATCCCATCACTAAGAAAATCGTCATCAGTCGGGATGTGATCTTTGATGAAGAGAAAACATTGACAAATGTTGTCAATAGTTCAAGCCAGAACATTCCTATAAGCTTTGATGATGATGAAGAAGAAGAAAGACATCCGCAGTCTACGGTTGGTGAACAACAACCATTGCATTCTAGCTCTTCAAGTCAACCAACAACAACACTTGAAGAAGATCACTCTAAAACTTCAACCACAATCCGGCCTGAACGTACCAAAAAGAGACCAACATGGATGAAAGATTATGAGATAAGTGGTGTTGATCAATCTGATGACTCACTTGTACATTTTGCTCTATTCTCAGATTGTGATCTTGTTACTTTCCAAGATGCTATTAAAGATCAAAAATGGCAGAAAGCCATGGATGAAGAAATTGCAGCTATTGAGAAAAACAACACTTGGGAATTGACAGATTTTTCCAAAGGACAAAAGTCAATTGGTGTGAAGTGGGTCTACAAAATAAAGCTGAATCAAGAAGAAGAAGTTGACAAGTACAAAGCTCACCCAGTGGTAAAAGGTTATAAGCAAGAATTTGGCATCGACTACAAAGAGGTTTTTGCTCTAGTTGCGAGGCATGATACCATTCGATTGGTACTTGCATTGGCAGCAAAAAACTCATGGCCAATCTTTCAGATGGATGTAAAATCTGCGTTCTTACACGGTGATTTGCAAAAGCAAGTATATATTGATCAGCCTCCGAGTTATGTGCAACAAGGGAATGTGAAAAAGGTGTACAAGCTAAAAAAGTCCCTGTATGGGCTAAAACAAGCTCCTCGAGCTTGGTATAGTCGCATAGCCACATATTTTTCCAAGTCAGGCTTTCAACAATGTCCATATGAGCATACTTTGTTTATCAAACCTAAATCTACTGGTGACATTTTAATTGTGTGTTTATATGTGGACGATATAATCTACACTGGAAACAATAGTGTTATGTTTGATGATTTCAAGCAATCAATGATGATTGAGTTTGAAATGTCTGATCTTGGACTGATGCAACTACTTTCTTGGCATTGAAGTAGCACAATCTTCTGCTGGAATCTTTGTTTCACAAAAGAAATATGTTCAAGAAATGCTGGACAAGTTTCAAATGGCGAATTGTAATTCAGTTGCTACACTAGTTGAACATGGTCTTAAGCTAATCAAAGACCATGAAGGAAAGAAAGTAGACAGCACTCTTTACAAGCAAATCATCGGAAGTCTTATGCATTTGACTATGACCAGGCCAGACATTATGCACGCAGTAAGTCTTATCAGTAGATATATGGAAAATCCTACGCAGTTGCATCTCCTTGCTACCAAAAGAATTTTCAGATACTTGGTTGGGACCATTAATTTTGGTATTCTTCATAGAAAGGAAGGAAATTTTGGGTTACTTGGCTTCACTGATAGTGACTATGCCAGTGATCCAGATGATAGAAGAAGCACCTCAGGTTATGTCTTTATGATGGGCTCAGGTGCTGTTTGTTGGTCATCAAAGAAACAACAAATTGTTACTTTGTCCACTACCGAAGCAGAGTTTGTTGCTGCTTGCGTCGTGTGCTTGTCAAGCAATTTGGTTGAGGAGACTATTTGAAGAATTACATTATCATCAACAAGGTCCCACTCCAGTGTATTGTGATAGTAGTTCAGCAATCAAACTGTCAAAAAATTCTGTTCTACATGGGAGAAGCAAGCATATTGATGTACGATATCATTTCTAACGAGATCTCACAAAGGATGAAACAATTGATTTGATATACTGCAGAAGTGAAGATCAAGTTGCTGATATTCTAACCAAACCCCCTCAAATTGGCCATTTTCGTGAAGCTGCGAAGATTGCTTGGTGTTTGTTCAATGGAGAATACAATTTGAGGGAGGCAACTAAATAAGCTGGTGAAGTTCTCTAAATAAACTGAATGTTAGAAGAGCACTCAGTTTAAGGGAGGGTGTTAAAAGTTTAATTTGATTAAGTCTTTGTTTGTCCAAGTTTTTAGGAGTCTGTTAGTTTACCAAGTTCATAGGAGTCTGTTACAACTGTGGTTAGTCAGTTTCTAAATTTGTTTTTCCACAATCAGTTAGTTCCTTATCTGTTGCTGTGTTAGTTCATGTACTTAACTATTTAAGTAGCTGATTACAGTGAATAAAGTACTTCAATTTTTCCTTCAGTTTTTCTCTCAATTTCGTATCACTTTTTTGTGTGTAGTATGCATGTTGAAAACCCGGCCTTGTGAGGCCTTTGTTGGAATCTGATTTTGTTGGTGTCATTGGAGTCATGAAAAAAATAATTGGGGCTTTGATTTTGAAAACCATTTTTTGGACTATAATGTTGAAAAATCAGTAACAATTTTCTCCACACAATCCAGTTGTTTTCGATTTTTCTGGGTGTTGTCTCTGTAGAAATTTCTTGAAGTATTATTTCCATTATTTATTTATTTATTTTGCAACCAAGAACCAAAAAAAAATCATTATCCTACAACAGCAAATTTTTGCCTTGGGTTATGTTTTTATTTTTATTTTGTATGCATTTTTTTTAATACAAATTTTAGCTTTTCCAAAATCCATATAACACCTTTTCGGATGCAGGGTACAACATGACCTATTATTTTCCCTTTTTATTTTTTTTATTTTTATTTTTATGCATTTCGTAATGCAACCAACACATCTATTTTTGTTTTTTTGTTATGGTTTTTTGTTTAAATTAGTCGTATAACTGGTTTTTTTTTTTTTTTTTCTCTCTCTCTTCAGTTATGCATTTCCTACTACAACCAAAATCCGAATGCTTTTTGTAATGCAACCAACAAATTTATGATTTCAATTTTTGAATTTTTTTAATGCATTTAACAAGGCACTCTGTTGTATTTTTTTTTATTATTTTACAAATGTTCATATAAATTTCTTCGACAGGCTTGCGAATTGGTTTGCCAGTTCGCAAAATCCATTTACCTAGTTTTTGGAAGCCATTTGCTAAGCTAATTTCAGAACCAAGTGTTGAAGCCATTTTCAAGTTGGTGTTTCATATTTGTTACACTGCATTTATTTTTTTTTACAAAAAGACAAGTGTTACATAGGTTTTGCAAATCAGTATTATTTTACAATGCAAACTGGTATTCTTTTACAGTGCAAACTAGTTTTGCAAACTCGTGTTACGAAAAAGACAAGCATATATTTTTGTTTACACTACAAACCAGTGTTACCTTACAAACCAATATTCATTTTTGTTATATAGGTTTTGCTAATTCTATTATTTGTCATGTTAGGAAAAGGAATTTTATTTTCTACAACCTTGCTAATCAAGAGTGTTTTGGTCATTGTGTTATTTGTCATTTTTGCTACACTACAAATATTTGTTACATTAGAAGTGAGGATGAAACCACTTGGGTTTAGTGGCATCATGCAAGCTCATGAGTAAAGTATAGGCCACACATTCCCATCCATTTCCAAATAAGTCTTCATTTTTGTTACATTGTGCATCCATTGGTATTTCTTTTCACACTGCAAAAATGTTGTTTATTGTTTTCCTAGTGTATAACATGTCAATCAAATACAGGGTACAATGTCCATGCTCAATGTCCATATGTTCAATGTTCAATGTCCAAAATGGCTAACAAATTAATAACAGATGATCAATTGGGTTGCTATTCAAATATTACTACGAACATCAAATTTATCTGTTGTCTCCATTATTCCCTTGTTCAATTTGCCATATATTATGGTTTTCCATGTTCGATATGTTCATATGACTTTTTTATGACAGTCATATCTGCATTCGTAGGGAATGTTCAGTTTTCATGTTTCCTTATTTTTATAGACACATACCAGAAGAAATATTTGAATATGTTTGTCGCCCAATTTCGTAAAACTAGTCTTTCTTTGGACATGTTGACAATAATAAAATGAAAACACACTTTCTTACGCCTTGTCTAGTTCTTGTAGTCTTATATGCTACAAAACAAAGCATGACTTCTTTTATGTCAACTGACACGTCTACTACATGACCACGTCGCATGTGTGACTGTGGCTATGGTCAATGTCTTGTCAAGATTTTAAGATCTCACAAAAATCCAAGGCATGCTTACTATGATTGTCCCCATCCTGTGGTGAGTACACCCTTTCTTTTCAGTGATAAATTTCATTTCATCCGGACCCTTTAACTAATAACTTTGTAAAAAAAATTTGTCAGCAATGTTTAAGTTGGATTGGTTGGTGCGACAAACCAAGGAGACAGACCACCGGGTATGACTTTGCCACCAACGACATTGCCGTGCACTTGCGGGATGATGTCATTCACATTCAACAAATGTTGCGTATCTTGAAAACCATTGTTTCTATGCCGTGCATTATAGTTGTTATTTTGTTGTTGCGTATGTAAAACCGATCCAAGTTTAGCAACATAGTTGCAAAGCTGCAAATGTAATGACTTATGTTTGTTGTGGACTTGTTAGTTTTGTGCATGACATGTAACGTATGTGATTTGGAGCTACATAACTATTTGTCTTTAAATGCCAGTACGTAATATTTCTTGTTTTATGTCATATTGCCTAGTCTATTTTATTGAGCAAATTTGGTTGGGTGAGTATTATGTATGCTAGTAAATAGGGTACTTATTCTTTCATGTATTCATGCATAGTTGTTATGGATTCCCCACGTACTTCACCACGTAGCTCGTCGAAAAATAAAGGGATTGCAAAGGGTAGACCGATCATTATTGATGACATAGACCATGTTCTCAAAGCTATGTGGGATATTGAATCCACCAGGATTTTCTTAGAGCTTATTTTCGATGAGATTATTGAGGAAACCGCCCATTCATGGTATTGAGCACAACTAGGTACAAGTCATTGGCGAAAAAGTTAGAAAAAAAAATGGCAGAAAACATGATGTGAAACAGTTGAAAGACAAGTATGCAAACCTGAAAAAAGAGTGGACTACTTGGGTCAAGTTGATGGATGATAAGGAATTACGGGAATTGGATTTGACAAAGAAATTGGATTGTTTCAGGCTTCTGATGCATGGTGGGACAAGATGGAAACGGTATAGTATTCACGTAATTTTTTTAATTTTGCATTGTTGTTAATTTCAATTTCTAACAAAGTTTTGCTAATTTTGTTTTGTTTCCTATTCTATAGACAAACAAGGCTTGTGCAAAGTTCAAGATGAAACCTTTGGAGCACCGGGAGTTGATGGAAATCGTCTTTACAGGGGTTACTGCAACCGATAAACATCATTGGACCTCAGGTGAGAAGACTATCGAAGTTCCCAAGGGCTCTTTTGATTCGGTTGAAAGTCTTGGTATGCGGCCATTTGCAAATCCAATCCCCTCAACTGGGATTGAAGTGGAGTCTGAATCTTCAATGGAAGGTGCTAAAACATGGGGGAAAAGGAAAATGACTCCAACCGCAAGTTGTGCAAAGTCACAAAAGCCTACTAATGGAGCATCTGCTATAGCTGAAAGCATGAACAATCTTACCAATGTCATGCGGAGTTAAAACCAACAAGTCACTGTTAGGCACTTAACTGGTAATGAGTCGTTGTATAACATTTTGGAGTGCATGGATAGGCTGAAATCCATTCCTTCCCTTCTTGGTACACCACTGTTCCACTTTGCGTCGTCACTAATCGACAACGCCGATTACCGCTAGTTTATGATGTGCTAGCTCGATGATGATCATATTATCGGATGGCTTTCGCAGAAGCAACTACAAAGCTGTGCTAGAGCTCCTTTTGCAAACCTCTTTGGTGTGCGATGGGTTTGATGGCTGCTGAGAAGAGGCCACATTTTGGGTTGCTGCTATTCTCTGACATTTGTTCGTGCTGCATGTGTTATGATATTTTTAGGACAACCTGTTTGTTGTGTTGGATCATTAGGATTGCTTTTTTTTTTTTCCTCCTCTTTTTCTTCTTCAGCTGTCGTATGTCGTGTGTTGTTAACAAATAGCGTTGTAATAATGTTGGTTGGTTGCCTTGGGAGTATTTTTTTATTTTTTATTTTTTAAATTTCTGAATGCAGTATGGAATGGATGGTTTCTGCATGTTCTATTGACAGATTGCACAAATTTTTAATCATTATTCTTCTTTGGTCACATTTATGTCGTAGTTACACTTTTGTATGATGCTTGAACAAGTTGACACTTACAATAATGATTTTAGTGTTGGACATATGTGTTGTAGGCCTCACTGAAAGTCGTGGCCATGTACAACAGGGAAGGTAGCAACAACGATGACTTCGTCGAGCAAATAAATCAAATGGCTAGACAGGTACAACAACAAAATAACTGGACGTACGTGGAAGGATGTCGGTATGTACAAGAGTATTACAAAAAACGCATGTTAAAAACTCCATGTGGAACATCAATTTTGACGGAGCGTACATGGATATGTGAATTATTTGATGGACACGTTGGTCGTTTTGAAGAAAATGAGGAAGTATTTTCTTTGTTGTGTGGCACGTTAGTTGCAGATTTCGGTTTATGTGTTAACCAACATGGCCATGGATTAGCCGTGGAAGAAAGCGTTGCAATGTTCATCCACGTGTTAAGAGGGTTTAAAAATAAAGCCATCTAAGAACGGTTTCAACATTCGGGAGAAACGGTATCACACTACGTTCATAATGTTTTGAAGGCGATGAAGAGGTTTATGATTATGCATTGCAGGCTTACAACAAATCAAAATGATCAACATTCTTAATTATGGTCAAAAATGAAATACCTACCATTCAAGGTACAACTTTCATATGTACACAATAGCATACGATTTTTTTTACGTCAAAGCTTTCGCATATATTGAAATTTGTTTATCTTTTATTTGCAAAGTAGGATTGTATCGGCACTTTGGATGGCACACATGTTGCGAAGGTCACGCGGCCTGATGCAGCGATATATTTTGGATGCAAATATTATCACACCCAAAATATCATGGTCGTGTGCGATTTCGACATATGTTTTACGTTCGTATTGCTTGGATGGGAAGGCAATATGCATGATAGTCGAATTTTCGCTGAAATAATCAACAATAAAAATGTGCCGTTTTCACACCTGGAGGAAGGTATGGACAATGATATACAAAAGGTAAGTATGTTGATATATAAAGGGAAAGCTTATAGTGTTATTTGTTTACATTTGACAACGAAATATTATCTTGTTGATGCTGGCTATCCTAACCGAACGGGGTTACCTTGAGATAGCCATTATCACCAACAAGAATTTCGGCAAAATGAACAGAATGCAACGAACCCAAGGGAATTATTTAACAAGGCACACTCGTTATTGCAGAGTGTCGTTGAACAAACGTTCGGGGCATGAAAAAATTAGTGGAGGTTTATCGAAAATATTATGATTTTGCAACTGCGTAAGTACATTTAGTTGGTCCATCGATGGCTTTATATAACTACATACATAGAAATACTGACAATCCAACCACTATTCACCCAATCATAACTGAGGACGCCGCGGCAACCATAATCAATGGCATACCTTTGGCAACACATGAAAATGATGGTTTAATGATTGGGGATGATGACCCACATATGGCAAGCGTGCACCTTCTTGTAAGAGACCGTTTGGTATACATGCAACCACGAAATGTTGGGAAATATATAGGGTGAAGTCAATCTGTAAGTTACATTGAATCCATATAAATTATTGTTGTTTGTACTTGTATGGAATTATAGCACCATGTTTAGTTTTTGCAATAGAGTCGGTATGTACGTTATGTATTAATTAGGTATGTATGTTTTGAATTTGGTAGGTTTATTTGTTGTCCGTTGACGATAATTATTGTTGACAGCACGTTGTATTACTGCCGTTTACAAACTTCTTGTGGTATGCGATATATTAATTAGCAAAAACCTATTGTGGTATGTATTAATTGACAAAAATCTTTTACGTACAAACCTTTCCCAAAATTTGGGAAATAAGTTCCTTGAAATCTATATTTGCAACGTTTATTTTTGCTGGGATGTTCAAAAGTTTCCCGGTGTTTTCTACGCTAATGTATGAAAATGCCATACTGGAAGTGTACATAATTTTCCATTAACTAACACAAGATAATTGTAACATACAAATTAAATTTTATGCAAATTATTGAAGTTGGAAATACAGCAAATTTTCCGTTAACTACAATCCATTGTCACAATGGAAATAATTGTTTTATATTTTTGTTATTGGAAAGCAGCAACCATTAACTAAGAAACAAAATTTGATAAAATATACAACAAATGAAATGTAAATAACTGAACTGACCAAAAAACAAAAAAAAAATGGAGGGCAATTTTGTGAGAAAGTAATA
This sequence comes from Camellia granthamiana, assembly GCA_036172215.1. NCBI lineage: Eukaryota > Viridiplantae > Streptophyta > Magnoliopsida > Ericales > Theaceae > Camellia > Camellia granthamiana. Next base: position 106,901,536 of record CM069911.1, read on the forward strand.
AATTTAGAGGTGTTTTTGTCCAATTGGCAAATGGAGGGCAATTTTGTCACTTTACTTTTTGAAACACCATTCCCAATACAAAAAGTCAAAAAACCCAAACCACCAAACCAAACAAACTTTAGTCCCAAACTAAAAAAAGTTAAAAAAGCCAAAGCCAACTAAAAAAACTAAAAAATCGCTATAAATTATCATCTCACTCTTTTTATTTTTCTGCACATTTTTTTGTAAAAAATCAAAAAATTACTAAAATAGTCTGTTCCTAAACAAAGCCCAAATGCCTTAAATAGCATTTGAAAATTAAATACAATATCTTTTAGGGGTTAATTTGCACTTCCTCCTCATTCGCCTTCGTTGCCATAACCACTCTTCATTTTCCATTCTATTGCCATTGCCACTGCCACCATGACTCACCCCAACAACCACAACCACATCTATGAATCCTACCAACGATACCTTTTTCTTCCACCGTAATAGCCACTATCAGCACCTCTTGCCCTCATTATATAATCACTTCTTCACATCATCTCCCTCATCTCACCTCCACCCTCACCTCCTGCCCCACTACAAATCGGCACAAAAATCACAAATCAAGGGACCACAACTAAAAAATCAAAATAGTAAAAAATAAAAAATTAAACACTAATGCTAGTCATATAACAAATAGCCCCCTCTGACAATCAATTGTTAAGTTAAACAACAGAGTATGCCGTACGTAACAAATTTTATTTTACTTTTTATAGAAATACCTTCATTAACCTTTATGAAATTAAACACTATTATTTTTTTTCCTTTTGCCTATCTCACATTCCTTATTTCTTATTTTCTCTAAACTAGTATCACCACTTCACTCAACCATTACACCCCTCTCCCTCACTTTTGATCAATGCACCACCATCATTATTATCTATAAACATTTGATGTGTAGCCAAAGAGGGTTGGGGAATTTTGTGGTGGTGTGGAGAGAAATTTGTGGTGGGTGGAAAAAAATGAGAATCGTATGATAATTTTATTTTGGTATTAAATCGTATTTAGGTAATTTTTCATTTTATTTTTTTATTTTTTACAGTTAGATCAGTTATAGAAAAAAATTATAACAACAAAATATTTGTAATTTTCAAAACATGGAAAAGGAATCTGTATTTTTGATAAACTACAAGGGTGTATTTGTATTTTAGCTTTTTTATTTTTATGATTTTAAAATTAAATTTTAACTAGGATTTTGTTATTCAGCCTAAAAAAAGTCTATAAGAGTCAAAACAAGACCACAACTGGAGCTAGGGATTATAGAAGTCATTCTTGATATTTGAGTATCCATAGTTTGGTCGACTAGGCTTCATTTGGAAAGTTGGGTTAGCTTTTAATTTTTTAACTTTTAAATGTGACATTTTATCTTATTGACTTTTTAACTTATTTTGTCCTTTTGTGACTAATTTAACTAAAAAGCCAACCCAACCCAATTGCCAAACAACACCTGATTGCTCATTTGTTGGGTTCACCGGTCCCTTGAAGCCTAATCTTTTTGGAAAGTCTTTGGTCGATCTGTTATATTTTGGATCAATCCGAAATACTTGCATAAAAGGTAACTCAATTATATCTGCAAACCTTTGAACAAATCTTTAAAAAAGAACGAGTTGAAAAAAGCACATGGGTGATATGACCGTTAGAGAAACCTAAGGCTTCCATGGAAGCTCCACTAAAGAGATTGATCTTCTTATTCGTAGCAACAAGAAAATTAAAGGTACGACAGGGGTTGAAGATGAGAGTATGGAAGAAAGCCTCGTGTCTGAGATGGGAGGGGGACTTCATTTCCAAGATCGTGTACCAGATCAGAGGATGGCTGAATCTTTCAAAGCCCTAGCTTCTGTAGATGTGCAATTGGGGCCATCCGAGGGAATCGCGCAGGGACAAACTACTAGTAATCCATCTGCAACAGTGGTAAAGGTAAACCCAAGATCCTTCAAACAAGCTTTGCTTCACTCTCGATTCAATGAAAATATGAACAAAAAGAACTTCGAATGTGGAATGGACAATCCCATATCTGAAGATGAGGAGGAAGAAATGGATGAGTTGGGAGTGGAAGAATTGAACTCTGATAAAGAGTTCAAGGGTGTCTCAAGAGTTAGGTTACCATCGGGGTTACTTTGAAAAGTATGGAAACCATGGGGAAAATGCCTCATCGTGAGGCTGCTGGGGACAAATATAGGATACAAATTGTTCACTCTTAAAGTGAAAAAATTGTGGGGTTTGCAGGGTGATTTTGAAGCAATTGGATATAGACCATGGATTTTTTATTTTTAAATTTGACATGTTGGAAGACTACACTAAAGTTTTTATGGGTGGACCTTGGATTGTTATGGACCACTTCACAACGGTAAGGAAATGGCAGCCAGATTTTAAGCCAGATGAAGCTGAGGAAGATATAACTGCAATTTGGGTGAGATTTCCTAGTCTTCCTATAGAGTATTATAATGAGAGGGTACTGTTCCACATAGCAAAAGTTCTTGGTGTTCCATTGAAGGTAGATATCAACACAGCAATGACGGCGAGGGGAAAGTGTCCGAGAGTTTGTGTGGAAAGGGACCTATGGAAACCACTGATATCCCACTTCTCCATTGGTAAGTATACATATAGAATAGAATATGAACATATTCACTCGTTCTGTTTTTTGTGTGGTAGGATTGGTCACAGGAGGGAAAATTGCGTCGATAAACCAACACCGATGCCTGAGAAGACAACACTAAATGAGACCGTTGTGACAAAAGAAAACCAGATAGGACCAAGCCCATCAGACATAACAAGCCTAGGGAAGGAAACTAACAAAACCGAGGAAGAAAGCCCAGGATTCGGCCCATGGACAAAAGCCCCTAGCAGAAGGCGAAGAGTTAATAATGGTAAGGCCCAAAAGGCTATCATTGGCCAACAATCCAACAAATTTGAAGTTCTTCAGGAAGAACAAAGTCAGGCTGAAAGCCAAGAAGCTTAGTTAAGGCAGGAGATACAAGGCCCAAGTCCAAGTCGAAATGAAAATAACTTTAGATATAAGGCAAGGGCCCACGATCCAAAAGAAAGAAGGCTCCATAATGGAGTAGGTAGCACTTCAGCAAAGGATAAAACGAAAGAGGAAATTTGGAGAGGAAAGAAACCAGTGAATGAAAGTTTGTCAAAGACTGAGAGTGTCATTAGAAAGTTTGAAAAGAAAGTTGTGAGATCCCAGATGCTAGAGCCAGAAACATCCCATCTCTTTACACCCCCCAATCACCCCATTCCTACTCCTACTTTTAAACCTAACTCCACCTCCATCACCCACACTAGTATTAACCCTAACCCTAAAGTTATTCATACTCAGCATCTCAAAACAAGACTGTCACTCGTGAACCACCTGATAAGGATGGAAAAGATAAGAGGCCAACAACCCAGTAGAGATAGAGCACCACCAAGTGGCTCACCACAGAGCTATGATCCTACTAGCACACTACAACAAAATACACATTTGGCGACCAAATTTGGCGACTAAAACATTTTTGGCCGCCAAAAGTCGGACCTTCGGCGACTAATTTTCCTATTGGTCGGCAATGTAGTGAATTTTAGCTACTAAAATTTTTTTAGTAGCCATATAATAGTTATTGGCGACTAAAAAAAAATTTAGTCGCTAAAAATATGCACAATAGGCTACTAAAAAGTGTTTTGTCGGCATATGCTAGAATTTTAGGCTACTAATTCTGCTTTTAGTCGGCATACCCTGCCTTTTGCCGATCAAAAATGGGGTTATTTATTCAAGAACTGTTTGGCGACTAAATAATTTAGTCATTGATTAATTAGTTTTTGCCAACAAAATAAATTGTTAGTCGCTAAAGATAGGAAATTTATTCTGGAGGTAAGCTTAAATATTGGCGCCCTCCCCTTTGTTTCACACACACACACAAGCCACTCACAAAAACACAAACCACTCACAACAACACAGACCACTCACCACCAAACCTGACGCCGGCTCCATCGTCACACATCGTTGCCCATCGTCGCTGGCCATCGTTGCTCCCCACTGTCTCAGGTCGCCACCGCCACTGCCACCGCTGGAAATCACCACCGCCACTACTACAAATCACAGGTTTCTCTCTCTCTCTCTCTCTCTCTCTCTCTCTCTATCGCTCTTGGTCTTCTCCCTTTCTGTCAATTTGGGTCTTCTCCCTCTCAAGCCATCTCTCTATTTCTCTCTCTCCTTCCCTTCCCATATGTCCCCATCTCTCACACTTCATCTAGGGTATATTTTTGTGTTGATTTTGTAAATGGGTTTCATAAGACGAATTTGCTTCGTCAATTAGAAGAAATAAAAATTAACGGGTAGAAAAAAAGAAAAAACCCTGAATACCCAAATAGCGATAAGCCCTTCTCTCTCTCTCTCTCTCTCTCTCTCTCTCTCTATGGACATTGAAGATCAATGCTTCTCGAATTCGAGTGCTAGATCCACAATTTTGTTTAATTTCACTCACATTTTACTTTTATCTGTCAGATGCCATCTTCATACTGCCTTATACATACATTTATTAACCACATATACATATACCCTGTTATATATGTGTGTGTGTGTGTGTGTGTGTGTGTGTGTGTTTATCTTTGTTCAGAGTTGAAATTGTTACAAAATGGTGTAGCTACCTAACTTTCCATGATTATCATAAACAATAATGAAAGAATGTGAAAAATAATATGATCAAAATTAGTAAAGGCTAACTTAGATGTGTGGACAGCCTTTTGCCTTGTTATTTTGTTAATCCATAACTCATCGATTCTCTAAGTTTTTGTTTGGATATTGCATTAATTGAGGAATTTGTGGAGGGGAAAGAAAAGGAAAGGATTTTTTTTTTTCCCTCCACTTTTCTTTTTGGTTTTCTTTTTCCACTTCAAATCACGTCACAAATTTATGATCCATACACAACATAACTGTTTTACAATGAAAAGGAAAGGAAAGAGGAAATTTTTTTTGGCAGGAATAGCATTGTTGAATTGGAAAAAGGAAATGGAACTTGCAACACGTAATATGTTTCTCACAAATGATGATCTAAATATACAAAAATGCTTTGTGAAGGTGCTAGGAGGAAGCATTTTTCTTTCCTTTCCTTTCCTTTCCTTTCCTTTCTTTGTGTATTTGTGTGTGTGGTCTGTTGCCATTCTATTTATATAAAATATTTAGATTGGGTATTGCATTTGTATAGACATGTGCACGTGCACACACACTAGTATACATTTCTATATGCACCATTAGATAGAATTGAATTGATAATGCCTACTTCTTTAAAGCCTTAATTTAACACTAGGCCAAGATGATCATGTTGAATGTAGTTGTTTGACTGATTAATTAAAATAGAGGGTTCAAGATAATATGATATGATCTTGTATGATGCCAAACGTTAGTGTTGGATCTATGAGAGTGGTTTTTACATGCATTTTTGTAATTCACACATACACACACACAACATATTTGATGGCATTGAATATGGAACATGGTATTGTGTAACAGAGGAATTGGATGTTGGAGATGGATAAAGCTTATCTTGTTGCAAAAGAAAGGATAAAAAGCAATGATATGGTTGATGTCAATTACAAATATGTAAATCATATATACAAGTACATACACAAAAATATCAACAAATATGAACTCATCACATACAAAAAAAATTAAAATGAAATTTAAACAAAAATATAGGTGGTGTTTGTTTTGAGGGATTGAGCCATGGGACTAGATTAATAGTCCCTCCGGACTAATAGTCCATTGTTTGGTTCAAATTTTTTAATAATTTGGAGGTACAACTCAAACTTATACTCCTCTATATTTGTGGGTTTTTTTTTTTTTTTTCTCAACCATCACTCAATTGTGATTTCTCCAAAAATAATTATCTAAAAGTTGATAAAGGCAGTATCTTTACCAAAGCTACATTGTTTGTCCGATGTTTGTGGCATAGATGATAGTGAAATAAATCACTTGTCCTTGGTGTTGGAACCACGGTTGTTAGAGATGAACCAAGTGAACTTGGAATGAATTTGTAGCAACATGATTTGCTGGCTAAATTATGAAATGCCTCAATTCTGAAAGCCTAAAATAAATCCCTTTTCCTAATGAACTGCACAATACAATCATTCTTTAGCACTATTTGATTTGTTATATGATGATTGCACTGTCATAGCATTCCATATCATAATAATATATGTCTGCTAAAGTCTACCTTATGTTTCTTGTATTGATACTTGTTTCCTATCGTTATTGTCCAATTTGTAAGCTTTTCATATTCTCTTTATCAAAAGCATTGAACTTCTTGGGTGAATCTCTTTATTGCCCATAATACTTTCTTCAAGCAAAATGTTTCAGTTGTAGGTGTTGTTCTCCCCTTCTTTTTTGCCTTTGGAACGGGGGTGGAGTGATGGTTGAGATGGCAATCAAACCTACCCCAAAGGGGCAGATTTCCACCTTTTTTTTTCAAGTTTCTGCACACACACACACACACCCTGCATAGGACCACTCAAGTATTCATCACCAAGCATAACCAGATCTTTTCATTGCTTATCAGTGTGATAAGATCCATGCTTCTTCCAATTGTGAACCTGCAACACAATGGCTGATGCAAAGCGAAAAATCTGCTATCAAGGGATTTCACCTGCTATAATTTGGATTTCCTTTCGGTTTATTTTCTCATTTGCTTACATGTTTATGTTAATTAGGATATTGTTTATTATTTAGTTTGAATAATTTCTATCCTTATCTCCTAACTACCTAATTATTTCATCTTCTTTTACAACTGTCATTCATGCGTCTTGAGGCCTAATAAATTTAATGAAATGTACCAACAATGTCAAGTAGAAACCAACCCCTTAAAGGCAAGATGGGTGTCTCACAACTTCCCATCTCGAACTGTAGCTCCCAAATTTAGTCCTCTGGAGTAAAATAGGGCTTTATTTTGATTCCATTATTTTTTGGGTTATTGTTGGTGATACCCTAAATAAAAACCAAGTGGCGACTCCCAATAATTTTTCAAAATAACAATCAAAAAATCAAAACATAAATGAAAACAATTTTTTGGGCACTGGTACTTATAGTGGCAACTCCATCGACTCTCTAGTGAAGTACCTTTTGAGGTATATTAAAAGGGCGTAGTGTAGGTGTATACCTATCAATCATTTCCCTAAACACAAATTAACAGCCGTAAAATCGGAAATATTGATGGTATGCACTGAAACCCTGGCCTGAGGGATGCTCAATGAGATAGACTTCCCAACCTCTGTAGAACATTTCCTTCTAGAACAGGGGTCCCTATGCATGTGTTACTTGTACTTTGATGAATGTAGATTGTGGTACCACTAATGATCTAGGCTTGTTCTAAGATGGCCCTTTTATGTTCTTCAGATTGGGCACCATTCTAAAGCACATTTAGAATAGGGGTCCCTCTAGGCTGAATTTTTAATGTTTTCTTGTATTTATGCTAAATGAGGATCAAGTAAGAGAATTGCCATTAACTTTGTGAACTCTTAGGCTTATGCGTTTGGATTTTGTCACTACAATAAACTGCATATTTTATTGTATTTATGCTAAATGAGGCTCAAGTAAGAGAATTGCCATTAACTTTGAGATTATCAAAACTATTTGTGATCATTATTTTAGTGTCATTGAAATGTTTTAAAAGCTCAATGTGAATTGATGTATTTTTTATTTTTTTTTATTTTTAAGAAGAGTATGAATCCAATTTACTATGATTTGGACCCTAAGCAAATGGAGGTTAAGTATTGATACACTTTTGTTACTTTTTTTGGTTTTGGCTTTTGTTACTGTGGCTGCAGCTGCAAAATTTGATTGTGTGTTTATCAAACCGTTGAGGTTTGGATTGTTTGTATTGAATTATCAAATTTGTTGAGATTTTGAATAATAAATCCTTGGTGCCATTTTTTCTAAGATTGGTTGGTCTATCTATGGGAATGCTTCAAAGTGAAGAATTGGCTATTTATGGATGGAGCAGATGCTCAGTTTTTCTTGGTATTGTAGAGTAGCTAGCTAATTCAGACATTAAAGACTCCATGATTTCTGATTCTATGTCTCTCTCTTTTCCATTGGATGTTTCATGCTATTGTTTAATCTCAATATTGGATTCTCCTGTACGAAGTCATTTAGCTGCTGGAAACACATCAGAATCAAGTTGGGCTAGTGGGAGCTATGCAGAAAAGTTCGCAAAAAATTTTCTATGGGATCTTTGTAACATGACTGTTCGAATGCTTTTACAAAGTGTAGAACATCGGTATTGTGCAATTAAATTTCTCCTACCTAACATATTTAAAGCATTTGCTTCTCATCCTGCTTTTGAAATCGCAGTTCGTAGGCAGACATATATACTTTCCAGGTAAAATGGCTACCATTTGTTCTAATAGCATGAACCTTGTCTAGTGTGGAGTCAATACCAGACATGTTTTGTTTCTCAGTTTCTGTCTTTAATTCTTAACTACACTCTGTTGATTTTCCAGGAAACATTTCTTTGAAAAAATATGGCCATGCTGCAGAACACTGTTTTCTATGGGACCTTTAGAGAGAAGAGATTCATACAATGTGCTCTCTTTGTATTTGTCTTTTTTCTCTTGTACCGATGGGTGTGATGATGATGATGCCAGTGATAGAGAAGAAGGATTTGATATAAGAGCGGAGAAAGAATTTTGGGATGAGATAAAAAAAGGGCTTGGTATTTGAGCACTCTTCCTCTAATACTTTGATTGGCTTTCATGTATGCTCTAGGAAAATAAATATTCTTTTTGCATCTCTTTTTGTTGTTGTAAATTGGCTTGCTAGGTTGATATGGAAGGCTTAGTGAGGAAATAGTCATTACATATATTGAAGATGATGCTACAGATAAATGAGGGGAGCCAATGCTACTCCGGTGTTTTAGAGACGATATCAAGTAGTAAAACTTCAATGCCTAATGGTTTGACAAAAAAAAAAGGCAGTGGGCTGACATGGAAGCCAAATCATTGGGTGTAGGAAAGATATGCAATTCACTTGATCCCTCTCTAAGCAGTCTTCAGAAATGGGAGACGTTCTTTCTTTTGTACGAAATGCTTGAAGAGTATGGTACTCACTTGGTTGAAGCAGCATGGAATCACCAGGTAGGTTAATCATGTTTTGCGAACTTATCATAAATGATCTTTCTGAACTGCTATTTGAACACAATATGCATTGGTAATGTATTGGCCATTAGGCAACACTTTTTATTTTATTAGAGTTGGTTTTTTGATAAGTAAATATTTTATTAATGAAAAGGACATTGATATTGTCCTTGTACAATGTAGCTAGTTAGAGTGGTAGAAAAGAAGAGGAAGAGAAGGAAACTCGTAGAGAGTGAGAGGTTTGTGATGCAGATCTAGTTGCTACAAAGTATTTGAAGCGATTGGTTTGTCACATGACAAAATGGTAGTTATGGGTTCAGCCCAACATTGTTGGATTTGGCCTGAAAGGCTAATGTTCGATAAAAAATTGTCAACAAGAAAAACTCATCGTTTTGTTGTGATCTAAGGCGGTTTTTGGCAAGTTCCTTTGCTTTGCTTGAGTTTCCAAGGTCGAGATGCATATAAGTTAGTCTGGGAGTTGGAGTGATTTACCCCGTAAACTTAGTCGAAAAACGCTGTTCGGGGGTGAAATTGCAATGCAGCCCCCGAACCACTCTATGAATGTAACAGGTAGCTTCCTTGTGACAAATGGGACCTATGGGGACAGATGGGATGTAATTAGCACATGTAGTTTGGTAGTTGGAGTGATTTACCCCGTAAACTTAGTCGAAAAAGGCTGTTCAGGGGCGAAAATGCAACACAGCCCCCGAACCACTCTATGGATGTAACGGGTAGCTTCCTCGTGAGAAATAGGACGTATGAAAACAGACGAGATGTAATTAGCACACGTAGTTTGGGAGTTGGAGTGATTTACCCTGTAAACTTAGTCGAAAAAGGCTGTTCGGGGGTGAAAATGCAACGCGGCCCCTGAACCACTTTATGGATGTAACGGGTAGCTTCCTCGTGAGAAATAGGACCTTTGGGGACAGACATGATTGTAATTAGCACACGTAGGTTGGGAGTTGGAGTGAAAAACGCTGTAAACTAAGTCAAAAAAGGTTGTTCGGGGCTAAAAATGCAAGGCAGCCCCCGAAAACGCTCAACAATGAGAATGATCATCTAGATGGGTCCATTTATAAGATTCTAGGTGGTTTGGATTGACTAATCAATGGCCTAATTTATTGAATTGTCACAGCTTATATGCAATAGTCAAAACCATTTCAATGATCTCTCAGTACAGTGAAACATTTACCCAACAACATGATATTTTTGCCAAATGTGACAACTAACAGGGTTGTAAAGAAACAAACTGAAGAGTAGGCCCAATTTAACTTTAATGTTGACCTTCAATCATCTTCTAGTTTGACAACTAAGCATTGCCAAGTTGTTTTATAAACTAATTATATGTCATTACTGCTGCATATGTTGCACAACCTCACATTGATTGTCATTTTTTAGGGGCTAAATTTTTTCTCATTACTGCTGAATATGTTGCACAACCTTACATTAATTGTCATTTTTTAGGGGCTACATTTTTCCTCATTATTGTTGACCTTACATTGATTGTCGTTTTTTAGATGCCAATGGATTTTTACTCCTGTGCACTTTGCGTTATTTATATGCCAATGGACTTTTTTGGCATGGAAATTATGTTCAAATGCTATATGGAACTAATGGGTATTGGCATGGAAATTATGTTCAAATGCTATATGGAACTAATGGGTGTAATTTTTGTTGTGTAGATGGCTTTTGGCATAGACATGTGGATCTTCTATTTTTGTGTACGGAGGATAATTTACATTTTTGAACAGTCCTGCTTTTTTGTCGTCCTCTACTTTTTGTGTGGCATTTGGATGAATCGTACATTTAACTTTTGCTAGGGTACAAAATACTTTTGACATGGAACTTGTATTTATTGCCATGGTATATAGATTACTTTTTGTCGTGGTACAGATTACAATGCTAATTTGTACTATGCCAAATGGTCATTTCACATAGTAATAAATATATTTTTGTGTATTCACCCAAAAAAATATATATTTTTGTGTATGGAGGACATTGTTTTGGTATGCTTATTTGTAATGTATGAAGTTATTATATCCAATTGGAATATATACTTGGTTTGTATAGAAGTTGACATTACAATTTATTCTTTTTTGTTTGATGGTTATAAGTGAAATATGCGCTATAGAATGAGTGATAATATATATATATATATATTGTTTTGTTTTTATACCTGTTACAGGTTGTGGTAAATATATACAGGTTGTGGACAAATTAAAATTTAAAAAAGAAAAAGAAAAAAGAATACAATGATTTTTTGGCGACTAAACAATTGGTAGCCAAAAATGGAGTTAAATATTTTCAGTGACTAAATAGTTGGTAGCTAAAAAAGAATTAAATCTTTTGGCGACTAAATATTTAGTAGCCAAAAAAGGAAAAACACTTTTGGCGACTAAATATTTGGTCGCCAAAAACATAAAATTATATTATAGGCGACTAAAACTTTGGTAGCTAAAAAACGTAGACTTTAGGCGACTAAACTATTAGTAGCTAAACACCAAATCGGACTTTCGGCGACTAAACATTTAGTAGCTAAAAAAGGTTAGATGAAAAAAAATGTATCTATTGGCAACTAAAACTTTGGTCGCCTTAGATGCTTGAAGTTTTGGTGACAAAAATTTTAATAGCTGAAAATATGATATAAATTAAATTAGCAACTTTTGGCGACTAACATATTAGTCGCCAATTTAGCCTCATCAGCGACTATATATTAGTTTTGTCACCAATACCTTTACTTTTGGCTACAAACAAATTAGTCGGCAAAAAATAGGACTTTTGGCGACTAAATATTTTTTTAGTCGCCAATACTTTCCCCGACAATCTTCCCGCGACAAATCCGGCGACCAAAATATTTAGTCGGGAAAATGTTTCGGCGACTAAAAATCTTACTTTTGGTGACTAAAAATTTAGTCGCCAAATGTATATTTTGTTGTAGTGGCACCAGAAAGAGAAGCCTGTCACCACGTCGATTTAATATAGTGGGTACAAGAGGCGGAGCTAGTCCTCAAGCCATGGTGGAAGACAGAAGCTAACCAAGGGAGCCACTTCATAATGGTAACTCCACTTAAATCTATAGAGGAAAGCCATAGTAGGATAAAAGCTATTGTTGGAGGCAACTCCCCCCTACCCAATCCCAATCAAGCATCATCTATGGATCTGCTGTTCTGGAACTGTAGAGGTGTCGGTAATGGAGTGTTTAAGAGAAATTTTAAAGACCTTATGAAGAATCAGAAACCTGATATTGCAGTTCTCATGGAAGCCAAAGTTGAACTAGGCATGATGGGTATGTTCTTCAATAGGCTAGGGCTTACTTCATCTACACATGTTGATCCCATTGGCAAGAGTGGTGGTATCTGGTTGCTCTGGAGTCCTAACCAAGCCAATGTTAGAGTCTCACAAGCTAATTCACAAGTGATTACGACAACTATTTCCCACCAAGGTTACCCAAATTGGATCTTATCAACCGTCTATGCGAGTCCTATTGCTAGTAAGAGAGATGAACTCTGGACAAATTTGGAAGAGATGTCTCATACAATTAGGGACCCTTGGCTAGTAATAGGTGACTTCAATGATTTCAGTAATCAAGAGGAGAAAAGAAACTTCCCCATCAATCAGGCCAAAAACTAGAATCTTAGCCAAAGGAGATGTATGAAGTTTTTGCAACAAATCGACAATTGTAGCTTAATGGATATTGGGTGTGTTGGACCAAGGCTGACCTGGACAAACAATCGACAAGGATGGGCCAACACAATGGTGAGGTTCGACAGGGCTCTTTGCAACACAGAATGGTGTACTTTATTTCCAAATGGAACTATACGTAACCTTTCTCGTACCTACTCCGACCACTCTCCACTTATGGTTCTCACGCAAGGTATGCATGTTCCTACTCCGTCCCTTAAATCTTTTTAGTTTGAGGCCGCTTGGATATCCCATGAGGGATTCCATTCTGTTGTGGAAAATAATTGGAATGTTCCTTATTTATCTTTTTCTGACGGGCTTAAATCGATGGCTGATAAAGCTATTGATTGGAATAAACATGTTTTTGGAAATATTTTTAGACGTAAAAGATGGTTTTTGGGTAAAATTGAAGGGATTCAAAAATTCCAGGCCCTTAATTACTCTCATAATTTACATATGCTGGAGTTGGACCTCATTTCTCAGTATAATCATATTCTCCACCAAGAGGAGATTCTTTGGTTCCAGAAATCTAGAACCGACTGGATCTCCCAAGGTGATAGAAACACTAAGTTTTTCCATGTCACTACTCTGATTAAAAGGAAAAGAATTAGAATTGAGATCTTAAAAGATGAGCAGGGAATTTGGATTGACCAACCTCAGGAGCTTAAATGCTTGATCTATAATTATTTTGTCAACCTCTTTAGCCCTTCCAACACTACCAACTTCAACACTGGAAGGGTTTGGCTAATTGTACTATTCCCCTGCGGACAACATTGAGCTCCTTCAGAATGTCACTAAGGAGGATGTGTGGAAAGCTATGAAAAACATCAAAGCTTTTAAAGTCCCTGGCATAGATGGGTTCCAAGCCATCTTCTACCATACCTATTGGGACATTGTTGGTCCTACTGTTTGTGACTTTGTGAGAGATTGCTTCCAGAGGAGATTAATAAAACCCTCATTGCCTTAATCCCCAAACTTGCTAACCCTGAAACCATCAAACAATTTCGGCCCATTAGCCTTTGCAATGTTTCCTACAAACCCATTACCAAAATTCTTGTGAACAGAATCAGACCTCTCTTGAGTAATATCATTCGGCCCAATCAGAGTAGTTTTGTGCTAGGAAGAACCACTAGTGACAATATTATTATCACTCAATAAGTTATTCACTCTCTTAGATACATGAAAGGAAAAAAAGGGGAGTATGATTCTCAAGATTGACCTTGAAAAGGCCTATGACAATATTTCTTGGGGTTTTTTGAAACAAACTCTGCAAGAGTTCAAATTTGATAAAAAAAAATTGATTAATCTTATTATAGCTTGTGTTAGTTCGGTCCAAATTGCCATTCTTTGGAATGGGGAGAAATTGGAGGATTTTAAACCTCATAAGGGTCTGAGACAAGGGGATCCTTTATCCCCCTATTTGTTTGTTCTATGCACGGAAAGGCTTTCAAATATGATTAGTTCTAAAGTTTTGATAGGAAGGAGTGGAAAGGCAGTAAAATTTCTAAGGTGGCCCTTGCCTCAACCATTTATTTTTTGCTGATGATTCATTGTTGTTCGCTGCTGCTGACCATTCTAGTTGTGGTATTATCAATGATGTCATGAGGGAATTTGGTGAGATCTCTAGATTAAAATCAACCTCCTCAAATCCAAGCTCTTTGTTTCTGCTAATATTAACCATGACATGGCTAATGATATTAGCTCTATGTGTGGTATCCCACTGACTCAGGATTTGGGAAAATATCTGGGGATTTCTCTCCTTGACAATAGAGTGAACAGAAGTCACTTTAGAAACATTCTTGAGAAAATGCGTGATAGACTTGCTAGTTGGAAAGTTAATACAATTTCTCTTGTTGGAAGGGCTACACTCATCCAGTCGGTCACCTTAGCTATACCGGCATACTCTATGCAAACTTTAGCTCTTCCTAACAAAGTGTGCACTGAGATTTGATAGAATGATCAAAAATTTCTTTTGGGGTTCTACCCCTGAGGGGAAAAAAGTTCATCTTATTAAATGGGATGATGTGTGTAGAAGGAAAAGGTTCGGAGGGTCGGGAATCAAAAAAGCAAAACCCAACCCTCCTTACCAAGTTGGGTTGGAAAATTCTGTGTGATAATGATGGCCTCCGGACTGAGGTTTTGAGGGCCAAATATCTTAAGAAAGAGGGGTTCTATACTTGGAAGAATAAGCGGAAAGCTTCCAGTGTATGGAGGAGTATAATGAGTACAAAAAAAGTTCTAGCTAAAGGGGTTAAGTGGAAAATTGGTTATGGTGCTAAAGTGAGAATTTGGGAGGATTGGTGGTGTGGAGATAAACCACTCCAGGTAGAAAATCCCATCCACCAACCTACCAATAATGACAAGGTGAACTCCTTCTTCACGAATGACGGAGATTGGGACTTGACTTTGTTGAATAATCTGCCTCTGTCTAGTCTTTCGGGTATTTTGACCATTTCCCCTCCAAGAGCAAACCTTGTTCTAGATGTCCCTATCTGGAAAGGAAGCTTGGATGGGAAGTTCTCTTCAACTGATGCTTATGACCTTATCAATGATCAACCTGGTCATGAGGCGGATTGGCATTGGATGTGGAAATTGAAAATCCCTCAAAAACTTAGGAGTTATTTATAGATTGTGCTCCATGGGAAACTCCTCACTAATAGCTTGTGTTTGAAAATGGGTTTAACTAATATTTCTTCTTGTTTTAGTTGTTTGGAAATGGACGATATGAATCATATTTTCAAGGTTTGTCTAAAAGCTGTTGTTATTTAGTCCTCTCTTTTTGGAAGGGAGTGGCATAGAGGTACTTGGAACAAACCTCTGCTGGAATGGATGAAATTTAACTTTAAAAAAAAGGGCCACTACTTATGAACATATCTTCTAGAGTACCTTGTTTGCTATTTCTCTTTGGAAGATTTGAAAAAACCGCAACACAAAATGGTTTGAAAACAGAGATATCACTACACAGGAGAGCTTGAAATTTATATTTGATTTTTCTAGAGATATTCACTTGGCATTTACTATTTCTAGTATTTACCCCAAGTTGTCACCTCCACTAATTAGATGGTTTCCCCCTTTTGCAGGTACTATTAAGTTGAATACAAATGGATGCACAAGAGGAAGGTCAAGATATGCCGAGTTTGGTGGGCTATTCTGAGATGAAACAAGAAGCTAGATAAGCGGGTATTATGGCAAATTAGAAAATTGCTCAAGTTTGGAAGCTGAGCTTTGGGCGGGTATACAAGGGGCTGACCATTCTTCTCCAGACGGGTATGACTAAGGTGATTATGGAGACAGATGCTACACAAGTCGTTAAACTATTGGAAGATGGCTCGAGTGGAGACTGTCCTTTTCGAGGCTTGATATAAGATGCAAGGATCAACTTGAGAGGATGTGAATGCACAATCCAACATGTCCTGCGCGAGGGGAATTCCTGTGCTAATGCTATGGCGAAGCTTGGTGCAGAGCAACTTGTGGAGCTCCTGGTGGTGAACGATCCCCCAACAGAAGTGCACAGCCTCTTGGTGGCTGATATGTTAGGTTTATCTAGGGAGAGGGTGTAGCCCCTTTTGTTTGTTTTTGTTTCTGATGTACCCAAAAAAAAAAAAAAAAAAAAAAAATTACATCTGTAGAAAAGGAAATCACTACATATTTTTCTTGATTTTATTAAATTGAAATAGACCTGAACCGTTGAATCATGTCTTAACTGGTGTGGTTAAAGTCACAACAATATCATTGAAAGCCTTGCAATAAAAATTCTAGTTTCCTCCCACCACCTCCAAACCCTAACTCCAACCCTAGATCGCACACACCACCACCCCCAAACCCTAACTCCACTCTTTTCTCAGCTGTTCCAACCACCATCAAACCAATAGTATATGGTTGGATATCAACTATCAAACCCACTTGTTTGCGGCAATGACGAGGTTTATACAGGTGGGTTTCACGGCAAAAAGGGGTTGCAAAAGTGAGGGGTTGCAGTGAAGGGAGTTCACATCAATGGAGGGGTTCAACGACGGAGGAAGAGAGCCACACAAGGGAGAAAAGAGAGAGATAGAGGAGGCTGCAATGGGAGGGGAGGGGCAGCATCGACAATGGAGGGTGGTAGTGGCAGATGGTTCAAGGATAGCATTTGGTATCAAGAAGATAAAGGTATTATGGTAGTTTTATTTTAGGACAAAAATTATAATTAAAAAAAATTAACTACGTATGTAAACTGAGGGCAAAGGATTTGGAAATATAGGCGCCCAATAAAATGAGGTAGCTCCCCAAAAATCACTTGTTTAGCTTAATAAGAGAGACATATTTAGCTCAACAAGAAAGAAATGAACTCCCAAATCACCTGTTTAGCTCGGGATAAGCTCCTCCATACTGGTAGTCTCAATTATCCTCTTGACTACTTCTACGAGAGAGCCACATTACCTGTATCCAACGGTTCATGTGTGCTCACATCATTGCAAGTGCAACACTAATGACGGAATGTTTTTGCAAGTAACAGAGATAATAATAATCATAATAATAGTATGAGGTACAGAGCCAAAGACTACCATTCCATTTGGTTGCTGAATCTACTTCAGCTGATGTTGCCAGAGAAACAAACCTTCTTCCTTGATCTCAACAGGAAGTTGAAAGCTCAAAATCTCTCCGAATACATTTGTATACCTATGATTCACACAGCTTTTCTTCTGTTTCTGAACAAATAATTTTGCCAAAAAATAAAGATAAAAATTAAAACTATGTAAAAGATTACATGGAACTTGGCACTTACATTCATTCAAAACAAAACATATCACATCATGGTAATTTTTCTCACAGCTTGTTGGATCTATTGATTCTCACCAATCAACTATAATACATAGGTCATATTTTCACAATAAACTGAAGTGTAAACCTCTAGAACAAAAATAAGTGAAAAAAATTATAGGATGGCTACCAAAATGAGGTATAGACCAAGGATAACCAAAACTTTTTGCAGGACATTTGATCTAAGGCCGAGATAAAAAAAGATGCAGATCCATTCTCATCTTCCATGGCAATTTACCAGATGGGAGAAAACACCACCTTGTAAGGGCGTTTTCTGCATCATCAATATGTTTTAGAAGTCAACCCATCGACCATAATGACATTACTGTAGCCCTGTTTTCTTCTTCAGATGAGTTTGCAGATGGTCTTGTTGAGACGGTGGTGGAAGGAATGGATCAAGTTGTTTATTGATTTGCCAACGATGGAGACATATTCCTCAAGGTCGAAGATATGGTGTGTTTCTCCAGCAACATTGACAGCAGAAGTAAGGGACTATTCCCAGCCAAGAAGAACAATGGGCAAGTTCTCCTATATTTTCCCAAACAAGAGAAAGAGAATAATCCACGTTTTCTCTTTATTTCTCTCATAAAAGATCAAAACAAGAATGAGATTTTCCATATATCATTCAATTCTTCTATTATGAATAAAATAAAATAAAATAAAATAAAAATCTTTTATTCTCTTTTCTCTCCTGCTTAATTCTTTATTTCTGCTTTCTAGCCTAATTTGCATATTGTGGTGAAGTATAGTAGTGTCCTGATCTTGAATTTGTTATTATCTGCAAACAAAACAAACAGAAAATAGAAGCACAGAAAAAAGAAAACTATACTGAACTAAATTTGAAATAAATACTCGAGAATAACGATTTGGGGAAACAAAATATGATAAAAAAATTGACTAAAACGCTAGATGAAAGACTAGTCTACATAAAAATTGATGATCAAAATCCATCAAAAACAGCATTACAAGGAGCACATGGCAATGAATCAACTTGAGCTAAATCTCAAACAATTAAGACAGATCTAAATTTGCAGTATACAGATCCAATCTAGAGACAGATCAAACAAAATCCTAATCAATATCTGCAAAATCCCAGGCAAATTAATCAATTTTTACTAAAGAAAAGTTACAATTCAATTGAAACAAGAGGGTTCAGATTCATGTTACCCTCACAGATCACATATTATATCGAATCAGATCGTACGAGATCGAATCAAACCTTCATCAAACCCGGGCGGCGGCAACAGCTGGAGCTGCCGCTGCGGCGGCGGAGGAGGCGGCGCCGCCGAGGAACGAGAGGAAACCGCCGTTGGATGGCTCTTGATCGTCAAGAAACAGGTCCTCGGGCACCTTAAACGCGCCGTGAGCGCAAACAATCGCCAATCCGACGAGGAGAGCAGAGATCAGAACCGATCCAACGTTGGTGAGGAAGACCACAACTACAGTGGAGACGAGGAGGAGGCCGAGGATTTCGCGATCGGAAAAGGTGCGGCCGAAGAGGACGAAGGGTTGATCGGAGGGGCGGAAGAGGTAGAGGAAGAGCCAGGAGGCGAGGAGGCAGAGGAGGACGAGGAGAGAGAGAGGGTGAGAGAGGAGAGAGAGAGCCAAGACGAGGGCGATTAGGGTAATGTAGTTGACGCGGAAGTAAGATAGGTTTTTGCGAATGCGAGAGGCGGCGTCGGAGAGGGAGTCAGGGCGGGCGAGGGAGGAACGGTCGATGAGCTCCGACCAAGGGCGGCGTTGGGAGAGGCCTTGGCGGACGGAGGTGGAGAGGCGGGTCATGAAAGAGCGGAAGGCTGGGGTGCCTATGGGTGGTTGGGATTGGGCGGCGGCGGAGGAGGTGGTGGTTGATTGGTTGCTGGAGATTGGGAGAGTGGGTGGTGAAGCCATGGATGTGGTGGTGGTGGGATAGATTGGAAGGTAAATTTGGGGAGGGGAGGGGAGGTGTCGGTGTTGGGAGCTGAGAAGAGGTCCGATATGTCGCAGCTAAATACCTTCTTCTTCTTTTTTTTTCTTTTTTTTTTTTTTTAACAAAAAAAAAAATATATCAAAAATATGTTTAAAGCACTAATTGGATCCTCTAAACTCAAATGGTGAGATTAGAAATTTTTTTTTTTTTTTTTTTCTGTTTTTGTTTATTATTTATTTTGTATCTCATTAACAAATATATATTTGGTTCATGCATTTAGAAAGATAATAAAAAAATATGTGTAAAATTAGATAAAATATAAGTCTATTTTATTCCTATTTTATCTAATTTCACATGCCTTTTTATTTTTTCTTTTCATTTTTCCTTTCTAAATTTATCTTTAAATCAAACACAACCTCAATGTTTGTTTGATTAGATGGGCTACAATATAATATTGTAATTATTAATTCATGAGACTTATATTTCATTATTTGATTACAAATTTTGTTACTGTATTTGGATTAGATTCTAAAAGTAACTTTATTCAACAAAATTGATAAATTTTCCAGTCTTACAACTAATAATGCAAAGGGTCAAGCTTCACTCTAGTTCAAAATTGAACAGGAGCATGCTGTTGGGTTCGTGGAGGCTTACCATATAATCCCAACTATTCAATATGTCAAACTCATTGAGTATTTTATCCCTATAAAAAAATCACGTTGATCCGATATCGATAGTTACTTGATTAGATCAGATTTCTGTCAACGGTAAATATAATTTTCAAAATAAATTATTGACAAAAATTTAATCCGATCAAATAGCTATTGATATCTGATCAACGTATTTTTTACAAGGATAAAGGATTCAACGAACTCTACATATTGAATGATTCGAATTATTAAAACAGAAGCCGTGATAGGCCTCATGGACTTAGCAGTATTGTCCAGTCCACTTGTGGACGAGAGACAACCTATCTCCTAATGCAAATATATATACATATAATTAAGATTATATATTTTCATATCTAATGCAAGATAAATGTAGATAAGAGAAAATTATATATGTCATTAATCTAGTTGGATAATTAATATTACATTAATCTCATAAATTGTTAATCTTCTCACTATTATCTTGCAAATCAAA
Source organism: Camellia granthamiana (assembly GCA_036172215.1). Lineage (NCBI taxonomy): Eukaryota > Viridiplantae > Streptophyta > Magnoliopsida > Ericales > Theaceae > Camellia > Camellia granthamiana. Next base: position 106,922,198 of record CM069911.1, read on the forward strand.
CAAACCCTCAAGACACAAGAATACGATTAAAAAAGAAACGTAAGACAATTTTTATTAAATTTAAAATATTTTTAGTAATACTACATTTAAAATTTGTACTCTCAATTTTATTAAGAGATGTTAGTGTGGCTTCCAAATTATATGCATGGATTACATTATACACAAATTCAATTTAAATCACGTTTTAAAATTATGAATAAAATTCTAATTATTTTTTTGAGTATCTAAATTTTTTGAAATATTTTTTTTATTAAATTCAATACACTTTATTAAAAGTCAAAATATTTCTTTAATATTTTTACATATTTTAAAAATATTTCACTCAATACAAATTATGCCACTAGTTGTGAGCATTTACTTTCTACTTTTTATATTGTCCGTAAAAATAAAATATATCTTTTATTATTAAGTTTATGGAAGTTAATGCCCCATTACCGTTTTATAATTTTAATTAGATTTTTACTTTTCACTAGTAACCGTAACAAATGTATTGTTATTATTATTATATCATTTTAGTTAAAATTTATGTATAAAAGAAATTGTGAGAATAGTGTATTTTCCTACTTTCAAACATGAATCGAAGTTATGTTTAAATTGTGAATATAGGGTATCATCTTTTTCTATTGGTGCATCACAACTTAGTAGCGTAGTCAGAAATTTATGGAGTATGATCATTAATTAAAATTATGTTTAAATTTTAAATTTAAGTACGAATTTAGAAAGATAAAAAAAAAAATATAAGAGAAATGGTGAATTTTTTTAGGGTAAAGCACAATTAAATCCCAAGTTGACATCTTAATCTTGACTTGTTTCTTGTGGACTAATAAGTCCCATTTAACTGTAAAAGGCCCTTTTGTACATTGGCTCCCTATATTATTTCAGGAAATATAGGAGAGGGGGTTTTTGGTGATGTTGATTTTACAGCTTTGTAAAAAAGCTTATTGTATGGGTTTTTGGATTTCCCTCCCAGCCGATCCTTCCGAAAGATATGTGAATGGCAACGTTGGGGGATGGTAATGTTGCTCTGTAAAATGTTCCTGTAGTGTTCAATGATTTGGGAATGTTAGTTTGGTATTCGAAATTGCCCCAATTAACATTTGGTTCCTGTCCCAAACCCTAGAAAAACAACATTCCACTTGATGTGTTATAACATTGAATCGTCTGAATCGAGTGGGGCTGTATATGTGGGTTTTTGGGAAGTGGATTTTTATGTAGGTTTTTTTAGTTGTAGGATATTATTGGAGAAATTTTTTTTTGTGTTTGGGAAGATAGTTGGGTTTTTTTGTGGTTGGATGTGATGTTTGTGAGAGAAAAAATGAAATGATTATGGGGTTGGATGTGATATTTTGTTTGGATGTGTTTTTTTTTTTTTGTTTTGCAAAAAGTTTGTCTTTTAGTGGGGAAAAAAAAAAAAAAACCTAAACCCAAACTTCCCAAACACCCTCTATGTTTTTTGCCTTCGTTGTGGTTCGCGTCGTGACAGTCGGCGTGGTGAAGTTAACGACCACCCAACATCTACGATTTTGATTGAGTTAGTCAATGATAAGGGTGAGCATGGTCCGGATTAGATCGGATTGGGGTAAAACCAGGACCAATCCGTTATCTATGGTTCTTGAAAAATTGGAACCAATCCAATCCGTTTAAATCATAGAACCAATCCATTTAAATACGGATTGAATCGGTTTAGGACCACGGATTCACATAATTAAATAACAAAATATATATATATAATATTTTAATTTCATAAAAATATAAATATAGCGCTATATTAGTTCCACAATAGTAACATGTTTTTTTATAATAACGACATACTGTTCTAGAATTTAAACAACCACAAGAAAACTGGTTTCACCATAAGTATTTAGACCATTACAAATTAAAACTAAAAACTAACAAACAAAACTAATAAAAGAAGATATTACACGGTTTTAAGTTTGAATTTAGATTTTATATAGAATAAGAGAAGATACTATGGGAGGGATGTATAATAAAAATATAGACTATTTGTATACGGTCCGGATCGGTTCCAATCCGGAACCGTGGGATTCAATCCGGAACCAATCCGTGGACTACGGATTTTTAATTCTTCAATCCGGAACCGAACCGCAGATTAAAAAAACCAATCCAAACCTATCGGATTGGACTGGACTTGATCGGATTACGGATTTTACGGATTCCTTGCTTAGCCCTAGTCAATGATAGATTTGTAATCCGACTTCTTATTCCAGTAGGTTTGATGGATCATTGTCGGTAGTGTGTTTGAGTGTATTTGGTTAACAGTAAGCTATGTACATGTGTGTAATGGGTGAGTATCCATGTTTGTTGTTTGTGTTTGATGTTGTTCGATCTTAATGTTTGGGGGGGGGGGGGGGTTTGGAGGCCGTGTTCTGGGTAGTGTTAATTTTGGAGGAATCACTATGATTGATGTTGGGGGGGTTATTGTGTTGTGATATTTTAGATTGCTGTCAATTTGATGTGAATGGCAATGTTGTGAATGACAATAACACTGCAAACTCCATTCCTGTGTAAAAAAAATAAAAAAACACAACACATAAATGTGGAGTGATGTGTATGTCAATGTTAGTGGACGGGAGATTTTATGATGAAGTATATGCTTATGATGTTCAATGGAAGGCCATGGAAATGTGTCCATTTTGAGTGGGTTTTGTTGTATTGGTGGTAAATGGGTTTGTCCCCGCGCAGCAACATCAACAACACAACAAAGTTTGTTGATGTTGCATACATGGCAGTAAAGTTTTTTACATTCGAAATGGGTTGAGGATAATGGCTTGTAGTGGAACATCAGTTTGGGGTGTTTTTGTTCTACTATTATCCCCTAGTGTGTTATGAAGGTGTTGATGGGAATGTTGTGTTGTTATAATGTTTTGACATGGGTATCTGTGGTCCCAATTTTGTTGTGGGTGTGTTTATTGTGGAATGTTGACAAACAACACAAATGTAATATTTGTGGGCTGGGTTGTTGTGGGCAATGTGGAATTTTGAATAAATGGTACATGTGTTTTATGTGTTCACAAATGTAACATTATTAACATACGATAATTATGAAAAATGTAACAATGGGGTGTGTGTGGAACGATGTTTCACATACGATCGTCGATGTTGATCACCAGTTGTGTTTGTTAACCCATGGTGTTAGGTATATTCTTGTCGATGCTGTGTCAAAGTTTTTCTACAAATGTGTTGATGTTAAATCAGAAGTTATGTGTGTGGCATGTAGGATAGTCTGTTGATGTTGCATACATGACATCAAAGTTTTTTACATTCAAAATGGGTTGAGGTTAGTGGCTTGTAGTAGAACATCAGTTTGGGGTAGCAACACACAGCATTCCAAATCAATATCAACAAACCCAGTTACGGAACATTCACAAACCCCTCCCCCTCCCTCTAAAAAAATAGAAATCTCCAATCATACCTTACGCACTCTCTGTTAACATCAATACAAAATCAATACACACACAAAATTAAGGACAAACAAGTCATATCACAAACTTCAAATCAAATTAAATATAACATACCAAAAATAAAAAGGATTAAATGGTTTGAAAGAAAACCGCTAGGACTAAATAGGTTAACATTTTCTCAAATGGGATTTATGGGTAATTTTCTCATTTTTTTTTATTTGTATTTCATTCATATTTGTTTAACATATTCATTTTTTTTATTTTTTTAAATTTCCACTTAAATACATGATTTAAACATAGTGTAAAGCATTACTGATATCAATTTTCTAATTTTATAATACTTGTCAATGTCAACTTTCTCATGATGCATTTTAGGATAAGCGGAACTACATGAAGGTGTAAGTTGAGCAAAACAATAACCAATATATAGAGAGGTGCAAGTAACACTTGCATTTCTACGGTCTTTCATTTACACTTCACCACAGACACACTTGTATCCCATGTATTGATAAATTTTTTTTTTTTTTTCTTTCTCTCACATGCATGTAATTCCTCCTTTGGATAATGTTATGGTATACACCTCAAAAGGGTGTGCATCATATACAAGTTATGCCACTTATGAGTTTAATTATCACAAATGACATAGAGTAATGATAGGGATCGTGAAGATGATCATGAAAGATTCTCCATCTTTAGATTACACTAATACAATAAAACACTAAACATTAATCAAATGATGAAAAATTTTCATGATGTATTTCATGATATCTTTTTCATGATTCATAATATTATTCAATGGCTTAACTAAATACTATAAGAGTCGTAACTATAAAAAAAAAAAAATAAATAAAAGTTGAGTTTTAACTAAATATTACATGAGATATAACCAAAGAATTTTGGATTATAACCAAAATCACGTCATAACCAGCATTGCAAGGTGTTAAAATTCACAACATAGTAGATCATAACCAAAGATACAAATATCATGATTAAAAGTACATATAATACACACCCTATAAAATTTCCCAACATTTAAATATCATATATAGAAAAAAAATAAAAATAAAAGATAAAATAGTGAACTATTTTTTTTTTCCTTTTTGAATTTTTATTCAAAAGTTTATTTTAAATTTATTTATTTATTTATTTTTTCTGATTCGCCTACTCGAATAGAATCTGAATGTGTTGGGTTTTTTGAACTAAAAAAAAAGATTCAACTAAAGACAGAAAAGAAAGAAAAAGAAAAAAAACCAATTACAAAATATTAATAAAGTCAACCACCGACACATCAAGTACAAACTAATTTTCTTTTTAAGATAATGTTTGAATGTTAGATTTATGGAGGAATTTGTGAAAAGAAGAGAAATGTAAAAATAAATAAATAAATACAAATAGTTCATATTTTATTTATATTTTATCACCTTTATTTTACTTTCACAAATCTCTCTCTAATTCAAGATTAACAAAACTAAAAAAAATGACCACAATTTTCTATTTGTTTCTAATTATTCCTTTGGATTCACAGTTGTCACCTGAAATGTAAATAAAACTCCGGACGGTATTGTCAGAATTAGTACTCAGACAGGCAAATTAGTCACTGTAGAAAGATTAATATTTTATAATTTCTTAAGGTTTAAGGTTTTTTGCACATACCTGTTTCTTCAACCTCCCTCCTCCTTTTATAGAGTCACTCTCCTCGATATTTACTTCATGCAGCTTAGCCTTTTTTCATCGTTTTGTCAGGATCCATCTCCCTACTATACTTCCTTAAAAGGGACAGTTTGGTCCCACCTAATGGAGTCATGCTGACTCATCTGACACACTTAGCTCTGTTGTTCGGCACAAGCACCCGTAATTCAACGCTCCTTGATTTTTTCACATCTATTCAAACGTCTATATGGCAATGACGTAATCCGGTGGGTTTTGACTTTATTCGGCCCATCTTAAACGGGTTTGGATGCTCTGTTTGTCGTTTCAAGTATAACTTCTTTTTGGCTCGCACATTTATAAATATTTTTTCCCAATCTTTAGTGGGTTCAATTAAAACAATTGATTTGTATGTGGCTCTGTCCATGCACAAGCTAGTGTTAGCTTAATTGACTTAGCTACAAATTAAATAGAATAAGTTTACGGTTATTGAAATTAGTTATAGAATTAAACATAAATCTCTATATATTTTGTGTTTGATTTTGTTATCAATTTATATTTTCATGGTAAAACTGTTCAATTTGAGCTAATTTTTCATGGCTAACTACACATATTTTCTTGACTTCAATACCTAAACAAAAGGAAAATGCCGAGTAAGATTGGATGATGTTAACTAAACTATCAAGGACAAAACTTTAAAATTGGTACTTCCCTTCGTGTCATAGAATTCGGGGAATAAGATGTACTCAATAAAAATAGAGAGATGGATGGTCTCTATTGGAATTGGAGATCTACCTGGAAAAGAGTTATTGGGTTTAGTGGGCTCATTCTTTACGTGTACTTTCATAGTTTAAACCATTTATTTTGTAAGATTTATGGAGAAGATAAGTTACGTATAAAAATTAAGTTAATCGGATATCAATAATTACATGTTCAGATAATATTTGTCTTATAAAATTGAATGACACGTATAATTGTAAAAATAGACTGTCTATTTTTTTTAATACAAATGTCATTCAATCACCCTAATTTTTTACACAAATGCTCTTGTCGATGGATTTTAAAAGATGATTTTTTTGCATCATGGGCGGGACTCAAAATGAACTCACTAAATCCAAAAATACTTCTCTAGTTGGATCACTAATTGGAGCAGAGTTGAACCCAAAAAATAAAAGAGAAACTTATTAATAAGTTCCATATACAAAATTCAAAATCCATCTAGTCCCAAAACAAAACACTTGTGTCAATTAGCTTTTATATTTTTAATTGTTACTAAAAAATCCTATTTTTTTTAAATCTTTTTTTTTTGAAGATGCTGCTACATCCCACCACTACCGGACTTCCGTCAGACGGTCATCGGAGACTCGCCGAAATGTTTAACATCACCGGAAGGTCACCGGAATATCACCGAAATTTGCCGGAGTGTTTTGAACATCATCGGAAGTCGTCGAAATGTCCAGAATATTCGTTGGATGTCAAGAATATCGCCGGAGACTTATCAGGATGTTTAGAATATTGCCGAAAAAAGAAGAAGAATAAATTGAGAAATTAAAGTGAAAAAAATATGGCAAAATGTGTTAAATATTAATAAACTGAACGAAGAAAAAAAAAACCTAAGAACAACAAACAACAAGAATGGAAAAAAAAATGTTATTTTCAATTTTTGTAGGATTTAAGCAAATAATTTCCAATATTAATCAAACTGAAAAACAAGTTTTGAAATTGTAAATTGTTACAATTTCAAAGTATGATTCTATTAAGTATTTATCCTTATTAATCAAATTGCAAAACATATTATGAAACTGTAAAATTTTACAGTTTTAACTAATGATTCATTTCGTCAAAAAAAAAAAAAAAAACACAGAAATTGTAAAAATTTACAATTTTCACTGCCTGTAATTAAAATTCAAAAACAATTTGTTCAGAATTTAAAAATTTTCTTCATTATAACAGAAAAATAGAAGTATGTAGTACAAAAAAAAGATTAAAACTGAGAGATCGAAGGAAAGAGACAAATATAAAAAGATATTCGTACTCCGACAACTATTTTTTGGTTTAGTTGTAGACAGATCTAACGTAAATCTACTCAGATCTGATGTAGATTTGAGTAGATTTAGATAAGATTTGAGTAGATTTATTCATCTTCTTCATCGGAAACTTATCTCTTTTGTCGCCGGTGAGTACAAAGTAAGGAGTTAGTGCTTGGTGGTTGCCCGTGAAACCCAATCAATGGTGGTCGCCGGTGACTGTAAATTAAAAAGAGAAAGAAAATAAAGAAGGCGTTGGCGTGGGCGTGTTCGTGGTCATCGTCGCCAATATAAGAGAAAGAGAGAGAAAGAGAAACAATAAGGTGTAGGGAAAGATGAGAAAATAAATGAGTATAAGACTTTTGAGTCTATCTAAAAAATTTTGAGATTAAATAAAATATATACTTTTTAAAAAAGACTTATGAGTAATTTGTCCAAAATAAAATTTGAAGAAAAACTTGACGTAACAATATGCCGTAAATTAACAAATATAAACCAAGTTAACTCCTACTCAAATCGCAATAACTAATATTCATTTAAATAGCAACTGTATTGTAAAGGTAAAACAATATATATATATATATCAAACAAATATTTCATTATTGTGAATACACTGATTTGTTTCTTAATCCACTTAGGGTTGGTTTGGGATGTGGGTTGGCTTTTTGACTTTTTGGTTTTTTAGTTATTTTAGCTTAGAGCTAAAAATTCTCATTTGGGATTGGCTTTTTGGTTTTTTTGACTTTCATGAGAGAAAAAACGAAATGATTATAATTTGGATGTGATATTTTGTCTTATTGTGTTAAAAAACCTATTTTATTTTTTTTAAAACTATTTTAATCAAAAAGCTCTCGTTTAGCTTATGCCAAACAAGGGCTTAAATCGTCCAATTCTCAATGAGGACAATAATATGTACCATGTTTTGTGATTCAAACATGAAAAACCTACGTGATTCGTGATTAGATCAAGAATTAATTGTACCAATTCCCAAACAACTAAAACTAACAATCTAAATCATCAAGTACGTACGAACGTGATTTAGATTGTTGTTTCCGAAACAATAAATCGACATAAACGATTTTTACATGGAAAAACCACGATTGGAGCACCTCCAATTGTGATAAAAAAAAGCCACGGGCGAAACGCCACAAATCAATCCACTATTGAAGAAAGAAAGATTACAAAGATATCAAACAAATTACCCAAACGCTTCCAATTTGTCTTCAAATCTTCTGTATATCTTTCACCACAACTTTCGTCTCAGAATTGATTAGATTGATATTAAATCCACAACATCCATTGTCGAATCAACGACTGCACACAACATCAAACTCCTTCGATTACTCTGTGTTTGAATCTTCGGAATCCACTAAAGAAGAATACTCTTAAAGAGGATCAATCAAACTCCTTGATGTGTGCTTATTAGAACATGAGTTCAATACTCAATCAAACATCAAGGAAAACTAGAAAAATATCTCCAAAAGAAAACCCTAAAACCCTTAAAGAAGATCTAGAAAATGTAACCTTAGAATAGGAGAAACCTACAGCTTTATAGAAGCTGAAATCGTGAGGTCCGCTCGAGCTTAGGAATGGATGCTCGAGCGGGGACTCTATAACGCGTGTTCCAAACCAGGGTTCACGCTCGAGCGTAAGAACCCATGCTCAAGCGTAAAAACACACCACTTAGTATATTTTGTAGACAAGCCAAAATACTTGTGATGGTGAAATCTTCGCTCGAGCGCCACGTTCCCCGCTTGAGCGGGAAGACCAAAAACAAAAGAAAATTACAACTCAATGAATCCCAAGTTTGTCCATGGAATTTGACAACATAGTATGGCAACATGTTTACACCTTGACATTTGAAAATTCATTTTACCTGGTTAACCACCAATTAAGAATCTCCAAATATATCAACTGCATGAGCTTGTAATCTAATAAGTATTCAGTCCCATTATTAAAGCTTCATATTCAGCTTGATTATTGGAACAAGTAATTTTATCCACTCTGAAACCATGTGTGGTTTCTACCCCTTGTGGTGACTTAATCACCACACCAATTCCAGTTAGACCATTGGCTTTTGATCCGTCGAACCACATTTGCCATGGTTTAACACTAACCATACCACATTCCATTATTTCTTGGCTTTCTGTTTGATATGGATGATCTGCCAAGAAATTAGCTAAAACTTGTCCTTTTACTGCCTTTTGGGGAACATATTCTAGATGAAATTCTGATAAAGCTAGTATCCATTTGCCAATTCTTTCTCTCAACATAGGTCTAGATAACATATGTTTAACCAAATCTGTGGCTGCAATTACCAAGACAGTTGTAGGCAAAAGATAGTATCTTAATTTCATTGTAGCAAAATACAATGCAAGGCACAGCTTTTCTATAGCTGAATATTTACATTCACAAGAATTTAGAAACCTACTAAGGTAATAAACTGCTTGCTCTTTACCTTCTTCATTGTCCTGGGCTAGGAAAACTCCCAGTAAATCTTCTGCTGCAGCAATATACAACTTCAAGGGCTTATCACCCTTTGGTGGCATCAGCACTGGAGGTTTGGCCAAGTAGGCTTTGATTCCTTCGAAAGCAGTTTGATGCTCTGTTGTCCACACAAACTCCTCTTCATCTTTCAGCTTTAACAAGGAAGAAAATACTTTAGTTTTCCCTGCAGTGTTAGAAATAAATATTTGAAGGAAATTAACATGTCCAAGGAATTTTTGTAATTCTTTCTTACTTGATGGAGGTCTGGCTTCAATGATAGCTTTGGCTTTGTTCTGATCAATCAGTATTCCCTTCTTGTGTAGTACATAGCCCAAGAAGTTTCCAGCTAATACGCTAAAAGCACACTTGAGAGGATTGAGTTTCAACTTGAACTTTCTCATTCTTTCAAAAGCTGCTTCTAAGTGAAATAAATGTTTCTCCATGGATTGGGACTTTCCTACAATATCATCAATGTAACACTCTAAATATCCTCCAATGAGATCATGAAAGATAGTGTTCATAGCCCTTTGATATGTAACCCCAGCATTTTTCAGGCCAAATGGCATTTTAACCCATTCGAATGTGTTAATGTTCCCAGGACATCTGAATACTGTCTTCTGGATATCCTCCTCTGCAATGTAGATTTGGTTATAACCAGAATGCCCATCCATCATTGATAAAATCCTATGCTCTGCTGAACTATCCACCAATAAATCTACTATGGGCATGATGTACTCATCTTTTGGAGTTGCTAAATTCAGGTTTCTGAAATCGATGCATACCCTCATTTTACCATTCTTCTTAACTACAGGCACAATATTGGATAACCATTCAACATACCTGGCTGTTCTAATAAAGCCTGCCTTAAGGAGTCTAAGAATTTCTTCTTTGACCTTTTGAATCACTTCAGGACTCATCCTTCTTGGTTTTTGCTTGTATGGCTTGAAATTAGGCTTCATGGGGAGCCTATGTTCTACTAATGACCTGTCCAACCCTGGTAGTTCATTATAAGACCATGCAAAACAATCTTTATATTTCTTTAAGACCACTAACAACTGGTCTCTGTCAAAAGTACTCAACAAAGCACTAATGTAGGTGGGTTGTTATGTAGAATCTTCCCTTAAGGTAACTTCTTCCAAAGGGTCTTGTATCTGAGAACTCACTGATGCTTCTTTTTTTATTTCTCTTGTCTTCGAAGCAATCTCCTTATTTTGTTCTACTCCTAGTTTCTTTGATTCAACATCTTTGCAGTCCTCCTCATAGACAAAGTCTGTCCACAAGACTTTTTCTTCCTGTATCTCCTAGACTTTTGTTTCAATGTCCAATGCACAGTATTTATCCAAGGCCAAAACCCTGACCTGTTGCTGCTCCTACTTACAGCCAATTGCCATGGCTTCTTTTTTTTGCCTTTGTACCTTCTGGACTATTGATTTTACGTCCAAGACTGAGAACTTAATTAAGGCCAAAGATCTGGCCTCTTGGGTTTCCTCTTTTTGCCTACAACCAGGCATCATTGTCATCCTTCGCGACAAATTCTTCATCAGCACTCTCGTAAACCAAGTGCTTCAGGTGTGCTAATTCCTCATCAGCCGTCACTTCGGCTGATCCATTAGGTTTTCTCAGTACACTGAATGGTGCCACTCCTTCAGTATACAATTTGGCCTCTGCAAAGTCTGCACAAGCTATGAAGGGTTGAGGATCTGCATTGATTTCCTCTGTCTCTCCATTTCCCAAGGCCATTATTATCTTCTGATGCAGAGAGGAAGGCACACACTTGTTGGTGTGAATCCAATCTCTACCAAGTAGAGCATTGTACTTAGCATTGCTGTCGATAACGAAGAATGATATCATGCAGTCCCTGGTTCCCACACTTAGGTTGATGACCAAAATTCCCTGAGCCATCTGTTTGTCTCCAACGAAACCAGCAATGGTTGTGCTGGTTGGGATTAACTTAGGGTTCCTTTTTCCTAGTTTCCTTAAAGAAGATTTCGAAAGCAGGTTTACTGCTGCCCCATTATCCACTAATACCCGATTTAACTGTATCCCATCGAAGAAGGCCTTGATATACAAGGGCTTGACATGCTGTGTCATGGTTGTCGTGGGATACTCAAAAGGGTATGAGAGGTTAATACTTACCTCTTCTTCACTCTCGTCTCTAGTTTCCATTGGTGTGGCTATTTCGGATTCGTCTTGCACCATACTAACTTGCGAGTCTTCACTAGAAACTGGAATTGGGTCAATCTCCTGACCTTGTTGGTTTTCATCTTCTGCTTGGAACTCCTGTGGTAGTATATGCACCATATTCACTGATATTGGAGAAACGATCCAAATTGGACAACTGGCTGCACCTGCTTTGTTTCTTGGCCAACTTGTTCAATTGCTTCAGAAGTATCCTCTATGCTGCATTCTGGCACTTCAGTACTAGTAACTTTCTTCGAATGGTCTATGTCTGTTGGTTCTTCGACCAAAAATGTCTGTTCAGCCATAAAGGCTTCAAACATTTCCTCCTCAACCATCTCCTTCTTTTGGCCTAGGCCAACCTCTCCCTCTGTCTCACTATCACTTTCCATCAAAGCCTTTTCTAATCCTACTAAACTGGATCTTTTTTTGGCTTTTAGTTCAGAGTGAACTTTGGCCAACTGTTCTCTTCTACAACTCATTTTGTCTTGAGGAGTCGATTTTGGATTATGGTCTGACTTTGGATTTTTCTTTCCTTCTGTTTGGCCCTTTGTTTGGACCAATGAAGAGCTTTCTCCACTTTCTTTCAGATCTTTCTGGTACTGAGTATACCTACGCTAGATCTTCCTCCTTTGGGATCTAGAAATCACTAGGACCATGTTTGGTTCCTTTGTTTTTGGATGCTTTAGTAACACCCAATTATTTGGGGCCACCAAGGGAGGCTTAACCATCCTACCTTGGTCTCCAACAACATTTCTTTGGGTATGTATCTCCCTAGGTTTGTTTTACATGACAAACCAATCTGGAACTCCAGGTACCCATGAACCCACTAACTCAGTTGTTGAACTATCTCTTTTTTCCTTCGAAGTTAGTTTCGAAGCTGCCTGTGAAGGCCACTGCTTGGCCCTGGCTCCTTGTTTTGGGCCTAATTCAGGCCTTCCATGAAGGTAGCCACTTTCTATCTTGTGTGAGGCTGGTCTAGGGGGCCAATCTCTGGCTTTGATCCCATAACTTGAGCCCACTTCAGGTCTCATTTCAGGACAATTGCCCTCAATTCTGTAATAGTTGGGTGGTCTGAACTCATATAGAGGTCTTTTACCCTTGGATTGCACTCTAGTAGCTACTGACTCAGCCATGAATGGTTGCTGCCTAGGACCAGTTGGATATGGCCTTTTGTTATAGGCATCGGTTGGTTTAGGACACCTCTGCACATCCTTGTAATATTGCTTCCCATCAATCGGAAGCCCTTTCAGCCACTTATAGCTCAACTTGCACCTGGGACACATTCTTTGGATGATAGCTGCCTTTAAAGAATCATTATCCAGTGCTTCCTCATTAGAGTCTTCCTTCTGGTCTGTAAAGCCCTGTCCAACAGCTGGTGAACTTTTAGTATCTTTCTTGACAGTAGTCTGGCTAGCAACATGCATTTGCACATTGACCTCTTTTAATTCCTTCAAGGATAAGTTCTGGAAGTCTGACACAACAACATTGGCTACAATTTCTCCAACTTCTAGGAATGGATTAGTGTCGATCCCCATGGCCTTTTCTGCTTTAGCTGGGAATTTTAAACTTCCTTTTTGAATTTGTTCCTGGATCTTGTCCCGAAAAACAATATAGTTTTTAGTTGAGTAAGACCAAGAATTATGCCATTTACAATACACTTTTCCTTTAAGTTCCTTTGGAGACGGAATTTTGACTTCTTTTGGTAACTTCAGGAAGTTGGCCGCGAGCAAATGATCAAAAATGTCATCTGCCTTTGTTAAATCGAAAGGGTATTTCCTATGAAGGTCTTTCTTTTTAAACTGCTGGTCAATTATTATGTCTTTATGAATTAATAACTCACAGATCACAGGTTCTTTTCCTACAATCTCTGCTGCATCAATCTCATAATTAGGATCTCTATAATACATCTTGTATGATGCATTACTTCGATCTTGTTCTTCCTCTAGTAATGCTTCATACCCAAACACCTTATAGGTTAGTTCCACTAAGTCTCTAAACTCAGTTGAGCCAAACTTCTTTCGAAGCCTAAACTCTAAACCATTTTGAGCCAATCTCACGAATTCTAGCTCTGGTAGGATGATCTTACATTTGTTTCGTGCTCTTTTGAATCTAGCAATAAATTGAGCAGCCTTTTCATCAAGCCTTTGGCTCAACTTTGCCAAGTCTGCCATGGAAACTTCTGGCTCTGTTTGGAAGAATTGGGCATGAAATGCCTCCTCCATTTGTTGCTAAGTTTGAATAGAGCCAGGTGTAAGGTTAATATACCATACGAAGGCTGCTCTAGTTAGAGAATTTGGGAACAGTCTTAACTTCATGTAATCATTATTAGTAAATTCACCACATTGAGTAGCAAATCTAGCAATATACTCCAGCGTTGACTGGTTTCCATTTCCATAAAAAAGGGTAAAGTCTGGTATCCTGAACCCTCTTGGGTATTCATGTACCCTATCCACCCATTCTGGATATGGTTTCCTGTACACAGGAGTTTGAACCCCCCGAGCTATCAGTCCACACATCTCTCTAACAATATCAGCAATTTGGTCCCTAGGGACCATATTTTGTGCTTGTTGAACCACTACTGGAGGAACAAACATAGGATTTGGTGGACAACCTTGTGCCTGAGGTCCTTTTGGTCCATACGGCGGTATATTTGGGACTGGTTGTCCCTGTGATGTTGGCTGCTGTTGAGGGCATGGGTGACCTCTCTGAGCCTGTCCTGTGAAAGGACCTGCGAAAGGTGTTGGAACAGGTGTTGTGTCTCTTCTAGTTGTAAGAAACCCTTCCAACCGCCCGGGTACGAATTCGAACAAGGAATTAGTGAACCCCCTTGTGCAAGGTTTGGCTTCGAACATGGGATTTGGAAGCATCCTTATGCCATTTTCTTGTATTGGCCCGGGTCCACCAATTTGCATGGTTTAATTGTTAAGTGATAAAGCATTTTGATTTGTCAGAGGCCTCGAAAGAGGCTCATACCAAGACTGAGGTGATGGTCTCTCGTAGTTTTGGTTACTAGTCTGACCATTGGTATGTCCATTACTCTGCATAGGCTGTTTATCTCTAACCAATCTTTGCTGAGGGACATTTGAAATTTCCTCTATGTGCCTTGCGTTAGTTGGTTGATGAGTATTCATTCGATTCAAAAAGGATGTTGCCCATCTTTCCATTGTGTTTATTAACTACTGTCCCATGGCATCTACTAGACCACCCCATGGATTCATTAGCTTAGTAGATGGAACAGTGGATGGTCCAATTCCTTGGCCTCGTCCAATATTTTGAACATGTGATACTTGCTCCAAAGTACTGGCCTGTTCGACCATAGGTTCTGATAAAAACAGGTACTTCCACAGGATGTGTTATCACATTATCCTCTGGGTTATGTATTTCTACATCTCCTTCCATGCCTTCTTCCAAGTATTCATTTTCTCCTTATCTCCTATGTCTAGCCATTTCAATTGGTCCCACCGGGCGTGCCAAAAATATATGTTGGTTTTTTGGCTTTCGAAGGTTATTATTGTAATTTTGAGCGTGCCAACAAGGATCAATCAGTCCTTGCAGAAAATTAATTGCCAACCAATTATCAGACGATTGTGTTTTAGTTCTTTCAGCCTCCATGAAGAGGACTTTTACTGGTGGCTTTGTTTTAGGAGAATTAAGCAAACAACGATCAAATGAAGAACAATTGTAGCATTTTATTAAGTAAAAATGAAAGACTTACAATGATCCAATTCAGTCTCGTAGAGGTTTACAGCAACAAACTACTTGAAAACTACTCCTATGAACGAAATGCAATGCAGGAATTTGAAGTACAGAAATATAAAGAACAAGAAATGTAAAAACTGGAAGGAAAATAAAGTAGAAAAAAACTGGTTTTTTGGATCTAAGTCTAGGGCTTCTTTCTGGGGCCTGCTCTGCTATTTATACTTCTCAATGGCAACCGTTGAAATGCATTTGTAACCGTCGAACCATCCCTCCATGATCGCTGATCATGTTGCCTTATAGTTAGCTCTACTATGCCTTATTTGCAGTTAGGCTTCCCTCCTGATTTTGAATTTAAATATGAGTAATTGTTGAAGCCACGTCATTTTGCGTCTCTTTGCTGATCCAATGTTATGCAGATCCACAATAACCAATACTAATTGCCACGTGTGTGATTACGATTGAAGATTTGAATTGTCTTCTCGTATTGCCCTCATCTTGCCACGTGTCGAACTGTGATTGGTTTATACAAAGTATGTAGCCAACAATGACCCTTGCCATCTATTGAACAACTCTATTCTTCCTCTCAACAACTCCATTTTGTTATGGAGTAATCGGTGCAGAAAATTCACGCTTAATTCCATGCATATCACAAAAATCCGAAAATGAACTATTTTCAAACTCACGACCATGATCAGTTCGGATTCTTATGATACGCCCAATAGAAACTCCCCGTTCATTTTGGATTTTAAGGACTAAGGCCTGGAAAGCATCAAACGTATCAGATTTTTCTCTTAAAAAATTTACCCATTAAAAACGAGTAAAATCATCAACGGTTAAAAAAATGTATCTTTTACTTCCAATGTTTTCAGTGTGAGTGGGTCCCCTAAGATCCATATGAACCAATTCAAGAGGACGTTTGGTTGTAAAGTTGTTCACCTTTTTATGAGGGGCACGGGTTTGCTTTCCAAGTTGACATGGTCCACACACATGGTTCATATTCTTACCTAGTTTAGGTACTCCTCTCACTTAGTTAGGTCTTTGAAATTCATGTGACCTAAACTTTGATGCCATAGATCAATATTATTTATGATGGCTGAGTGGTAAGTGAGATCATTAGTGGTAACAATCCCATAGCAGTTATCAGATGTGCGAACCCCATGCATGACAGTATTTCTCTTTTTATCTAAAATTTCACATTTATTTTTTGAAAATAATACTTCATAATGGGAATCACACATTTGACTAATGCTCAAAAGATTTGCTTTAAGGCCATCAACAAGTAATGCATTTTCGAGCTTGAGAAGACCAGCCACACTTATAGAGCCGTTACCAATGACTCTAGAAGTGCCACCATCTCTAAAGGTAACAATTCCTCCTTCATATTTTTCAAGGGAGGTGAAGTAGGATTTGTCACCTGACATGTGACGAGGGCACCCACTATTAAGGTACCACATATGTGAGTCACGTGCTTTTAGAGCAATGTGAACAACAAAACAAGTCAAGTCATCCTTTCTTACCCATATCTTTTTGTTCTTAACAAAATTAGGACTGGCGGTCTTGGTAGATGTCTTAGCGTTGTGAACACCCTCATGAATCTTGGTGTTCTGCCTAGACATGTAAGGTTGTCTCCTAACCCAAAAAGTATTAGAATTTCTACCCTTTTGAGATACCTTACCAAACAACTCAAAGCAATAAGAACGAATGTGGCCATACCTACTACAATGATGACAAACAAAAACAGGTTTTACCTCCCTTTTGTTGATCTTACCCCCATTAGGTAGATGAAAAGAGGGATCACCTTGGTCCACCTTCAACTTTCCTTTTGCTTAAGTCTTCAGATCATGTGATGTAGAGGCCTGTCCCTTGTGAGCTGTCGCATTACCATAGCCTAGCCCACTTTTGTCACAACCCATTTGTTGAGACCCGAGGATGTCTTCTAATGACTTGGTACCTTTGTTCCACATAGCAATTGTGGCTCTAGCATCTCTGAGTTCTTTATCTTTTTGACTAACCATCTCTTCCAATGTAGCTTGTGACATCTCAAGGCTTTCAATCTGCTCTTCATATGTGGCATATATTTTCAGAAGTTCATTCCTTTCGGTCTCACAAGATAGAAGTTTCTCACATAGGTCTTGCCTGTCATTAGAGATCTTGATGACATTCTGCTTTGCTATTGCAATTTCTCCTTTTAGCTTGACATTCTCGCTTTCACATGCTTTGAGCTTGAGAGTGAGTTTGTCATTGATCTTGGACAAATTCAGAGATGCATCGTAAAGCTTTTCGTAAGCTTGTTGTAGATCATCACCATCAATCTCATCATTGTCTTATGATGTTTCATCATTTTCTTTTTGCTCCTCTTTCTCCTGGACCTCATCCAATCGAGCAACTAAGGCAGGAAAGGTGATAGATGATGGTGAAGATGACTCTCATTTTTCATGAAATTGACTCAGAATGTCCCATGTATCTTTGGCCTTTGTGCAGTGAACAACACGTTGCTGTTTTTCATCAGAAATTGCTTCATGAATTATAGTCAGAACTTTCTGATTGCTCGGATTGTCAGTGCTTTCAACATCTTCTTCAATGGCTTGCCAGCCCTCAGGGTCAAAAGCTCTCAAAAACGCCCTCATTATGATCTTCCAGTATAAGTAATTACTCCCATCAAAGGTGAGAGCACAATGCAGATTCTGACAACGAGCAAATTCCACTGGCTTCGGAGGAGGTTGAATAACAATTGACCAGAATGCCATGTAAGTGCTATCTTCGTCTTTACCGGATTCGGTTTCATCGGGTTCTTGCTCTGACCCGCTTTCATCATCCCAAGTCACTGTATAGACTTTTTTCCGGTTCTTTTTCGAAGGACATTCAAGAGCAATATGTCCAAACCCTTGACATTCATAATACTTGATCCCTTGCCCCTTCACAATCTTCTTTTCAGTTTTTGGAGCAAGTTTTGGTGGAAAAGTTTTGGGTTTTTCATAACTCTTATCTTTTGAAATAGGGTCCTTGAAATTAGGCTTCTTTTTCTTTAAATTTTTTTTGAACTGTTTAGTAAACATAGCCGTCATCTTGGACTCTAGATCAAACTCAGTCTCAGGAGTTTTTGCAGTCTCATGAGCACTAGTGAAAGCCACACTAGCTTTTTGTTTTTTTTTAGAAATTTGGTGGGCTTCATAAGTTTACAAGTTTCCAACCAACTGATCAAGCTTGAGGGTATCAACATTCTGAGCCTCCTCAATAGTTGTCACTTTTGATTGGAACCTCTCGGGTAAAGACCTCAAAATTTTTCTAACAACCTTAGCTTCAGGGATTTTTTCACCGAGTGTGAAACAAGAATTCACGATGTCACTAAGTTTAGCATAAAAGTCATCAAATGTCTCATCATCACGCATAAAAAAAGTTTCACAGGCTGAGGTGACACGTTGAAGTTTTGACCTTTTAACAGAAGTAGTATCCTCGTGAATTGTTTCAAGAATGTCCCAAGCCTCTTTTGCTACCTCACACGTGCAAATGCGACGAAACTCTTCAGGTGTGACGGAGCAAAAAAAGGAATTGAGAGCCTTACTGTTCCAACTCGAGTTTTGATAGTCAAATGCGTCCCATTTATCAAGGGGTTTGGGAATATCAACACCATCAATGGTGATAATAGGTTCACTCCACCCATAGATAACACAGTGGCAAACTTTCTCATCGATAGATTTTAAAAACACTCTCATACGAGCTTTCCAATAGGAATAGTTTGTACCATCAAATAACAGAAGTCTATAGATCGAGTTACCTTCGTGAATTGAATCCATATCACTAATCACACTCCTATAGTTTTGATAAAAACAAAGAGTGACCTGCTTTGATACCAATTGAAAAACCTAAGTGATTCGTGATTAGATCAATAATTAATTGTACCAATTCCCAAACAACTAAAACTAACAATCTAAATCATCAAGCACGTACGAACGTGATTTAGATTGTTGTTTCCGAAACAATAAATCGACACAAATGATTTTTACGTGAAAAAACCATGATTAGAGCACCTCCAATTGTGATTAAAAAAAACTACGGGCGAAACGTCACAAATCAATCCACTACTGAAGAAAGAAAGATTACAAAAATACCAAACAAATTACCCAAATGCTTCCAATTTATCTTCAAATCTTTTGTATATCTTTCACTGCAACCTTCGTGTCGAAATTGATTAGATTGATGTTGAATCCACAACATCCATTGTCGAATCAATGACTGCACACAACATCAAACTCCTTCGATTACTCTGTGTTTGAATCTTCAGAATCCACCAAAGAAGAATACTCTTAAAGAAGATCAATCAAACTCCTTGATATGTGCTTATTAGAACATGAGTTCAATACTCAATCAAACATCAAGGAAAACTAGAAAAATATCTCCAAAAGAAAACCCTAAAACCCTTAAAGAAGATCTAGAAAATGTAACCCTAGAATAGGAGAACCCTACAGCTTTATAGAAGCTGAAATCGAGAGGTCCGCTCGAGCGTAGGAATGGACGCTCGAGCGGGGACTCTATAACGCGTGTTCCAAACCAGGGTTCACGCTCGAGCGTAAGAACCCACGCTCGAGCATAAAAACACACCACTCAGTATATTTTGCAGACAAGCCAAAATACTCGTGATAGTGAAATCTCCGCTCGAGCGCCACGTTCCCCGCTCGAGCGGGAAGACCAAAAACAAAAGAAAATTACAACTCAATGAATCCCAAGTTTGTCCACGAAATTTGACAAAAAGTAGGTCCTAACAAAATAGGATTCAAATCAATACTAAAATCATTGATCAACTGAACAGTGACAAACATACCTGTATATATAGACTTTCCCACCTCTTAGGAAAAACAATTATTGACATTTCAAAAACAAAGTGGTTAGTAGTTTGAGCTAAAAGTTGTCTGCTTTTGAGATTTGTGATCATTGTATGTGTAAATGATTCCAACCACTTCAACATTTCACCAATTTTTATAACTTTCCATAGTTAAGTCCATTCAACTTAAAATCAAACTTAGGGTGTTCAAATAATCGACTCATCCGACAAAATTAATCGAATTCGACCGATCTGACATAGTTGCGGATGGTTTCAAATTACATTGGATCAGTATCAAGTTAAATTGTTCAAACCCATTTTATATTCGGCTGAGTAACTGTACGGTTGTACAAGTATATAATTGGCCGAAACTGAACTGACCGATATATCTGTAAAACTTGTGGACTTTTGATGGGCTCCTTAGATTATCTTACCAACATCCTTTGGTGGTGTTTGGGAACCTGGGTTTGCCTCAGATTTTATGCAAAACGGAAAAAAATTCAAAAAACAAGCATTGTAGCTGAGTCAATCAGGTAGGTCTAGCTGTATGGCACTTTGTGGGTAAAATGACGAAATCACCCTCCGTTGCTCAACCTATTTCGCACCATGACATTCATCTCCCATATCTCAAAAAACTCTCACAGAACCCTTCTCTACCTGGACGCTTTAACCGAAATAGGTTGAGCACCTTTCCGGCAGCTCACTCCGGTGGCACTGTTATGGAAGACGAAGTAGCCGATCGTCGACGACCTACTAAGGTACGGTTGCCAAACACCATCCTTTGAAATTTATCTTCACCGATCTGCAACCTAATTTACAATAGTTCTCCCATGTAATTTTTTTTCTCCGTTCATCTTCAGTAACCGATCTTTGTACTTAGCTTCACCTGCTCGTGTGCAACAGAAATCACATTGCAATGCAAACCATTTTTCCTATTTCCCCTCTTCCTTCATTTTGGGTTTTGTTCAGATCTTCTTCACCAAACTTTTTTTGGCCCTTTCTGCTGACCATTTGGAAGTTGTCTGCATCTGGAAGTTCAAAAATGAATTTCATTTGGAAGTTGTCTGCATCCAAATGAATTTAAAAGAATACATTTAAAAATGGATTTTTAAAAAAAAATGAATTTCATCTGGAAGTTAAAAAAACCGATTTCCATGCTAACAACTACAATGTTAAAAAATGAATTTGGCACAAATTTCAGTTTGGAAGTTGTCCGCATTGAAATTTTTTTTTTTTTTTTTTTTTTCAATGAATTTCATTTCCTATGTAGAGTCCAAAACATGGCCAACATTATTTCTCAAAGTTAATTGTTTTTTTTTTTTTTTTCTGGAGCAAAATTATTCCCATATGTGAAATTTTGCTTTCATCAACAAATTAATAAAATTTCTAATTTACATCTTTTCTATTTCATTGAACCTGTTTTTTGTACGCCCTAATTTATGAAATTTTTTAAAATTATTCCCATTTGATGAAATTTAAATTATTGAACCTGCTCTTTGTAGGCCCTATATGAAATTTATTCGCATATATGAAATTATTCCCATATATGAAATTTTTCCCATAATTTAAATTAACCTGTTCTAATTTAAATTATTCCCATCGATGAAATTTTTTTTCTGGAGCAAAATTATTCCCATTTGATGAATTTTTAGTTTGGGAAAAAATATAACTTTTCTAATTTTATTCAACCTGTTCTTTGTAGGCCCTAATTTATTGAATAAATAATTTCATGGTGCAGAGTGTTGGGATTTTTGGAATGTTGTTGTGTATTGGAATGTTGTTGTATATTGGAATGTTGTTGCATTTTGGTATCCTTCACCAGGTATAGATTTCATGAATTAATTAATTGATTGTAACAACAAAAATTAGGGCCCGTGTGGGTTTTTCCCAAGGGCACACAAATGTGGTTAACATATGGACACAAAAATATGGATGTCAACTAATTAGTTTGTGTTAACTGTGCATTGCATTTGAAGTGCCCACGGCTGTTGCAGTTTGTTATGTTAACAATTTAGTCAATCTGTTATGCTGAAAAAAAATTGGTTAGTAATAAAAATAGATTGCTATTCCTTCATTCTTTAACAAAATATATTATCTGTTACAATAGCTTTGGAATACTTTTATTGCAATTATAACTCCAATCGGTGGTGCTGTTGTAGTCATGTGCTTGCTCTGTGTGTAGTCATATGGCTTTCTCATTTTCCACTGCCACGTCGACATGGCCACAGCGCATGTGTGCTTGTGGCTATGGCCATTGTCTTGTGAAGGTATCCAGATCTCACAAAAATCCTGAGCGTGCATATTATGTTTGCCCCCGGCCCGTGGTGAGTTGTACCAAATGATTATTTGTCACTCCAGTTATATGCACACTATAATTCCCATAACTAATAACTGTTTTACGTTTCTCACTCATCAGCAATGTGGTAATTGGATTGGTTGGTGTGACGAATCAGGGACAACGGATCCCAGACCATGACTCTGGGTCAACCGATGTCATGCAGTTACGGGCTGATGTCGTGAACATTTTCAATACCTTGCGTGTAATGAAAACGGTGATTTGTGTGTTGTGCATCATGGTCATCATCTTATTATTGCGAATGTAAACCCTGTAAAAACCCCTTCGTTAATATGTATACATTTGTTAGTGTCTTGAAGAAGTACTATCTTGAACAAGTAAATGTGTTGTCATCGTTGTTATGTAAACGCTGCATGTTGTTCGTAATTATCGTACTACTTTTTATATAACTGTGGAAGTTGTCTTGTACATATTGTTCATAGTTTATGTTTGAAATGTATTAATCAACTGTGTTCTAATGTTAAAATATATGTCCTCTCACATTAGTGTAATGGCTGCAACACGGTCGTCCTCTTCGCACCCCGTCTAAGAATAAAGGGGTTGGCCTATCAGGTACCGAAGGCATTGTTGATGGCTTAGATAATGCACATAAGGCGAACTGGGACAGTGTAGCGACAAAAAATCTTCTTACACTGTGTTAGGGACGCAATATTAGTGGGCCGTCGGGTAGGTACAACCATAACTAGAACAGGGTATAACGAAATTGCACTGAAATTCGCTCAGCGCACGGGTAGACGTCATGACATTACATAGCTTAAGAACAAGTACAGCAGCTTGAAAAAGGAATGGCAAGCCTGGATCAAGTTGATGGATACCAGTAAGGGTGTGATTGGCATTGGGTTTGACAGGGACACCGGGTTGTTCACAGCGTCGGAGAAGTGGTGGGACAATCTCAAATCGGTATGCACGAACATATATTTTATTGTATGTAATAAGCAGCCCCTGTATTTTTGTACATACATGTAATTATGTAATTGCATTTCCCATTTGCAGACAAACAAGCTCGCTTACAAGTTCAAGACAAACCATTGGAGCATGAAGATTTGATGCGCGAAGTATTCACCGGTGCAACTGCCACTGGCAAACACCATTGGATGCCCGGAGAGAAGGTTGTGGATGTCAGCGAAGGTGAATCCGACTCAGTGGACTCTCCTGGGTTGGCACCATTTACCGAGCCATACAGACCAGTCGTTAACTCACCTCCAAACTCCCCCACTGTCCACCTTGACGAAGCAGACCCCGGGACAAAGAGGAAAAAGGGAGGTAGTGGAAAGTCGAAGAAGGTCTCTACTGGAGCATCGGTTCTTGCGGATAGTTTTAACCATCTGTCTAAGGCGATTGAAACACAGAAGCACCTGACGGTCAGGCATGGAACTGGTGCATTGCAGAAGTATGGCATTGAGCCATGTATGCAGCAGCTTATGGCTATCTCGAACTTCATCAGCACCCCACTGTTTCATTTCGCTTGCACTGCGTTAGAGAACGCGGATTACTGGGAAATATTGATGTGCATGCCAGATGATGAGAATATAGTCGGTTGGCTTGCGGCATTGCAGGTTTCAAAAGGCCTGTGAGTACCTTGGTTTGGTCTTTCACGCAAAAATGAGACGTCTTTGGTTTTCATGTACTTTTGTGTTTTTTGTGGACTAGTTCTGTGGGTCTTTTTTGTAAGTTGTTTTGTTGTTTTCTATGGTTTCACAGTGATGTAGTTATTGCGACTTTACTTTTGTGGACGGTACGTACTTTTGTCTTACGCATTATGGGATGATGTTGTAACCTTTATTTTTGGGCATACTTCACTTTAATGGTTGCATGTAATGTAATGGCAAGTATGGCATTGTTCCAATTTTATGGTTGAACGTTATTGGTCCAAATGTGCTTAGTTTACAACTGGATAATTGATTTCTGTGTTGTGTGCATTGTAAGAGTCATCAACGAATAATGTGGAAAGGTCAAAGCAACAACTACAGAAATTACGATGATGTAATCATCGAACTCGCAGAGGAAGAAGAAGACCTACAAAAAAGCGTAATCGGTGATGCTGCGCAGCATGCAATGGAATATTACCTAAAGTACATGGAGAAGATCCCATGCCGAACTTCTATTATGATCGGTTGTGCATGGATTCAAGAATTGTTCGATGGGCACATAGGCAGACGCGAACAAAATTTGCATATGCCGCTGTATGTGTTTCAAGCGTTGTGTGACACATTGCGAAACGACTTCGGTTTACGGGTACCTACAAGACCCCATGGATTACACATTGAAGAAAGTGTTGCGATGTTCATCCATACGTTGGACGGATGCACAAACCGAAAACTTCAGGAACGATTCCAACACTCGGGAGAAACTGTGTCACGACATTTCCATACAGTGTTGGAAGCGATGAAGTTGTTCACAGAAGTGCATTGTAAGCCCACCAGAGATCAAAATAATAGGCATCCATATTTGCGATCCAAAGGGAAATGCGTGCCTTTCAAGGTTAGCATATTAGTTGTCGTTATCGGTTAATTTTGATTTTATGTGACGTATGTAAACCTCATGTCATGTACGTTATTGGTGCAGCATTGTATAGGAGCGTTGGACGGTACTCATGTAGAAGCCGTGTTGCCTGCCCGTGATGCCGACACATATTACAGTCGCAAAGGATATCCAACCCAAAACATACTAGCAGTATGCGACTTCGACATGTGCTTCATTTTCATATCTTGTGGTTGGGAAGGAAGCATGCATGACAGTCGCATATTTAACGAAATAATTGGGAACGAACATGCACCATTCCCGCACCCCCGAGAAGGTAACACATTTGAATTTAAGTACTCAATTATTTATTTTGTTGAAAATATGTAATTGATTGCCCAAATGTAGGTAAATATTACCTTGTGGATGCGGGATATGCAAACAAGAAGGGGTATTTGGCACCATACAAAAAATCCCGGTATCACTAAGCAGAGTTTCGGGATCGTGGACGACCCGATAACCCAAGAGAATTGTTTAACGAGGCGCACGCATCATTGAGGAGCGTGGTGGAAAGAACATTTGGAGCATGGAAATTGCGGTGGAAGTTCCTGAACAACATGCCGGACTATGATTTTGCGACGGTGCATGTGCCATTGGTTGGTGCGTCAATGGCCTTACACAATTTCATCCGTAGGCACGAGATAGCTGCTAATGCACACAACGAACATGTCAGCTGTTCCTCTGTTCCAGATGACATGCCCGCCGCGGAAGGCGGACAAAATATGGATGATGGCCTCATGGTTGGAGATACGGATGTAGATATGGCAAGAGTTCGCGTGCGCATCCGTGACCATTTGTTTCACATACGGAGTCAAGGATTATTGTGAAATGCTTGTTATCTAGCTTATGTGTTTGTGTAATTTGTAATTTGTATTACCGCAGAGGCTCATGTATGCAGCGGCTTGTGGGACTATTGTGAAATGCTTGTTAAGGACTATTGTGAAATGCTTGTTATGTAGTGAAGGACCATGTATGCAGCGGCTTATGGGATTATAACAAATTATTTAAATTAGTAATTCGTGTAACCATAATCAAAGTGTGTTGCAAATTAACATTTTTTTGGAGTACTACATCTAATTCGAATAAAAGCAAAAATTAAAATAAATTGTCAAAAATAAATTTAATATGTGAAAATTAAAATAAAGGAAAAACTAAAATAAAATAAAATTTTATATATGAAACTTGAAATAAATGAAAATTACCAAAAAAAATAGTTGACAACATAAATGAAGAATTAAATTTAAAATAAATGAAGAATTAAAATAAATTTTATATGTGAAACCAAAAGATTTGAATTTATCAAAAAATAAATGAATGGAGAATGAAAATCAATTAAAAAAATTGAATTTCATAAATTGAAGCACAACACAATAAATAAATTGAATTTATCAAAAGATTGGCCTCTACTAAACCATAATATGAGTTTTATAAATATTATATGCTCCTGTCCGGTTATTTTAATAATGCTAAAATTACTATGTGAGTCAAGCAATTTATAGATTATGTCACTTATTTTGGTATACTTTGATTTTATGCATTTTGAAAGATTTTTTTGAGTAAATGTAGAACTCAAAATGAAAACTAAGCTCACATGCATCAATCAACATCATTACAATCTAAGTAACATAACCTTCATCTACTAGCATTCAATGAGGTATATCATTTAAGCACTTATATGGTAGGATGCTATATATAGTAAAATAATATATACAGTCGGGATGCTAAAGCTGTAAATGCTCACCTAATACTCCTTCGTGGCAAGCCAAAAAATAATATGCTATATACATATGCATGATCCTATATACGAATAGCTAATACAATACATACACAAGAATAAAAGTATAGATTCGGATGCTAAGTACATGATATATGAATGATTTCAAGGCATGAATTAGTGCACAAAGGCACATAAGAATTGATGAAACCCACATATGCAAATTAGCCGAATCTTAATGCATGAAAGATGGATGCAAAGCATGGACATGATAAATAAAACATGATGCTATACAAAAAGCGCATAAATAAAAGGGATAGAAAGACGTGGGGTTGGAAGTTATTGCAACAATTTGAATGAAAAGAAAAAAGACATGGGAAAAAAAATTATTACAACAATTGAATGAATAATAAAAGAAAAAAAAAGAGAAGTGGGGTTGGAGGGGTTATTATAACAATGAATAGGTTCAACCAAATTGGTGTTGAATCTAACAAATCATATTAAATAAATAAAAGAACTTGATCAGCAGCTCCAGAACCTCCAAGGAGACTGTCACAACCCAAACTCGACCCTAAAAGTTTAGCGTTGTAACCGACTAGTAGTCCTTGGATTACCAAAGGCCTCTGAACAGAATTACAAAATATAAGGGGCTATGTAAGCAAATATATAAAACTTACATAGTCCATCGAGCTGTGCTGACATACATGGGACAAATAACTTTAAACTTTATAAACACATTTGTGATGTCATAAAAAGACATGAGTCATACATCATTCCCATAGATAGATGAAATAAAAATGGGACTTAGCCCAATGTATAATACCAAAAAGAAAACAGGTCTTAAAAGCTTGGACCACAAAAACTTGACTTCTCAAAGGGAACTTCCCGGGAGGTATAGTAGCTGGTTGACCCAACTATTTAGGCAACAGCTTAGGCCTGGTCACACACCTACTCACCTATATACATAATATAAATAGTGAGCGGAAGCCCAATGAATAATAACGGAGTAAAGGGTTAAATAAATGATATCCCATAACTAATTCAGTAAATAGAAATAGATACATATGCATGTTCTTGTTCGAGTCATAAACAGAAATCAGAGTTCGTGCTTAATCTTACATAGTACATCCGTTAGCGCTAATATATCACATATAAAGCATCAAGGGTCATACTTGTTAGTTCCATATAAGAACCTCTGGCCGAGTACGGATAATTTGTCAGTTCCATAAAGGAACCTCCGGACCGGGAACAAATAATTTGTCAGTTCCATAAAGGAACCTCGGGCCGAGTACGGATAACTTGTCAGTTTCATAAAGGAATCTCCGGACTGGGAACAGATAACTTACTTGAGCCATGGAATTGTTGCCACGAATACTTGTCAGAAATTGGACAATCATTTATTGTACAGAATATATAACATGTTATAAAATAGATCTTATTCCATATACAGAAAATAAATAAAGTTGAATATAGTTTTACTAAGTTATTACTCACAGATGGCTCCGAAAGCAGACAGACAGAGTAGACAAATCAGATATCTTATGGCGCGTGACTTGCACAGTTACAGAACGAATACGTACTCAATTACACACCTGGAATCATTAACTTAGTTCGTTCTTATCTTGGTGTGTTTCTATTTCTTATCCTCATTATTATGTCTTAATCTTAGCCTATGAGTGCCTAAGATGCAATGAGGATGCTAAAATGCTCTTAAAAACACTCAACAAAACTTGCTGAAAACAAGGGTCTCGCTCGAGCGCAACTTCTTTCGCTCGAGCGGACATGCAAAAATGTGAAAGGTTGCTCGAGCGTAACTTTGGTCACTCGAGTGGTCTATAAACTCTACAAAAGCATTGGTTGCTTGGTTTTTCCGCTCAACACTCACTCGAGCGTGAGACTCAAGTCCTCGCTCGAGCACAACTTTTATCGCTCGAGCGGTCTGCAAAAATAAGCATGAATTTTACGCTTGAGCGAACTATTTGTCACTTGAGCAAGAGTGTAGAACATAGAGTGGTCGCTCGAGCACAGGATCTGTTGCTCGAGCAGTGAAGTCGAATTTTGGAATTTCTAAATTCACCTCCAAGCTTCAAAACTCATCTTTAACCTTTCAAAACACATCTTTTGGGCCCAAAACTTGAGAAAACAAGTCTAAACTTGAAAATCATAGAGAATTAAAGATTATTTTATGAAATCAAGGCCCATAAACATGTCAATTATACAACTCAAGCTTGAAATGTAAAAGCATAACATGAACATGACATGCATGAAATGATTTGAGCTCTAAGTCTCCAAATCATGAGCAAATGAGATGGTTAGACGAAAAACATGTTGAATTCCTTGAATAAAACCAAGATTTGGACATGCATGTGAAAATTCTTCAAACTCCAACTCTAAATGCAAGAGAATTTGCATGCATGTGAGGTAATCTTCCTAATTCTCCTTTCCTAGCTCAATTCTTGTTCTAAGTTCTCTTGAATTCATGTAATACATCTCAATTACACAAGTAAAGGCTTAAATCCTTACCTCACTCTTGATTTAGGCTCTAGCTTGCTATATTTTTAAGCTTTCAAGCCAATTCCCTTAATTCCCTAGCAAATCTCCTAGTTGAATTCAATTCCTCCTTTCTCTCTCTCTTTCTCACGTGTGTAGGCTCAAAATGATGAAGAGAGGATGACTCAAAGTGGTGTAATAGCCTTATATAGGCTTGATTAGGGAGTTTAATTAATTAGGCTTACCACTAATCAAATAAGCATTATTTAATTCTAATTAATTCGTTCTGAATCGAATTTCAATTAAACTTACCATAAAATTCTAAAAATTCCACATAACACAAATACCAAATCAATTTCATATTCGGATGCCGATAAGGCCTTCAATTCGCAAACCGAAACAGAAACACAAACAGATATTTCTACGAGAGACTGATAGAAACACCAATAATACAATGCACATGTAATTAACTCAGGATTTCATCTTAATTACTTATTAGGTATGCTTAATCATGGCTTAACATTTAATCACGGGTCGGGGTTGTTCCAGAGACCATCCCCTAGAAGCTGTTTGCTTTGTTCTTGGAGGGATCACTTTCTGAGGGGTGTTTATCCCTTCTACTCCTTTGCTTACAGGGATCACTTAGGGACGAAACCAATGGGCTTTAACCCTCAACAATAATACAAACAGATATATACAACATATATTTTGCTTAAAAAAAAACAAATTAAATGGATCAAAATTAAGAACACATTTAAGCCCAAGAAATGGATAGGAACCTATATATTCTCTTTGTGAATAAGAGCAAATTAATGTCCAAATCCATGCTATTAAGTGCAGAGCGTAGATTAATGCAAATCATTTCTTGGTGGAAGCCTTGCTTTAAAACAAGGGATTCATCAAAACCATTGAAAACTCCTCATCTAGTTATAGAACAAGAATGCTTCCATCCTATGTTCACAAATGATTGAGAAGGGAGATTTTAGTGTCCTTTGACTCAAAATCTCTTATTTTACTTCCAAAATACTCAACAAAAGGGAAGAACACAACTTTTTTAACATCAAATCTCAAGGATCATCCAAGCAATCCTATGAAACAACCCCTAGCACTCATTAACTTTGAGTGAAGAGTTGAGACAAATGGATCAAAGTACTTAGAAGATAGAATATGTGAAGAGAAAGCGTACAACAACAAGAAAAACTATTATACATATTAAACTTGTGAATGGATGTCTAATTTCTACTCACAATCACATTCACAGGGTTACAAATATACGACAATGGATTTAAGAGATTCTAGCTATGGAAAGCAAGAAAACAGAGATAAGTTCTGGAAAAAAGAAGAAAAACTATCAACTCAATGGATGGGTGGCTATTTTCTACCCCCAACCACATCCATGAGGACCCAATTAACACATCTATGAACAACATCAATGAATTATAGCATTAGAAAGCAAGAAAAGTAAAGAAAAAGCTATCAACTCCATGGATGGGTGGTGAAATCTACCCCTTCCACACCCATTAGGACTTGTTACATCCTTACAACAGTTACATAATGAAAACAAAGCTTAAACATGAAGGATAAGAGAGAAAATATGAGAAAATGTTCAAAAGTTTCACCTCTTAAAAGAGGGTGAACTTCTTGATTGTCAAACTCTTTCTAACACCCTCAAAGGCCTTTAGATATGGCTTAGAGTTGTTAGGATCCATAGCAAGAAGCTTGGAGTCAAGCTTTAATGGAGTTTTGATGATTGGTGTATGAGAAATAAATGTTGAAGATGAAGTGTATGAGATGGGTTCTTAAACAAGTCTTTTAGCTCTTTAGAAATATTTTTGTAACCTCTTAAAAATATTTCTCAACCTTAATTTTAGCTTTAATGGAGTTTTGGGTAGTGTATCAGTAAAGAAACATGAAGAAAATGGAAAAGAAGGTTGAAGATGAGGTGTGAATGTAAACAAAACTTGTAACCCTTAACAATAAATAGGGAAGGTGATGTTTATAGACTTTTAGGGGAAAGAAAATATCTGAGATGTTTGTACAGGAAGCTTAGAGTCAAAATATCTAAGATATTTGTGTAAAATTTGGAGAAAATATTGAATTTCCTGAAATTGCTCTGTTTTCTGGAAAAATCATCCGGCCAGACAAGAAAGTGTCCGGCTAGCCAAAAAATCATTTGGCCAGACAGCTTTTTCAAAGGGGAAAACAAGATTTTTTTCATAGAAAATTCTCATTCATTCCACTCATTTCCACTTTCTTCTTGCTCAATTTACTAAAAAAATATAACACTTGAATTTTGAAAATACGACCCTCGAACTTTGTAGAAATGTTTGAATCCACATGAAAAAAAGCATTTTAAAAAAGATTTAAAAAGGGTCTAAAATGTTTTGGCCAAAACGAGTGTAAGGTTGGGATTAAAGCTTGAACATGACTCTCCTGCTGAGGAATTCGTAAGATAGCACATTCTAACTTTCATCATCTGGTGTTCAGAAAAGAGTGCCCAAGTCTTAGGGTTGGTCAAAATAAGATGTCTACAGTTGCCCCTCTTAGACAGAGCTCAATGCGTCATTTTGTGACGTGAGTGAATACTAAAGCCCGAAGATAACCCTTTTGACAAGGCCATAAGACTTTGGCAAACAAACAAAATGCAGATGCAGTTGGATGAACCTGAGGGTTGCCTATATATCTTTTTACAAGGAATCAAACCGGTGTAGTTCAGGGGCATAATACAAATGATATGCAGCATGCTAATAGTTGCAGATACAACAAAGAATTCTATTCAAACATGTTTTCTACACGAGTCATATAAAATGAGATGCATAAACATATTTTTTTACATGAATGAAAGAAATGCAAATCCAAACATGTTTCGTGCGAGAGAATGAAGGGTGGTCAAGGCCAAACACACCGAACAAGCTGGGACATGAGAGGAGGAACACTCTCTAATCGCGCTAAAATCGTGAGAAGAGGAACACACTCTAACCGTGCCGAACTCGCAAGAAGAGGAACACAACACTCTAATCATGTTGAAATCATGAGAAGAGGAACACACGTGAGTGAATACTAAAGCCCGAAGATAACCCTTTTGACAAGGCCATAAGACTTTGGCAAACAAACAAAATGCAGATGCAGTTGGATGAACCTGAGGGTTGCCTATATATCTTTTTACAAGGAATCAAACCGGTGTAGTTCAGGGGCATAATACAAATGATACGCAGCATGCTAATAGTTGTAGATACAACAAAGAATTCTATTCAAACATGTTTTCTACACGAGTCATATAAAATGAGATGCATAAACATATTTTTTTACATGAATGAAAGAAATGCAAATCCAAACATGTTTCGTGCGAGAGAATGAAGGGTGGTCAAGGCCAAACACACCGAACAAGCTGGGACATGAGAGGAGGAACACTCTCTAATCGCGCTAAAATCGTGAGAAGAGGAACACACTCTAACCGTGCCGAACTCGCAAGAAGAGGAACACAACACTCTAATCATGTTGAAATCATGAGAAGAGGAACACAACACTCTAACTGCGCTAAAATCACGAGAAGAGGAACACTCTAATCGTGCTGAAATTGCGAGAAGAGGAAGACACTCTAACTGCGCTGAAATCGCAAGGTAAAATCGCGAGAAGAGGAACACACTTTAATCGTGCTAAAATCGCGAGAAGAGGAAGACACTATAAGCGCGCTAAAATCGCGAGAAGAGGAAGGGTGTTAACCAAGAGAAAACCAACCATTTACCCTTTACGTATAAAGGGTAAATGCAATAAGATAAAGAATGCAATGCATGCAATGCAACATGTAGTAGATGCAAAAAGCAGTATGCCTCACAGCTTCGAACATAGGTGTATAAGCTGATTGAGAGTTAGACTTGCGTGTTTTCGCACTGCCTTGAGAGCTGATGATCTATACAATGTAGCATAATGAAATGATGACAAAATGCGAAGATGACAATATGCGAGGCAAGCCTCATGCTAATGATGATGAAGCTTAACAAAAGATGCAAATATGAGGAATGCAACCTTTTTTAATGCAAAAAGGATTGTGCGAGGGGATGCACTTTATTCAAAAAAGACAAAGTGAAAAGGTTGCATGTTGCACATCTCAAAACATGGATGGCACGGAAAACAGTGCATGATGAATGATGTATGGAGTAATACATGATATAACTTATGAGATGAGCAGTATGGAGAGTGGTGCACCACATATCTCATAGAATGAATGCACGGTAATGTGTGGGTCACACCACATTATGCGACGAAACATGGCAATTTGTGTAACTTAAGGAAGCAAAACCAACTCCATAGGTTAAACCTAAACACAAATCAAGATAACTCAACGCAACTTAGTTATTGATATTTACAAGTACATAACAAAGTCGAGAGCTAGAGCAACCAATCACGTAGTTCAAATTCACCAGAGTGTGAGCATGCATGCATGAGTCAAAGCACATACTGAAGAAAGAAGGCAACCAAAGAGAATCTTGAATTGGTCGGAGGTAATTGTGAAAGGTTGAATCATATTAGAATCATCATGGGGGAGGAGGGGGCGAACCCACTCTTACTCAAGGGAAAGTGCCTAACAAATAGTTGAGAGAAAAACATGGTTCATGCCCCCCTTGTTTAGCTGATAGCCAAGTCAGATGTACTATTGCCCCTGGTGTCCAGTCACTGGTTGCATTTTTCAACATTATGTAGGCACCTGTGATGGGGATCATCAGATCATAGAACAACTGCCAATCAACCCGACTCATACTTTCCTCATGCCCTAAAGCGTTGAGAACTTATTACAATCCCCTAAAAAGGTTCTTTTCAAGCACTTTCAACAATTGCCCCTAGTTGATCTTTGAGACTCATTATTCTAACCATAATTGATGGCAATAGTTAAGGGAGCCTCCTGCTTTGCTTTAACCCCTTTAAGGTCGAGTTCACCAAGATTGAGTAAGCCTTCCATCTCTTCAAAGAACTATTCATTCTGCTCTTCTTTCTTAATTTTTTTTGATGAGACAGAGATCTGAAGATTCAGGAATGAACACCATGGGTTTGGGCTCATTATCGGGGTATGATGTATTTGGCTAGCGTTGAAGTTTATTGTTGGCCAAAAATGGATGAAATTTGTGTTGTGGGGCGGTAATGGATTGGTAGTGGGTTTTTGAGGTGGGGTGATGACCTTGTTGTCGTTGAGATCTTGAATCTCATGATGAAGGTGATAGCAATGATCGGTGTCATGACCGTGCTGTTGGTGAAAGACGCCGTATTTGGTAGGATCGTGCTAGGCTGGAAGAATATCATGGAAAGGTCAGGGGTCAAGAGGTTTGAGGTGGCCTTTGTGAGGATTTGAAGAGCTTTGGACGAGGCCATGTAGAGGGGATTATAAAGGTGCAATTTTGGGAGCAGCGAGCACCAATCCTAGAAACATTGGCAAAAAAGCTGTCGGGTGTAGACTCTTAAGTGTTTAGGATTGGAGTTAGAATGTATATTTCTGAGAAGGCATCCCTTTCCATGGCTCCACCTTCCTTTGTTTACTGACCCCTGATTCAAAGTGCCTTCGACCTAGCTTCTTACATTGAATTCACTTGTGGTAACTTTCATCTAGGCATTGGGATACTGAGGCCTCGTTTGAGAACAAGCTATTTTAGTAACTTTTTGGCTTTTTGGCTAAAATATGAGGGGAAAAAAACTTAGTTGTTTGGGATAAACTTTTTGACTTTTTACGAAAAGACGTGAAATAAAATAATGTAAATAATGAGAAGTGGCTAAAATGACAGAAATGGCCTTATAGCTGTGCATAGTACCTGTCCAAGCGTCAGACTTGATGGCCTCTGCAAGAGTGACATGTCACATTAGTGAAGAAGTATTATTTTAAATTTCCTTTGCATAATACACTTGGAGTATACAGCATATAAAAATATATTTGTGTGATGTAATATTATTTAAATAATATTAATACAATATATTTAAAAATGAAGGTATCATGTCACAACGGTCAAATTGTATTTCTTTTGGAGAACTGTAATACAACACATATTTAATGTTGTGCGTAAATTAGACTGACACCTCATGACGTTTATGTTTATTACAATTTGCCCCTCACCTCTTGAAAATTACATCTCCCCTTGAGGTTTGAAGTTTCATTACAGATTCCCCGCTCAGCAATTTAATTTTTTTAAATACCAATTTTACACTGATTGGGCAAATTACATTGACACCCCTCACATTTTAGAAATTACAATCCCGGCCCTAAGGTTTAAAGTAGCATTACAAATTATCCCCTCGGTTAGTATTAGTTCGGGAACAAAATTCATTGAAAAAAAAATGTAGTTGGGAAAAAAATTATTTTAAAAACAAATTAATGGAAAACAAAAATTAATTGAAAAAAAATTTTGTTAGTAAAATTTTTACATTTTTATTTAAAATGAATTTACGTTTTTTCCTCAAATTTACAAACTGAGACAACCATTTATAAACCCAAAAAATGATCAAAAAAGTTTTTATGACGGTTTTTTAAATTTTTGTAAATATAAAATGAAAACTAAAAAGGAAATGGTTACCAAACAAGCCTCAGATAGTAAAAATGTCATAAAATTAACAAGTAATTAAATAAGTTACCAACGTAAGAAATGACTTATCAAAAGATTCTTAGGCTATGTATGGTATGCTTTTTAGAACTTTTTTTAAAAAAATTAAAAATTAATTTGGTTAAGAAATAAAAAATAAAAAATAAAAAATAAAAAATAATTATCATTAAGGCTAAAAAATAATTATCATTTTAACTTTTGGGCAGGTTATATACATACGTATGCCTGTTTCAATTTAATTTGTATGATGATTATTTCTAACCACTCGAAAGATAAAAATTATATAAAAATGATAATTATTTTTTAGTTTTTATTTGTTAACCAAATTAATTTTTAATTTTATAAAAAAAAAATCTAAAAATCAAGCCATACATAGCCTAAGAATCCCTATTGATAATTCATTTCTTACGTTGGTAACTTATTTAATTATTTGTTAATTTTACGACATTTTTACCATCTGAAACTTGTTTGGTAACCATTTCCTTTTCAGTTTTAATTTATATTTACAAAAATTTTAAAAACTGTCATGAAAACTTGTTTGATAATTTTTTTGATTTATAAATGATTGTCTCAGTTTGTAAATTTTAGGAAAAAACATAAATTCAAATAATGACCTTACGTTAGTTTTTAAACAGAAATTTATGGAGAAGTCCTATAACTCTGTTTCCATCTAATTTTTATAGAGCTTTTCAAAAAAAAATGACAGCAACGGGAGCGAGACATACTAATTTTTCTGACTTTATAATTTAGTCCAAAAATATAAAATTTAGTAAAATAGTATATTCCCAAACGACTAGTCAAATGGATTGTAATTTATGTGATGTAACTGTGAATAGTACACAAATTCCGACAAAATATGAAAATGATTTTTACAAGTCTCTATTCCAAAGTCGTGAACAAATCATAGTCAAACTCTGTACGAAACTCGAGTATTTAACTGT
The DNA here is from genome assembly GCA_036172215.1 of Camellia granthamiana. NCBI lineage: Eukaryota > Viridiplantae > Streptophyta > Magnoliopsida > Ericales > Theaceae > Camellia > Camellia granthamiana. The sequence continues at coordinate 106,959,082 of CM069911.1, forward strand.
TTTTAGTTGGGGAAATTTGTGTTTCGGGAAATCAAAACCAACATGAAATTTATGAGTTCACGAAAGGCCTTACATAATTGGTAAGCAACCTGAAATCATAACCAACCTGAAATCATAACCAAGTCTGTATTCCATAGTTGTACAAAAACGGGGACATACATGGTCATACATAATTGGTAATCAATTATGTACGTAAATAGTCCTCTCCAATTAATTTCAACACAACATAGTGATGACATGCATCACCTAACATGTCCACCTAACGAGCATTTCACCAAATTGCAACTAACTCTGCCCTGATACGCGCCCGCAATTGCGCCATCTCAACGTCATCGTCTCCAGGTATCATCGCATCGTCAAGGGCAGCCAAATCGTCCCGGTCAGGTATGTCCGCGTATCTGTACTCGGCCGCACTACTGACAGCAACAACAATATGGTCGTCCACACTATTTCTGCGTATGAAATTATGTAAAGCCATGGACGCTGCAACCAATGGCTCCTGCACTTTACAAAAATCAAATCGAGGCATGTCTTTCAGAAATCTCCACCGCGACTTCCAAGCGCCAAAGGTACGCTCAATTACACTCCGCAAAGATGAGTGAGTGCGGTTGAACAACTCATCACGGTTCCGTGGATTGTGCCTTTGAAATTCTGATTGGTGGTATCTGTTGCCTTTGTATGGTGCCAGAAAGCCCTTTTTCTTGCTGTATCCACTATCCACAAGGTAATAGCGACCTGTGAAAGTGCACATGTAAATTACGTAATAGTTATGATCGATGTTCACTTAGCATACAATATAAATTTTAACTTATCCATAGTTGCGTACATTTATTTCACAACAACTGTATCTCCATAATTGATTTTTGTATTGACAAGGAGTGGTGGAAGCATGAAACTAACTCAGAAAGGGCACTTCTTCCTTACAACTTTATTTTTTTTTTTCCATAACCAACAATAAGAACATAACAATAATTTTTCAAATAATATATCCAAAAACTACCCAATTTTTATTACAAAAGTATTTCACATAAAATTTTATAATTAATTCCAAGCAAAATTGAAAACAAAATATTACTTGTAACTATTTTATCATGGATAGTATAAAAACAGTCATATATTTAAATCTTAAAATAAGTTACCACATGCTAAGATGAATCAAATTTAAAGTTAATTATAATGGTAAGATAAATCAAATTTATATAATGTGAAAACAATGATATATTTAAGTGTGATACATTTTTACATATATATTAGTGAGAGTAATTATATTTGCATATCAATAATGATGGATATTACCTTTATGTTGAGATTGTTTCATAAAATTCTCATATATAAAAATTCCCTTCACATTTCATTCTAAATATTAGTATTTTTAAAAAATTTATTTATATACAGATGTTAAAAAAAATGAAAATAAAAAATTATATTGTGGATTGAGGTGTACGTACCGTCAGTTGCAGTTGGAAAATTGTATTGTGGATCCTCCGTTACATTGCTTAAAACCCGGTTGTCGTGCATGCTATCCTCCCACCCGCACGAGACAAACACGAAGCACATGTTGAAATCACACACCGCCAAAATATTCTGGGTGTGACACCCCTTTCGACTGAAATATGGGGCTGCTTCTGACTCCTTTATGCATGCCGGCACGTGTGTCCCATCCAATGCACCTAAGCAATCCTATATATTAATAAAAAAAAATTGCAATGATAAGATTACCGACCATGTTCATACAGACCATTTTCCAGAACATTACAAAATATTTTCCCACGCCTTGAACAACATATATTGTGGTTGAGACTGCAGATGGGGATCCCTGTGTGTTTGTAAATTATTAGGGGGCCTGCAGTGAACGACAATGAATTTTTTCATTGCTTTCAAGACGTTATGAAATGGCGTGAAATAGTTTCACCGGAAAATTGGAAGCGTTCTTGTAACTCCCGGTTTGGCAAGTTTTTAAGCACATGAATGAATATTGCAACACTCTCCTCGACGTGCAAGCCGTGCGGACGCTCGGGTACATGCAACTGGAAGTCATTTACCAATGTCGTACATAACCGAATGAACGCATGTTTGGGCATGCACAATTCGTACCGGAAGCGGCCACTGTAACCCTCGTATAATTCCGTAATCCATGCCTCCCCGACAATATGGAAGTGCGGCATGGGACTTTAAGGACGTACGCCTTGTAGTAGTCAGTTGCAATTCTGTAGGCTTCAACATATGCACAATTCATCTCATGCTGCCACTGTCTTGCGAGAGCTGCGACATCCTCTAACATTTGATCCATCCGTACGGGGTCGTCATCGTCGTTGTTCATACCTACAACGATTACCGCAAAACATTATCAATAACTACTTATGCCAGTATTAAGCACATGTATTTGAGCATGAAATTTCACATGAAAAATGTGAATGTAAAGCAAAATTTGTAACTAGTGAACTTTTATGTAAGGAATTGTGCATGCCCAAACATGCGTTCATTCGGTTATGTACGACATTGGTAAATGACTTCCAGTTGCGTGTACCCGAGCGTCCGCACGACTTGCACGTCGAGGAGAGTGTTGCAATATTCATTTATGTGCTTAAAAACTTGCCAAACCGGGAGTTAAAAGAACGCTTCCAACATTCTGGTGAAACTATTTCACGCTGTTTCATAACGTCTTGAAAGCAATGAAAAAATTCACTGTCGTTCACTGCAAGCCCCCTGCTAATTTCCAGACGCACAGGGATCCTCATCTACAGTCTCAACCACAATATATGTCGTTCAAGGTGTGGGAAAATATTTTATAATGTTCTGGAAAATGGTCCGTATGAACATGGTCGGTAATCTTATCATTGCAATTTTTTTATTAATAAATAGGATTGCTTAGGTGCATTGGATGGGACACACGTGCCGGCATGCATAAATGAGTCAGAAGCAGCCCCATATTTTAGCCGAAAGGGGTATCACACCCAGAATATTTTGGCGGTGTGTGATTTCAACATGTGCTTCGTGTTTGTCTCGTGCGGGTGGGAGGATAGCATGCACGACAGCAGGGTTTTAAGCAATGTAACGGAGGATCCACAATACAATTTTCCAACTGCAACTGACGGTACGTACACCTTAATCCACAATACGATTTTTTATTTTCATTTTTTTTAACATCTGTATATAAATAAATTTTTTAAAAATACTAATATTTAGAATGAAATGTGAAGGGAATTTTTATGTATGAAAATTTTATGAAACAATCTCAACATAAAGGTAATATCCATCATTATTGATATGCAAATATAATTACTCTCACTAATATATATGTAAAAATGTATCACACTTAAATATATCATTGTTTTCACATTATATAAATTTGATTTATCTTACCATTATAATTAACTTTAAATTTGATTCATCTTAGCATGTGGTAATTTATTTTAAGACTCAAATATATGACTGTTTTTACACTGTCCATGATAAACTAGTTACACGTAATATTTTGTTTTCGATTTTGCTCGGAATTAATTATAAAATTTTATGTGAAATACTTTTGTAATAAAAATTGGGTAGTTTTTTGATATATTATTTGAAAAATTATTGTTATGTTCTTATTGTTGGTTATGGAAAAAAAAAATAAAGTTGTAAGGAAGAAGTGCCCTTTCTGAGTTAGTTTCATGCTTCCTCCACTCCTTGTCAATGCATAAATCAATTATGGAGATACAGTTGTTGTGAAATAAACGTACACAACTATGGATAAGTTAAAATTTATATTGTATGCTAAGTGAACATCGATCATAACTATTACGTAATTTACATGTGTACTTTCACAGGTCGCTATTACCTTGTGGATAGTGGATACAACAAGAAAAAGGGCTTTCTGGCACCATACAAAGGCAACAGATACCACCAATCTGAATTTCAAAGGCACAATCCACGGAACCGTGATGAGTTGTTCAACCGCACTCACTCATCTTTGCGGAGTGTGATTGAGCGTACCTTTGGCGCTTGGAAGTCGCGGTGGAGATTTTTGAAAGACATGCCTCGATTTGATTTTCGTAAAGTGCAGGTGTCATTGGTTGCAGCGTCCATGGCTTTACATAATTTCATACGCAGAAATAGTGTGGACGACCAGATTGTTGTTGCTGTCAGCAGTGCGGCCGAGTACAGATATGCGGACATGCCTGACCGGGACGATTTGGCTGCCCTTGACGATGCGATGATACCTGGAGACGATGACGTTGAGATGGCGCAATTGCGGGCGCGTATCAGGGCATAGTTAGTTGCAATTTGGTGAAATGCTCGTTAGGTGGACATGTTACGTGGTGCATGTCATCACTATGTTGTGTTGAAATTAATTGGAGAGGACTATTTACGTACATAATTGGTTAACAATTATGTATGACCATGTATGTCACTGTTTTTGTACAACTATGGAATACAGACTTGGTTATGATTTCAGGTTGGTTATGATTTCAAGTTGCTTACCAATTATGTAAGGCCTTTCGTGAACTCATAAATTTCAGGTTGGTTTTGATTTCCCGAAACACAAATTTCCCCAACTAAAAACAGTTAAATACTCGAGTTTCGTACAGAGTTTGGCTATGATTTGTTCATGACTTTGGAATAGAGACTTGTAAAAATTATTTTCATATTTTATCGGAATTTGTGTACTATTCACAGTTACATCACATAAATTACAATCCATTTGACTAGTCGTTTGGGAATATACTATTTTACTAAATTTTATATTTTTGGACTAAATTATAAAGTCAGAAAAATTAGTATGTCTCGCTCCCGTTGCTGTCTTTTTTTTTTTGAAAAGCTCTATAAAAATTAGATGGAAACAGAGTTATAGGACTTCTCCATAAATTTCTGTTTAAAAACTAACGTAAGGTCATTATTTGAATTTATGTTTTTTCCTAAAATTTACAAACTGAGACAATCATTTATAAATCAAAAAAATTATCAAACAAGTTTTCATGACAGTTTTTAAAATTTTTGTAAATATAAATTAAAATTGAAAAGGAAATGGTTACTAAACAAGTTTCAGATGGTAAAAATGTCGTAAAATTAACAAATAATTAAATAAGTTACTAACGTAAGAAATGAATTATCAATAGGGATTCTTAGGCTATGTATGGTTTGATTTTTAGATTTTTTTTTTATAAAATTAAAAATTAATTTGGTTAACAAATAAAAACTAAAAAATAATTATCATTTTTATATAATTTTTATCTTTCGAGTGGTTAGAAATAATCATCATACAAATTAAATTGAAACAGGCATACGTATGTATATAACCTGCCCAAAAGTTAAAATGATAATTATTTTTTAGCCTTAATGATAATTATTTTTTATTTTTTATTTCTTAACCAAATTAATTTTGAATTTTAAAAAAAAAAAGTTCTAAAAAGCAAACCATACATACCCTAAGAATCTTTTGATAAGTAATTTCTTACGCTGGTAACTTATTTAATTACTTGTTAATTTTACGATATTTTTACCTTCTGAGGCTTGTTTGGTAACCATATCCTTTTCAGTTTTCATTTTATATTTTAAAAAATTTTAAAAACAGTTATAAAAACTTGTTTGATCATTTTTTTGGATTTATAAATGGTTGTTTCAGTTTGTAAATTTGAGGAAAAAACATAAATTCAAAAAATGAATTTACGTTGGTTTTTAAATAAAAATGTAAAAATTTTACTAACAATTTTTTTTTTCAATTAATTTTTGTTTTCCATTAATTTGTTTTTAAAATAATTTTTTTCCCAACTACATTTTTTTTTCAATGAATTTTGTTCCCAACTAATACTAATCGAGGGGGTAATTGGTAATGCTACTTTAAATCTTAGGAACGAGATTGTAATTTCTAAAATGTGAGGGGTGTCAATGTAATTTGCCCAATCAGGGTAAAATTGGTATTTAAAAAAATTAAATTGCTGAGGGGGGAATCTGTAATGAAATTTCAAACCTCAGGGGGAGATGTAATTTTCAAAAGGTGAGGGGGAAACTGTAATAAACATAAACGTCAGGAGGTGTGTAGACACCCCATTTTTGACCGTCCTCAAGACTTGGACGTCACTGATTGAACACTCGGTGATCCTCTTTGTTTGTGTTCGTCTTGAGTTCCCGAAGGTCTTGGCTGCGCGCCTTGCCTAAGGATCTCTCGACTCGACTGTTCGGTGTCTGGTTTTGCACCAAACACTTGCGTTTTGCCTTGGAAGGCAGGGAATGGCTTGTTGGCCATCCCCACACCCCACTGGCTGTCCCCACACCCCACCGGCAGTTAATTGGGTGCCACCAGCCATGGTTTATTAAAACCAATCGGTCGGCACTATATTTGGCCGACCGGCACTTTATTTTGCCGGCGACCTCTTTTGCTGGCCGGTGTGACCCCTTTGCACCTTCTAGAAGCTTGAACCCTTTGGCCAAGCTTCTTGGGGAAGCTTGGCCAGCTGTATTAGCTTCTCCAAGAAGCCAAGACTCCTTTGCACCCTTTGCCCCTTTCATTTGGCTTCTTGGAGAAGCCTAGAACCTTTGCCTTTGCCTATTTAAAGAACCCTCCTCCTCCATTGTTAAGGGTTGGAACTTTTGAATAAAAAACCAGAGCATATATATCTATACATCTGATATATACACCTTCTCTCTATATATTTCCCTCTCTCTCATACCTTGTGTGTGTTTCTAGGCCTCAAAAGTGCATTTTAACCTTACTTTTGCACTAATACACACACCATTACACCTTGCTTCGAGTTTGAGAGGCATTGAGGGTTGATTCTTGAGATTTTGGATTGATTTTGGTCAAAGGAGGGTGGCTGGAGCTTCTGTTCTTGAAGTGTTCTTCAAGGGTAAGATTCTTACTTTAGTTTCCCCAAACTTGCACTAGTTTTTTACCTGTCTTGCTTGCTGATTTAGGCTTTGTGCATAACATAAAAAAAACTTATATTTTCATGCTTAAGAACTTTCATTGAGGGTGTTTCGTGGTTTGAGTTCAAACTCACCCCCTTAGGTCTTATTTGGCCTTTTTGGTGCTTCCTTTGTGAGGTTTTGTTTACTTGAGTGTTTGAGTCTTCTCACCACTGAAAATCAGTGGATTTTCAATGGTGAGGAAGGTGGTTTGAAGTCTTGTATAGGGGAGGGACACCCCTCTCCCCTTTGTCTCTCTTTTATCTTTGTTTTTGGCCTAAAGGACAACATGCATGCTTGACTGATCATGGCTTCATTTCAGAGTTTATTTGGGTGTTTTGGAGCATATTTTATCTCTGTCTCATGAGGGTTTGTTGGCCTCTTTCATGCATGATATACTTGCTTTGCATTCCTCTATTTGGTATAGAAATGCATCTTGTGTTTAGGCCTTGATTCTTGCATGTGTTAGCTTAACTTCATGAAGGTATTGGCATTACTTTACCATGTTTAAGGTCCGTTGGCCATCTGTTTCAGTCATGCTCGCCATGTTTGGTGTCATCTCTTTGTGTTTTGGCTTATAAGCCTTGAGTATATTGGCCTCTAGCATGCTTAGCTTAGACCATCCTCATGATTTGGCATCATTTAGGATCATATTTCAGTCTATAAATCATGCTTGTATGCTTGCATTCATTACTCTTCTCATGCTTTGAAGGTGTGCCCTTTTATGCTTTGAAATGAATATTGTGTATGCCTAAGTATTTGAGCTTTCAAGACTATCATATCAGTGGGCTTTGGGGCCCATTTTTTCATACTAGAATTCTGTTTTTTTTTTGTGTCTAATTCATACCATGTATGGTCATGTTGATGGTAGTAAAGTGCTCTCTTTTGTGCCTTAGCTTTAGGCCATCTAGCTTGCATATTGGCATGAGTGTTTGTCCACCTTTTTGGGCACTTTTGGCCACTGTTTTGGGGTGGATGGAGGTCTGCCCCTTTTGGTTTAAGTCCACCATTGCATGCTTGTTTCATGTTTGTTGCATGATTGCTTCATTAGGTGTTGTAACATGATGATCTTTTTGCATGATTATCCATGTCTAACATTGCATACTTAACATGATAGATTGCATTACATTGGGCATGTTTGCATTTTAGTATTAGGTTGCATTGTGGAGCCATGTTTGCATAACATGCATTGCATTACCTGGTTTGGGGTGTCAAGCCAAGTGGGAGGGTCAAGAAGTGTTCATACTACAAGTGATGTAACACGTCTTAACTCTCGGTCACCGAGGCCCTTGACCTTGACATGATAGGGTCTTGGTCTTCATTTGTGTGATTGCATGCATCTTCATTGAAATGCAAACTTGGCCTCTTAGGCCATCATGCATCAAAATGCACAATTGGAGGCCCAAGGACCAAGGGCCATGCCCCCCTGAGTTCAATGCATGATAGGGAGCATGGCCATGCTTACATGTGCCTGAAATTTCATGCAATGCACTGCCTGTCTTCTGTTGCTGTCAAAACTGTCTTCTGCAGGAAGTTTCTGCCGACCGGCAACACTAAGTGCCGACCGGCCATTGGTGAATGGCCGATAACTTCCCCAGCAGCCGATGGAAATTCCCTATGGCCGGTGGGCATTTCATCCAGTCGATGGTATTCTACAGTGTGCAAGGGAACATATCCCAAGATTTTTGCAGTCTTCAGAAGAGCAGGGCAGTGTTAACAAAGGCAACAGTGCTATGGCAGCGAGTTTCCGGGCAAGACGAGTCCAACATGCATCATTCGCGCATTCCGAGGCGGGGCTGTGGCCACCTTTCTTTTTGCATTTTTTTTGTTAAGTAATTAGAATTTTTGTAACAATTAATTTATTTATTATTCGGACTGTAATATTTATTTGGTCCCTCCGAGTGAGGGCATATTTGTAATAAGGGTGTGTGAGTGTGTGCATGTCTTCCAATCCCACGTCTTTCTTCCTTTTTATTTACCTGCTTATGATGGTAGGTTAGGGCATATTTAAATTAGCATACCTTATGCTATGCATGCGTGCATCCATACATTTGTCTTGCACGCACCGGACTCGGCGCATCATACAAACTGCATTGTATTTTCAATTCCAAGTTGAGTACTTGCTAGTTACAGCATTTCACATGTCATTTTAAGACCAGCTGAGCCTATCGTAGTTGCATCTTGTATGTGTTGCATTAGCCATCTTAACATGAGCTAGGATCACGCATTGATTACGAACTAGCTTTTGTTTTGGCTTGGAGTACTAGGTAAGCTTTTATGCTTTAGCATATCGCATGCGTGTGAATGTTACCATAATAGCATGATTACCATGAGGCTAGCTGCTTATGTGATATAACTGCTTGAATGCCTGTGGATGGAGGTCGAATCGCCTAAATTGGAATAATGCATTAAAACTGTGAGTTTTAAGCCCATTGGATAGTGGCAAAACCATCTTTTCTAAAGCCCACTTGAGGGTGGCAAAATCTGCATTTTAGCCTACTTGCGAGTAGCAAACTATTTTCCAAACAAACATGTAATGTTTTGTTCCAATTTAGGCGATTTGGTCTATACTTATTTGTTGCGCACATAACATAGTAATTCTAGGCTAATAACCGGTATAAGAACACATAAAGTTTTCAAAATAAGATATCATGGTTAGTAGAGGCCGGTCTTCGGACCGGGCGAGAGGGGGTGCTCATAGCTGACCTTCCCCAATCGTACCCAAGCTCCCGAGCCGAGGCAACTTTGGCGATGACGGACACGTGACCTTTGGCACCGAGTCAGGGTTTCCTAAATTTTCCAAAATAAAATATTTAGGTGGCGACTCTGTATCTGGCGAAGCAGTCCATGTTTGGCATTTCTTTCAAAAAAAATCTATTTTCTCAAAACGATTTGTCAGATTTGGACTCTTTGATTCAAGATTGAGAACCGTTCCAAAAATCGAGTCCGAACTGTAGCATGTAGCGCGGAGTCCCCCGCGGGACGTGTTACAAGGTGTCAGTGTAATTTACCCACAACTTTAAATATGTGTTGTATTATAGTTCTCCAAAAGAAATACAATTTGACTATTGTGACATGATACCTTCATTTTTAAATATATTGTATTAATATTATTTAAATAATATTATATCACACAAATATATTTTTATATGCTTTATACTCCAAGTGTATTATGCAAAGGAAATTTAAAATAATACTTTTTCACTAATGTGACATATCACTCTTGCAGAAGCCATCAAGTTTGATGCTTGGACAAGTACTATGCACGACTATAAGGCCATTTCGGTCATTTTACCCACTTCTCATTATTTACCTTATTTTATTTCACGTTTTTTCGTAAAAAGTCAAAAAGTTTATCCCAAACAACTAAGTTTTTTTCCCCTCATATTTTAGCCAAAAAGTCAAAAAGTTACTAAAATAGCATGTTCTCAAACGAGGCCAATTATCAAAGTCTCAATAACCTATTAGAGATGTGCACAAGGATCAATATTTGTCCCAGACTGATTCTTACTACTTGCTTTAGCCTTGTAGTAATGACAAAATATTTTTTTTATTTAAAGAATAAAATACAAAACTAAAAATGCAAAAATGAATTAGATTACATTACTACTAAAACAAATTATTAACATGGATAATTAAAAATTAGAACTCATCTTTGTAAACTAAATATTAAAAAATTTAAGAACAAATGATAAGAAAAGAAGCAAACTGAAGTCTGCACTAGACAGTTTCCTTAAAACAGATTCACTGCCTCCCAATGAATACTGGAGGTACGCCAGTATTTGCCTCCCAGGATATGATGGTCGAAACCAACTAATGCAGAAGCACGTTTTGAATAACTTCAGCGAACTTGACAATAGTTGCATTATCTTTAACAAGAACCAAAGAAGGGCCTAGCAAAAGAAGATAGGAAAAAAAAAATTTGATGGAAAAAAACATCTCCAACGTTTTATCTCAAAACACCATCTCCATTTTCTATCAAAAACCTCTCCAAAAATTATCTTACCAAATTAGAGGGGAAATGCCTTTATTTATATAAGTAGGAGAATCCCTAGCCATGAAGGCTATACATCAATAAGGCCATCAAATGTCAGTAACTAAGGCCATCAACTCTAGCCATTAGGGCTAGAGTTACAAAGGTTGAAAACCTATGGTCACTAATATGATCATCAACTCTATCATAAAAAGATGAGAGTTACAAAACTTTATATGTAACACCCTAAAGATCCCTTCCATAAAATTTCTCTTCCAAGCATTACCAACATATAAGATCCTGACAATGGAATCATGTAGCAATACAATCATGGCTTTCTTTCCTTTTGAACTATTCCCCAAAAGAAATTTACATAGTTCTTCCATTACATTTCTCAAAACGTTAAAAATAGTTCAAAAATATAGCGATTCCAGTTTTGACCCGTCACTTGTTGTGTTCCGGACTCGGGTTGGTATGGTTTTAAATGGTTATTCATATCTTGTCTCCCTTGTTTTCCCTCTATTTTGGTTATCGGCTTGTAGTTGTGTGTTCGGAACAGGTTGATTGCTTGTTTTTCCAAACCTTGGTTGCCCAAATTTTAGCTCATCCGCTCGAGCAGATATTCTTACGCTCGAACGGGCTCTATGGTTTCTGTTCCTCCGCTCGAGCGGCCATTCTTGCGCTTGAGTGGGCTTTGCAAACACTCAGTACTTTTGTAGGTCTGCAAAAGTACTAGAAGAGTGATTTCTACGCTCGAACGGATGGGCGCTTAAGCGGTCTTTCTTGCGCTCGAGCTATTTGTCTGTTGCCTACAAAAGTACTAGAGGTGTGTATTCTGCGCTCGAGCAGAACAACTTATTGTGTCTGACGCTCGAGTGTCAATTCTTGCGCTCGAGTGGACTGTGCATATATCAGATTGCGAAAATGACTTTTTACATCACTTTTTCAGATATTTTCACCCTAAAACCTAAAGTTAAGACACTCTCTCTACATTTTCACCTAGTTCTAGTGGTTTCTCCACCCATTCACCGTTGTTAAAAAGATAGAGCATCTCAAGATCTACACTTTGATCCTAATAGAGTTGAGTTTGGACATCTTTGAAGTTCCTCATTTGCTTGGCTCGTCTTCTCTTCTTGAGGTAGGGATTTTCTACACTTTTATATGGGTTTTAACTTAGTTATTTGTCGTTGTGTAACAATGGTGGGAATTTGGGGGTAATGTGAACAACCTAGGATTTGGGTGTGAAATGGAAAGAAGGGTTTTTGGTGGAAGTGAAATAAATGGGCATGGAGTTTGAATATGAGGTCTTGTTGTGTCAAAATTGTTAATTTTGGTACTTGGATTGATATTTGGGAAAATAGAGAGTTTTGCCCTAAATGGGTTAAATTGTTATTTTGTATAAATAATTGAAATTGATTATGGTAATGTGAAATTGGATGATTATTGATGTGAATGGTGGAGTTGGACATGTGTTGTCTCTCACCCATGGAAATTTGAATAATGTATCTGTTGAGAAAACTTTATATTTGTTTAGAAATATCTGTATTGGGCTATCGGTGGAGGATAGTTATGATTGTTGTAGTGAGGATTAGGTAAATTGAAACTAATCTATTGTTGGTTGTCTTTGAATATGACTATGATTTATATACATTGTATATGTATGATTGTTTGGGAGGAGAAAGGGGATGTACTCAAATGTTTGGGAGGAGATAGGGGATGGACTCCATTGAAATTAAGTTGGCCGGAGTGTCTAGGGTGAAAGTCCCGAAATCTCGTGTATAAATGGGTGCCGATCCTGCGGACGAAATTTTCGTAAAATGACAGAATTGAAGTGTTTGTGTGGTAGTGTATTGAATTAGAAAACCATTGAGTTGTAGTCTCAGTTGGGGTATTGAAGAATAATAAATCTGACTCATGAATTGAGAACAATGAATGAACTTGAAATGCATTGAAAGGAAATGAATTGAAATATGAGCCTTAGTGTCTTATGGTTGTTTAAAATGTGGAGATTTTGTCACCGACATTGTATGTACACATGATACCTATATCTTTGTTAAATCTCATGTACTGTGTTAGATTATTTCTACTAGGCTTTGGCTCACCCTATTTGGGAAAACCATTTTTAGGTGCTAGTGTTATGCCTCCACTAGGGCAATAGCTTGGAAGGTCTTTTGGGAAGCAAAAGCTTCTTTATTTTGTTTCACTTTTTGTACAGCCAAGGGCTTAAATTGTATGAGATAGTCTCACTTTTGTTGTAACCAAGCCAAGACTTGGAAACATGTAAGCCTATAGGGCATGTATTTATGTTAATCTCTTTTGTACTATTAACATTATGAAATAGGAAAATATTATATTCTGATTCATGCAGTTACTAATATATATTTTTGGTTGAAATTACGGTTATATTTTGAGGGTGTCACAAAAAGAAAAGTAGTAAGTAGACAACATTTAAATTCACATGGGCTCACATTGTTTTTCACATAACTAAGACACAAAACATTAACTTTTAAATACAATTATCATCATCACGCCCTACAAAACTTCAACAAAACATGCTATCTCAATGACATCATCACTTGAGAAGTATCTCATCCTTTGTTCCTGCAAATTTGTAAGTTTTTGGGGTGATTATAAGCTCAGTAGGTGACGCATTTAACAAATTATATAATCATTTGAAAGACTTATGCGCATGCAATGCAATTCATGGGAATGTAGGAAAAAGAAATGTATAACAATGCATGAGTATGCAATTGAAAGGATATAATGTCTTGAACATTTCTCATCCTTCCCACGCTCTTATCGGGCGATAACTCAGCCATGACAGTCCCAGGTAATAGTCAAAAAAAAAATCAAGACATACATAGATAATTATAGTCATATATAGAAAACAATCCCACATTTGCCGACTCTAGAAACGGCAGGGCGATGGGCACCCAAAACATCATAACCCTCCGGCTCCATAAATGGCGGGGACGTGGACACCCAAAACCATATGTTTTTCCACATTTGTCGGCTCCAGAAACGGCAGGCTCGCGGACACTCCAAAACATTTCCCACATTCGTCCAGCGATATGCGCAGACAGGGCAATTGGGCACCTTGACTCCTCGCATGGGTACCAATGACATAACACAACTCAAATCCAACTCGACTTACTACCTAGACTCATAGGCTAATTACTACCATTCAACTTTCAACCATGCGTACAGAAGTAGAACCCAAAAGAGATGACAATGCAAATGATGTATAAATTTGCAAATAGAGTATGATTTCCCAAAATAAAGCCACTCCTTAAAGGAATCCACAACTTTACAATGTCTAAACCAAGGGTCTAACATCAACAATCATGCTCAACTCAAAGTGTGCATCAAAGAGAACATTTAAATCATACATATCGAACTCAAAGTCAAGTAATTACTCTCAATTTTTATAAAAAAAAGTTTAGAAAACTAGGGTTTTGAGTAAAATTGGGGTTTTTCCTTTCTTGATGAAATTGAGGCAATTACTCCACATCAACAGTGATTATCATCCATAATAAGCGCAACTTTTTGCTTGGTCATGAAACATTTACAACATGAACCCAATTGGTCATCCACACTACCACATACTCACAATCTATATAGATATATGTATATATGTATGTAGATACCCTAAGAGTAGTTATGAAATATTGCATAAGTTAGCTCAAATTGAAGATATAAAGAGTTAAAGAACCCCTACCTCGAGTTGGTAAGCTTGGGTCGCGATTCACACTTATACTTAGAAGATCTAGTGAAACAATCTGTGAAAGTGACAATCTAGCTTTCCTCTTAACTATTCTTGGAAGATCTTGGGTGGATCTTGGGTCAAGAGTGGAGAAATCTAAGGTTTTGTATGCTAGGGTTTGAGAAAAGGTGGAATTAGAGAGAGAGGGAATGGAAAAGTGCAAAGAAAATGACTTGGAATCACTTTTAAAATCTGCTGTCCTTGACAGGTCGCTCGAGTGCAACTTTTGACGCTCGAGCGGAAGACACAATTAAGTGAGTCTCTTGAGCGGAAAAGAACATGTCCCAGAAGTTTTACAGAGCTATACTAAAGCTACTGGGAGCATGTATTCTACCTTGAGCGACAATTTCTTCGCTCGAGCGGCCCGCCTGCAAAGTTACCATTTACTGGGAGCTAAAGATCTACGCTCGAGCGATAAAAGCTTTGCTCGAACAGAGCGAAAAACTTAGATGGGTCACAAAATGGATACTAATGTTGGGTCACTACCCGATCCAAGCCCAATTCTCAAACACATGCATAAGCTAAGCCCAACACAACTGTAGACACCCAATTTTTGACTGCCTGTAAGACTTGGGCGCTTTGTCCTGTGTACTCGATGATGAAAGTTACATTATGTATGATTTGAATTCTCAATGAAGGAATCCAAGGTCGAGCTCTGAAACGATCCTAACACCTTCATATTTACACTATTCTTACCTTAGAGGTCCCTTTTTGAATATTGTGCCACCCTACACTAAGCCTGAAACAGAGGAATAGAGGAGCACATTGGGGCCTGACCGTGCCTCATTGGGAGCCAGCCGTGGCCATTTGGGGTCGGCCGTGCCTCTTTGGTGAGAAACATTGTTCTGGGCGGGAATCAGCCAGTTGTCTATTTTTAAAGATATTTTCGACCTATTTTGCTCAAATTCTATAAATACGAGTTGATCCCACTGTGTTGAGGGTTAGAAATATTTCAAAGAAGCCAAAACATATTTGAGAGCTCTTTCTTCTTGTGCAAGCTATCTTTGAGCAAGCTTATCATCCTTACACCATATCTATACACCATATACAACCTTAGAGCAAAGCCTTAGGGCCTTGGTTGAGACTTGTGAATCACAATTCAAACTTGAGAGGGCCTTCGGATCAAGTTTGATCAACAATCAAAGCTTACTCTCTTTAAGAGGTATAAGCTTATCACCTTTGTCCTTGCTTTCATTTCAATCTATTTCTATCTATTTCTTGTGTTCTTGTGCTGTTTTGGATCCATTTCAAGTGTTAGAACTTGGGTTTGAATAGCTACCAAAGGTAGAGAGGGTTGACACCCTTTCTTGCACCTTATTTCATAGCGCATCCCCTTTGTTTTATCACTATTTTTCTTGGCTTACAAACTGATTTAGAAGTCTCAAAAGTGTAAGGGTTAGCCACCTCTCCTTGTTCTTGCTTACTAGTTTGGTATCTCCTTGTTATTACCTATTTTTTTTGTGCTTTTAACATAATTTTTAGCCACTGTTTTTTCATGTTTCGGGGCTGTTTAGGGTTGATTTAATTTATTTAATTCATTTAGGCTTTGAATACTTCGCTTGTTGTGTTGTAAGTCCTCATGGCTTTGTTTGTTTAGGCCTTAGACACCGAGTCATTCGAGTTGATAGTTTTCCATTGCTTGGTTTTCATGTCAAGGGTTTCACTTTAATAATCAATCTCGCATAATCATTTCTGAAACCTCCCTTTTTCTTCTTTTCTTTTGTTTGAGGGTTTTTTCAAAAGATTGATGGTTATTCACGGCATGAGAAAGAGACCTATGCTTAATGACTTAACCTCTACGAAGGTTCATCGTCAAGGTGTAATCTCTCTTTCATGCCAAGAATCGCTTCTCGTTTGACGTTTTTTCTTATTTAGTGGACTTAACTATCACTTTGGACAAATTAATTAAAGAATGGAAATGATTAATAAAATGGGCTTAAAATCCATGAAACCGACATAAAGAAAAGGAATTAGAATAGTTGGATTCGACGGACGTTATACCGAGTTCATCGTGTCAAGAATCGTCACATATCAATTCATGACGTTTTGATGGAAGATTCCCAAGGAGGTAGACAGAGCTGCTTCTGAAAACGGTCACATGCATGCGATCCTTGTGCATCTTTGTTTATATCAACGTTGTAAATTGATGGTCCCATTATTGTTATAATTAATTATTATTGTTGTAGTTAATATGGTTGTAATTATTATTATTGTTTGTTTGTAATTGTCATAGCTAATTAACTTAGATAGCTAGTTTATTGCTCATTATTATTCTTGTTGTAATACATTAGATAGCTAGTTTATTTCTTATTTATTCGGTTTGTAATAGTTAGTTTGATTTGGACATTTGGACACTCATTCAGACCCTCTTGCATGAGGGCAAATATGTAATAATGGTGTATGTCTTCTAACCCCCATTTTTTTCTCTCTTTTATTTACTCGCTTATAATGGTAGCATCATATTTACTTCGCATCTTCCATGACTTGCATCCACTCATCATACATACATTTGGGTCCGACTCATCATACTAACCAATGTCACATTCAACTTCATTACTCGAATATGTGATTTATCTCATGTCTTGAATTGAATCATATACCACGCTAGTAGCCGAACCTATGTAATTGCATGATTGTATGTGTCACATTAGTCATTTTGTATTAGTTAGGAGCATGCATGTTTTCTAATTATTTTGCTTTGTTTGGCTTACCTCGGAGTACGAGGTGAGTATTTTGTGTTTTAGCATGTCGTATTGTATGTTTGTGTTGCCATATCGAGCATGCTTTCCATGAGGCTAAATGCATAAGTGATATACCTATTTGAATACCGGTGAATGAAAGCTAGTCGCGAGAATTAGGATGCATTGATTAATGTATATAGAAACTCACCTTTTCAAGTGACGCGTATTTAAAACAATTTTCAAATAAACATAAAATCAAAGTGTTCCAACTTTTGCAAATTAATCTATATTTATGTGCATCACATAATAAAAATAGCCTAATAAATTGGAACAAGAGTATATAATGTAAATAAGAATCACATCATGATTAGTAGAGGCCGATCTTTGATCGAGTAAGTAGGGTGCTCAATTTATGACCTTCCCCTCTCATATCTAAGTTCCCGAGCAAGATACTTTGGTGATGACGGACTAATGGCCTTTTTGGCACGAGTCACGGGTTTCCTAAATTTCCCAAAAATATTTAGGTGGCGACTCTGAAATCTGGCAAAGCAGTCCATTTTTGGCATTTGATTGAAACATTGATTTTCAAAACAATTGCTGGATTTGGACTCATCTGTGTTTTTTTCTGTTTCACATTGCATTTGTGAAATCAGATTCAGAACCACGGGAGTCCAAAATGTAGGGCTAGTCATATTCGAAAGGAGCACGAAAAGCAAGCTATAATAGCTTAGCCCAAGCTCCAAATTAAGTCCAAGTCCAAGTCCAAAACCAAACCCAGCATATGCACAAACACAAGTTTAGGCCCAATCCAAACTAAGACTAAAGATAATTCTCATTCACAACTCAATGGTTTCGGCTTATTATTTTTATATTGCAACATTCTCACTTAAGATAATACAAAACCACTTATACCCACCCCAACTGGTGGTTGGATCCCACTTTAATTTTGAATTAAAGTTACAAAAACAAATTATTTTCCAACAGCTACATAATCAAAATTTATGATCCATCCGACCTTATCTCTGACTATAAAGTCCTTAACGGAGACAATAACAGGAAAAATAACAGCAAGGATGATCATGAAAACATACTTGAATGTTATTAGAGAGTGTTTTTTTAAGGGCAAAATTCACTTTATCCTTTTTGTCTCGAAGCACTTTATCCTCTATGGTTCAAATATAAACAGAGACCTTTCTTGTGATTTTGGATTAAAATACTAAGGTTAATTTTTCTGTTAAATATAACGGAAGCTATGTCACAATCGCTCAAATTGAAAGTGGGCAATGCAAAGGTTTTAAGTCAAAGTCCAAAATTGAATCAAATGTCAATAATACCCTTATTATGCAAATTAATTCTTAATCCTAACTAAACCCTAACCCTAAGAGCATGTTTGTTTTAAGGGATTATTCCATCCATTGTTTGGTTCAATTTTTTTGTTCCAGATTAATAGTCCATATGAGGGATTATTGTATCCTAGGGAGGGTGGGATCATTTCCGTGGAATTGGTATCCCATGGAACTAATGTGTACTAAAATATCTATTTTATCCTCATGCTATTACTTAATAAACGATTGAAAAAGGATAAAATAGTCTTTTGAACGTTTAGTGTTGTTAATTTAAAATTAAATATTAAATATAAAATATAAATTATAAATTATAAATTATAAATTAAATTTAATTAAAAATAATAAATTAAAAATTATGGCCTTATAATTTTGTTAGTGTTGTTAAAAAATTAAATTTATATATTAAATAAAATTATTTTTTTAGCGCTGTTAATTTAAAATTATATATTAAATAAAAATATATAAATTATAAATTTAATTTAATTGAAAAAAATAAATTAAAAATTATGGCCTTATAAACTAAAATTTTTTAGTGTTGTTAAATTATAAATTATAAATTATAGATTACAAATTTAAAATTTTATATTAAATAAAAATTATAAATTACAATGATAAAATAGTCTTTTGAACATTTATCCTTATCTAGTCCGTTCAATCAAACATTAGATTAACTAAAAATAGTCCAATCCAGGCATCTGATCTCATGACTAAATAAACAGGATACAAATCCAGTCTAACCAAATAGTCCGGGGACAATGTATCCCAGGGCTAACAGTACGATGGATTACAATTCCTCTTTATTCAGTCCGTCTAAACAAACACACCCTAAGTGTCATCTTTTACAATAAAAAAAAATAATTTAATTTAAAATGTTATTAAATGAGAAATTGAGTTAAAAATTAAATAGTATATTAATGTAATTTTATGATAATAATTTAGAGTCCTTAGTTTAATTTATATTTAATTTAATGTATCTATATATATATGTAAATGTTTAATTTAAAATAGTATTAATTAATAAATTGGGTTAAAAATTAAAAATTGGATTAAGATAATTTTATGATTTAATTTTATGGTAATAAATTAAGATATTTAGGTTAATTTATTATTGAAGTTGTTAAATATATATTTATATGTTTAATTTAAAATGTTATTAAATAAGGTAATTTTTATAATTAGGGTGTTTTGTTTAATTTATGATTTAATTTGTTAAATATATACATTCATATTCTATATGCTTATTTTAAAATTTAATTAAATAATAAATTGGACTAAAAACTAAAAATTAGATTAAGATAAATTTAAAGTTATAATTAAGGTGTTTAGATTAATCTTATGGTTTAATTTATGGTAATTTTATATTTAATTTAAAATGTTATTAAATAAGAAATTGGGTTAAAAATTAAAAATTATATTAAGGTAATTTTATCATAATAAATTAGGGTGTTTAGTTTACTATGATTTTATTTGTTACATATATGATTAAGATAGAAAACTATATCTATTAAAGAAGACGGAAAGAGAATATACTATAACGGTATTTAGGTAATTTTATCCTTATTTATAACAGAGTAATTTTATAATTTAGTCCAAAATTATAAGAAACTTTTTTTTTGTTTATATTTAAACTAGAAGGGGAAATCTATTAAGCTCGACAAAATGTTAAACAATGAGGTCTTAGCACATGAAGAAGAAAGAGTTGGTCTATTTATAGGGTTCTAAATACGGCTTGGCCATGTAGAACAACCAAATGTCTCCAAAATTGACCGGCTTTGGAAATAATTTAATTTTTTTTGCATCACTAATGTGGGAATTAACGTCTTGAAAATTGAGAATGTCTAAACAATGTTTGTGTCTTTGAGCTCAAAGTCTGTCTTTAATGATTTTTTTTTTTTTAAAACCAAAATCACTAATGAGAGATGATTATTAAATACAACATTTTTTATATAATACTTTTAACTAATAAAAATTTATAACATATTAAGTTGGTCATTATTTCTTTCTAAATATACCTAACATAGGTGAGATGCATGTTTCACTTGCTACCGATTTAGGTCTCGTTTGGGAACCTTTCCATTTAGTCAAAAAGTCAAAAAGTTACTAAATTAGTCAAAAAGCCAACAACCCATACCAAAAAGTCAAAGATTCTCTTTTCTCTCTACTTTTTGTACATCTTTTCGTAAAAAGTCAAAAAGTTATCCCAAACATACTAGTTTTTTTTAGCTCATATTTTAGTCAAATAGCCAAAAAATTACTAAATTAGCATGTTCTCAAACGAGGCCTTAGAATACTATTAAGTAAATTAATGTGACATGATACTCTGGTTTGTAGAATAATTAGATGTACTTTAATTATAATTTGCTATATGAAAAGGATGGCACCAATTGATAAATAATACTCAATTAAATATGGGCGAATTATACTAATAATTCTTATAGTTTGGGACTCGTATCACTTTGGTCCTTGACTTTTCAATTGTGACACATTTGACCTTAAATTTTGAATCTTGTTCTAAATAAGGACAATTGAAAATACCATTGCTTAATTTCAAAGGCAAAGTTGTTAATTTGATAACATGTAAACTAATTTGACAAAAATAAATGTCAAAAAAAAATATTTTTGAAAATTTTAAAATTATTTCTATCTACTAAAGATAAAATTATGTAAAATTGATAAATCTTTTACGCATTTATTTATTTATTTATTTTACCAAATTAATTTTTATTATGTGTTTGGATGATCATCATATAATGTGTGGTTTTTAGGCTTTTAATGTGTAATCAATATATTTAATAGAAGAAATATTTTTTATTTATCAAGATATATATATAAATTGTTTTTAGTTTTAGATTTTTTGATTTAATGGATTGATTTAACAATAATATTAAAATTGTCGTCATATTTGAGTTTTGAAAAAATAGAAACTAAATTTAATGAAAATAAAAAACAACTATTCATTACATGATCATCATCCAAACACATAATAAAAATTAATTTAGTAAAAAAAATAAATGTGTAAAAGGTTTATCAATTTTACATAATTTTATGTTTGGTGGATAGAAATAATTTTTAAAAATTCAAAAAATATTTTTTGACATTTATTTTTGTCAAATTAGTTTATATTTTATCAAATTGATGACTTTGCTCTTGAAATTGAATAATGGTATTTTCAATTGTTCTTATTTGAAATAAGATTCAAAATTCAGGGTCAAATGTGTCACAATTGAAAAGTCAGGGACAAAGCGACACAATTTCCAAACTATAAGGACCATTAGTGTAATTTTCCCATTAAACATATTAGGCCTCATTTGGAGAACATGCTTTTTTAGTAACTTTTTAGCTTTTTGACTAAAATATGATGTAAAAAAAATTATTATGTTTTGGATGACTTTTTGATTTTTTACAAAAAGATGTGCAAAAAATAGAGAGAAAATGAAAATTTTGAATTTTTAATATAAGTTGTTAGTTTTTTGATTTTTTAAGTGACTTTTCAGTTTTTAGGCTAAATGTAATGTTACTAAACGGGGCCTTAGAGTTTGTTTGGAAATTGATTATTTTAATAAATTTTTAATTTTTTTTCCAAAAAAAATGTAAAAAATAAAAGAATAAATAATTTAACAATTTGTAAATTTTTTTTTTTTGGGGGCTAAAAATCTATGTTTCCAAACAAGGCCAGTTCTAATTGGTAAAATTGGGGGATTTGTATTACAAATTTTGTTCTATGACCAAATATAGCATCAAATTGAATGCAAGTCATTTCACTTTTTCAAATTGATATTTTTTTCTTACTTTCATCTCCTTGTAATGTTTTATTTATTTAATAAAATATAATTTCTTTATTGATAAAAAAAATAAAAAATTATCTATGAAATTTTTCATAGGCGCAGCGATGGTAACGGCCAATCAAGATGCTTATCACATACAAAAACTTGTAAAAAGTAGTTATATTGGGTTATACACAAAACAATAATAAATAGATGTAATTTCATAAGATTTTTAGATGTAATTTCATAAGATTTTTTGATTGGTCATAAATAGATGTAATTTCATAATGTGTACTTGTATATTGTAGAAGAAGTTAAGATTTTTATGAGAGAAGTTATGAATTTTATACAAATGAAAGTTACAATTTTGTGATATGAATTTTGAAGTTGTGATTTATATTTAAAAGTTATGTATAACTAAAATGGTAAAAGTTATACATTTTGTGAGAGTCAAAAAGTTATATTTTTTGTAAAAAAATATATATATATATATTTTTTCCTGACAAAAGATACATTTTGTAATAGAAGTTGTACTTTTTCTATAAGGTGCATTCCATGTGTACCGAAAAAAGGGTGCACACCATAGTATTTCCCATTTGAAAAAGGGCAAATTACATTTGTAGTTGTTATATTTTGTTGTTTGCGTCATTTTGGTCTTGTAATTTTAATTGGCTCAATTTTGATCTTTAACTTTAAATTTTGTCTTAATTTGATCTAATTGATAAAGTCTTTGGGGGGTTTTGACAAAAAATAATTACATACTCTGTTATTCGAAGTTAAGTCTCTGAACTGATTAAGTTTATAACTTTGCCATATAAGTATAATATATACAGCTCTTATGTGCATTTGTTATAGAAAATAATAACGATTGGAATCAATTGAATCAATTTGAGATAAAATAATTATTCAAAATTAAAATTGAGTCAATTAATATTACAATAACCAAAATGACACAAAAATCAAAATACTAAACTAACTGTGTGATTTTCCCTTTAAAAAATCTTATCCATCAATACATTTCTTGTATCAAATTATGTGATTAATTTTTAGGGACAATTGCCTAAGAATAATATCAACATAAAATAATTGTAAAATGATGAAAGCACAAAATTTTCTGCACAATCTAATACAATTATGTGATTAAATTTTAGAAAAATTTCATAAAAATGGTATCAATATAAAGGGTATGTTGCTTGGAGCAGTTTAGAGTTTTGGATTGGATTTTACTACACTTGATCTGTTTTTGACTTCAAGATGATATTTTTATGGGTACCCTTATTTACTTCTTAATGATTCAATGCAATAGTGTTTCTTGTTTCAAAAAACTGACAACTAAATACAGATTAATGCATATATATATAGATTATATAAAAATACAAATTATATATATGCATCTATAGGTTTAGCCTAAGAAAATATGTGTGTATATATATATTTGCCGGTTTAAGTCAAACAAGAGAAGAGGAAGAAGACGGGAGTATAACGGTCATTTTACATAAACCAAATCAAACCAAGCCTTAAGTCCCATCAAATGGGATCGGTTGCATGAATCTTTCTTCTCCGCTCGACTTTATCCAAGGCCATTTCGTTAGTCAAATTAAGGAGATTCATATCGCTATTTACTACACTAGTTCACGTCAATCTAGGCCTACCCTTTCCCCTAACAAAACCATCTACCATTACTGTATCATATCTCTTTACTACTGCCTCTATTGGTCTCCATTGTATATGACCAAACCATCTCAATATATTCTCTCTCAACTTATCTTCTGTCGGTACTACTCCTACCCATTCTCGAATATACTCATTCCTAAGTCTGTCTTTACTAATCTTGCCACACATCCACCTTAGCATCCTCGTCTCGGCAACATTTATCTTTTATACATGTTATTTCTTAGTTGCTCAACATTTCATCCCATACAATATCACTAGTTTAATAGCCATTCTATAGAACTTCCCGTTTAGTCTAAATGGGTACTCATTTATCGCACAATACTCTGCACGCACTCCTCCACTTAAGCCACCTTGTCTTGATTTTGTGAACTACATCTGTTCCAATCTCTTCAGTCGTTGTGATAATCGATCCTAAATGATGAAAATATTCACTCTTGGGTAGTTCTTAGTTTTCAATCTTCACTTCTCTTCTGCTTCCATTGTGATTATTACTAAAATTACACTTCATATACTCTGTCTTAGTTTTACATGACTGAAGTACATGAAGGTACTTGAATTTCATTAACTTGAACTTTCTCATTCTTTCGAAAGCTGTTACCAAGTGAACTAAGTGTTCCTCCATGGACTGGGACTTTACAACAATATCATCAATGTAACACTCTAAGTATCCTCCAATAAGATCATGAAATATAGTATTCATTGCTCTTGCATATGTTGCCCCAGCATTATTTAGACCAAATGACATTTTTATCCACTCAAAGGTGCCAATATTCCCAGAACACCTGAATGCTGTCTTGTGGACATCCCTTCCTCTGTTATGCAGATTTGGTTGTAACCAGAATGACCATCCATCATAGACAAAATCCTGTGCCCTGCTAAACTGTCTACCAATAGATCCACTATAGGCATGGAGTATTCATCTTTTGGAGTTGCCAAATTCAAATTTCTAAAATCAATACATACCCTCATCTTGCCATTCTTTTTAACCACAGGCACAATGTTTGACAACCATTCAACATACCTGGCTGTTCTAATGAAGCCTACTATAAGGAGTCTGAGAATTTCCTCTTTCACTGTCTGAACCACTTCAGGGCCCATCCGTCTTGGTTTCTGTTTGTATGGTTTGAAGTTAGGCTTCATAGGGAGCTTGTGTTCCACTAATGACCTATCCAATCCTGGCAGTTTATTATAAGATCATGCAAAACAATCCTTATATTTCTTTAGGACTATTAACAACTGGTTCCTATCAAGAGAATTTAACCAAGCACTGATATAAGTGGGTTGCTATACAGCACATTTCCCTAAATTGACTTCTTCCAAGGGGTCTTGTACTTGAGCACTTACTAATGCTTCTCTTTCGACTTTTTTTGCCTTCGAAGCAACTTCTTTGCTTTGTTCTGCTCCCACCTTCTCTGATTCAACATCCTTGCCTTTTCTTCATAGACAATATGTCCATAAAGCTTCTTCTTCCTATATTTCCTGGACTTTTGTTTTGATATCCAATGCACAGTACTTATCAAGGGTCAAAGTCCTATTGTTGATCTTGCTTATAGCCAACTACCATGGCTTCCCTTTCTTGTTCTTGAACCTTCTGGTCTATTGATTTAAAGTCCAATGCCGAAAATTTGACTAAAGCCAAGGGTCTGGCTTCTTGGGTCTCATCTTTTTGCCTATAACCAGGCATCATTGTCATCTTTGGTGACAAATTCTTCATCAGCACTCTCTTGGACTAAGTGTTTCAGATGTGCTACTTCCTCATCAGTCGTCATTTTAGTTGATCCATTAGGTTTTCTTAATATACTAAGTGGTGTCACTCCTTCAGTATACAACTTGGCCTCTACAAAGTCAATACAAGCAATAAAGGGTTGAGGATCTGCATTGATCTCCTCTGTCTCTCCATTGCATAAGGCTATCATTATCTTCTGATGTAGAGACGAAGGCACACATTTGTTGGTGTGGATCAAATCCCTGCCAAGTAAAGTATTATACTTGGCATTACGATCTATAACAAAGAATACTGTCATGCAATCTCTGGTTCCCACACTCAGGTTGATGGGTAAGATACCCTAAGCCATCTGCTTATCCCCAGTGAAGCCAGCAATGGTTGTGCTAGTTGGGATTAATATGGGATTTCTTTTTTCCAGCTTCTTCAAAGAGGACTTCAGAAGCAGATTCACTATTGCCCCATTATCCACCAATACCCTGTTCATTTGTATCCCATCGAAAAAGCCTCGATATACAAGGGCTTAACATGTTGTGTCATAGATGTTGTAGGATACTCAAAGGGATATGAGAGATTAATACTCACTTCCTCACTCTCATCTTCAGTTTCCATTGGTGTGGCCACTTCAAACTCATCTTGAATCATGCTAACTTGTGAATCTTCACTAGAAACTGGAATAGGGTCAATTTCCTGACGTTCTTGGTTTCCATGTTCAGCCTGGAACTCCTATGGCAATATATACACTATATTTACTAACACTGGAGGAAATGAGCCAAACTTAACTGCTGGCTGCATTTGTTTCTTTTCTAAACTAACTTGTTCAGTTATTTCAGAAGCATCTTCCATGCTGCACTCTGGTACCTCAGTATTGGTGACTACCTTCGAATCAACTCGTTTATGGTCTGCTCCTGTTGGCTTTTCGACCAAAAAGGTATGTTCAGCCATGAAGGCTTCAAACATCTCATCTTTAGCCATTTCTTTCTTTTGGCCTAGTTCAACTTCTCCTTTTGTCTCACTATCGCTTTCCATCAAGGCTTTTTCAAGACCTGCTAAGCTAGATCTTTCCTTGGCTTTCAGTTCAGTGTGAACTTTAGCCAACTGCTCTCTGCTGACACTTCTTTTGTTCTGAGGAGCCAATTTTTGACTTTTCTCTATCTGGCCTTTTGACTGGGCCAATGAAGAACTTTTCCCACTTTCCTTTAGATCCTTCTGGTACTATGTGTACCTTCACTGCATTTTTCTCCTTTGAGACTTGGAGATTACAGGAACCATATGGTTCCTTTGTTTTTGGGTGCTTAAGTAATACCTAATTATTTGGAGCCACTGAGGGTGGTTTAATCATTCTATCCCGATCTCCAAAGACACTTCTCTGTGCAAGTATTTCCTTAGGCTTGTTCTGCATGACAAACCAGTCTGGCACCCCAGGTACCCATGAACTTATTAGTTCAGTTGTTGAACTTGCTTTCCTAGTCTTTGAAACCACCTTCGAAGCTAACTTTTGAGGCCATTCACTGGCTCTAGCACCCTCTCTTGAGCCTATTCCAGGCCTTTTTTCAGGGTGATTGCCTTGCATCTTACTTGAAGCTGACTTTAGAGGCCAATTACTGGCTCTGATTCCTCAACTTGGGCCCAATTCAAGCCTCTTCTCAGGATAATTGCCTTCCATCCTGTAGTAATTGGGCGGTCTGAACTCATGAGTTCTCTTACCCTTGGAATACATTCTAGTGGCTGGTGGTCCAGCCAAGAATGGCTGCTGTCTAGGATCAGTTGGGTATGGCCTCTTGTTGTAGGTATTGGTTGGCTTAGGGCGTCTCTATACATCCTTGTAATACTGTTTTCTATCAATTGGGAGCCCTTTCAACCATTTGTAACTTAAATTGTATCTAGAGCACATCCTTTGCATGACAGCTGCCTCTAAAGAGTCATCATCCAGTGCCTCCTCACTAGAGTCATCCTTTTGATCTGCAAAGCTCTGTCCATTTGCCGGTGAACTTCTATTATCCTTTTTGAAAGCGACCTAGCTGGCAACATGCATCTGCACATTAACCTCCTCAAATTCCTTCAAGGATAGGTTTTAGAAATCTGGCATGCTAACATAGGCTATAACCTCCCCAATTTCTGGGAATGGGTTAGTGTCAATCTCCACAGCTTTATCTGCTTTAGCTGGAAACTTTAAACTCCCTTTTCGAATCTGTTCTTGGATCCTGTCCCGAAAAATAATACAGTTTTTAGTTGAATGAGACCAAGAATTGTGTCATTTACAGTACAGTTTCCTTTTAAGTTCTTCTGGAGAAGGGATCTTAACTCCCTTTGGTAACTTTAGGAAATTTGCTGTAAGCAAATGATCAAAAATGTCATCTGCCTTTGTTAAATCAAAAGAGTATTTCTATGAAGATCTTTCTTTTTAAACTGCTAGTCTATTGGAGTATCCTTATGAATTAATGCCTCACAGGTCATAGGCTCTTTCCCTACGATCTCTGCTGCATCAATTTCATAATTAGGGTCCCTATAATAAGTCTTGTATGATGCATTACTTCGGTCTTGTTCTTCCTCATGTAATGATTCATATCTAGACACCTTATAGGTTAATTCCACTAAGTCTCGAAACTCAATTGAGTCGAACTTCTTTCAAAGCCTAAACTCTAAACCATTTTGAGCCAATCTCACAAATTCAGGCTTTGGTAGAATAACCCTACACTTGTTTCGTGCTCTTTTGAATCTGACAATAAATTGAACAGCCTTTTCATCAGGCCTTTGGCTGAACCTTGCCAAATTTGCCATGGAAACTTCTGGCTCTATTTGGAAGAATTGGGCATGAAATGCCTCTTCCATTTGCTACCAAGTTTGGATAGAGTCAGGTGTAAGGTTAATATACCATACAAAGGCTGCCCCAGTTAAAGAATTTGGAAAGAGTCTCAACTTCATGTAATCATTATGGTAAATTCACCACATTGGCTTGCAAACCTGGCAATGTGTTCTACTATTGACTGATTTCCATTTCCATAAAAGAGAGCAAAGTCTGGTATTTTAAACCCCCTTGGATATTCATGCACCCTATCAACCCATTCTAGGTATGGCTTTCTATATACAAGAGTCTGAACCCCCCAAGCCATAGGTCCATACATCTCTCTGACTATATTAGCAATTTGGTCCTCTAGGAATCATATTCTGTGCTTGTTGAACTACTACTGGAGGAACAAACACAGGTTTGGTGGAATCCCATATGCTTGAGGTCCTCTTGGTCCATAGGGAGGTATATTTGAGACTGGCTGTCCCTGTGGTACTGGTTGCTGTTGAAGGTATGGTTGACCCCTCTAGGCTTGTCCTGCCGAAAAGACCTGCGAAAGGTGCTACAAGAGGAGGAACAAGTGTTGTTTCTCTTCTAGTGGCAGGAAACCCCTCTAACCCCCCGGGTGTGAATTCAAACAGAGGATTAGTGAATCCCTTTGTGCCAGGAATGGCTTCGAACATGGGGTTTGGAAGTATTCTCATGCCATTTTCCTATGTTGGTCCAGATTCACCAATTTGTATGGCTTCGCTGTTAGGAATTGAGATATTTTGATTTATTACAGGTTTCAAAAGAGGCTCATACCATGACTGAGGTAAAGTGATGTCTTGTCTTATTTGATGGTCTAATTTGATACTAGTCTGACCATTAGTACGTCTATTACTTTACATATGTTGTTTATCTCTAGTCAATCTTTGCTAAAGAACATTTAAATTTTCCTCCATATGTCTTATGATAGTTAGTTGATGGGAATTCATTCGATCCATGAAGGATGTTGCCCATCTTTCCATTGTATACATTAACTACTATCCCATAGCATCTACCAAGCCTCCCCACGGATTCATTGGCTGGGTAGACGGAACAGTGGATAGTCCAATTCCATGGCCTCGTCCAATATTTTGAACATGTGGTGCATGTTCCAAATTGCTATAGGCTCTGATGAGATAGGTGCTTGCATAGGATGTGTTATCACATTATCCTCTAGATTAGGTACTTCTACTTCTCCCTCTACACCTTCTTCCAAGCATTCATTTTCTCCTTGTCTCCTACGTCTAGCCATGTTTGAGTCCCACTGGGTGTGCCAAAAAAATATTTTTAAGCTTGCCAGCAATGATCAATCAGTCCTCACAGAATATCAATTGCCAACCAATTATCAGACGATTGTGTTTTAGTTCTTTTCAGCCTTAATGAAGAGGACTTTTATTAGTGGCTTGTTTAAGAGAATTTAGTAAATAACAACAAGTGAAGAACAATTTCAGAATTTGAATTTCATTAAGTGAATGAAAACTTACAATGATCTGACCCAGCCTCGTAGAAGTATACAGCAACAAGTTATTTGAAACTACTCCTAGGAACGAAGTGCAGTACAGGACAGGAATTAAAGTGCTGAAATATAAAGAACTGTAAAAACTGGAAGGAAAAACGAAGTAAATAAACTGGTTTTTGATTTGAGTCCGGATCCTTCATTATGGGGCATTCTCTCTATTTATACTTTCCATGGTAACCGTCAGAGTGGGCTTTCAATCGTCGAACAGTCCTCCCATGATTGTTGAACATGCTCTCTTACAGTCAGTCCCACTATGCCATTCTTGCAGTTAGGCTTCCCTCCTGATTTTGAATTTACATTTATGAATAACCGTTAGGCCACGCCATCTTGTATTTTTCCGCTGATCCAGTACTACGCAGATCTATGATTACCAATGCTAACTGCCACGTGTCTGATTTCGATTGAAGACTTGAATTAACTCCCCATATTGCGCTCATCTCGCCACGTGTTAAGCTGTGATTGGCCTATACAAAATATGTAGCCAACATTACCCCCCGCACTAATATATCCAATACTTGGTGATATTAGTGGATCAAGGCATTTTACCCACGTCCTAGGACGTGCATGGGCTTTGCATCTTCTTAGAAATGCAACCGTCGTCCATCATTGAGTACAGGAGTAACTCCTTATGCCTTAGTATATAGACATGATGCAGTGTTGCCTGTAGAAATTAACATTAAGTCTTTGAAGGTGAAATGCCAGGATCAGTTAACTTCTAAGCAATACCATCAAAGCATGTTTTTGGAATTAAAGAGTATAGATGAAGCGCGAATTCTTGCATTAAACAATATTATGTTCCAAAAGAAAAAGGCAGCCAAGAGCTACAATAAGAAGGTTAAGCATATTAGCTTTGATGAAGGTGATTTAGTGTGGAAAACAATACTCCTAATAGGAATTAAAAGCCATAAATTTGGTAAGTGGTCACCTAATTAGGAAGAACCATATCAAGTCCTTAGAATTTTACCTGAGGGAGCATACCATTTGAAAAATCTAAATGGTTATGTACACTCCAAGAAAATCAATAGCAGGTATTTGAAGCCTTATTATCCAACTGTGTGGGAAACACAAGGAGTGTGAGAAATGCTAAGTCAAAATAAACACAAGAAGCATCAAAACACTTAAACAATAAATAAGGATTTCATTTCATATAGAGTTGAGTACATGCAGCCATAAATTGGCCCAAAAATTAGTACAATGTTTCAGTTGTAATCTCACTCTTAGGTAGTTCTTAGTTCTCAATCTTCACTTCTCTTCTGCTTCCATTGTGATTGTTACTAAAATTACACTTCATATACTTTGTCTTGGTTTTACTTATCCTAAATCCTTTAGATTCAAATGCTTTTCTCTAAATCTCCAACTTAATATTAACTCCTTCTCTAGTCTCATCCACTAATACGATATCATCTGCAAAAAGCATACACTATGACACATCATCTTGAATATCACGCGCTAACTCATCCATAACTAAAGTAAAAAGATAATGACTTAAGGTTGATCCTTAGTATAACCCTACAGAAATTGGAAATTCACTCGTCTCTCCAGCAGACGATCTAATAGTGGTCACTACACCTTCATACGTATCCCTAATCACATTAATGTAACCTTTTTCACCCCTTTCTTCTCTAACATCCACCAGATTATATCCCGATGCACTCTATCATATGCTTTCTCAATATCGATAAAAACCATACCAATGTCTCTTTTCTTTTCTCTATACTTTTTTATTACTCTCCTAAAAAGATAGATCGCTTCCATTATTGACCTACTAGGCATAAACCCAAACTGATTCTCTGACGCCTCTGTTATATCTCGCAATCGACGTTCCATCACTCTCTCCCACACTTTCATTGTGCGACACATGAACTTGATTCCTCTATAGTTGTTACAATTCTGAACATCTTCTTTATTCTTATATATTGGCACTAAAATACTCTTCCTTCACTCCTTTGGCATTTTCTTAGTCAACAAAATTTTGCTAAATAACCTAGTTAACCAAACAACCCCCTTCTCACCCAAACATTTCCACGCCTCAATATATATATCATCGAGTCCTAAAGCTTATTCAATTTCATCTTCTTAAGTGCAAACTCTACTTCAAAGTCTCTAATCCTACAATAGAACTTATAGTTCTGATTTTCCTTATTAGTGCCTACTTCCTTCCTTTTTGACTTACTTTCATATTCCTCATTTAACAACTTCTAAAAATAGTTCTTCCACCTCTCCTTAATCTCTTCATCGTTCAGCAACACCTTAAAATCCTCACCCTTGATGCACGTAACCTGATTAAAATTTCTTGTTTTCCCCTCTCTTATCTTAGCCAGTTTGTATATCATCTTATCTCTCTTCTTACTATCTAGTCTAGTGTATAGGTCATTATAAGTTTTCAACTTAGTCTCCCTCATTGCTTTTTTGACCTCTTTATTAGCCAATCTGTAGCGCTTAGGCTACGTTTGTTTGGTGGATTAAGTTGGATGAGATTATTAATAAGAGGATTGTTAATGAAGAGATTGCTAATGTGTAGATTGTTAGTGAGAGAATTAAGTAAAAGTGTGTTTGTTTTGATGATAGTGTGGGGAGATAATTAGTGATGGGATTGTTAAATTATTTTTATATAAAATAAATAAATAAATTATTTCTACATTAAAAAAACTAAAACAAATAGGTGCACTTGGTAAAAAAAAAAAAATTAAATTTTTTTTTTTTTTTTATATTAAATAGACTCAAACCCTTCACTATTTTCCTAATCCCACCTAAAATTCACCCAAGGTAACCCCCCTACATAGGGGGATTACTAAGCCCCTTTCACTATTAATCATATGACATTTTGTTGCATCCAAACAAGGGTTTGATTGGTCCCACGGGTTGGTAATCCAATCCACCCTCCCAAACCCCCAATCAAACATGGCCAAACAAGGGTTTGATGGGTCCCACGGGTTGGTAATCCAATCCACCCTCCCAAACCCCCAATCAAACATGGCCTTAAGGTTTTCCTCAGTTTTATCCTCTTACCACTTTTTAAAACTCTCGTTTTTCGTCTTTATTACCGCTTGGACCTCATCTCTCCACCACCAAGTTTTCCTAAAGTTGGGTCATTTTCCTTTCAACTCTCTAAGAACTTCCCTTGAGATTCTCCTTATACAATTGGCCATCAAGTTCCAGATAGTGGTGCATCATCTTCCAAGTTTCAAGTATCTTCTTTATCCATTCTATTCTTAAATGTGTCTAGTTTATCTCCTTTTAGATCCCACCATCTAATTTTGCGATGTCCACTATCTTTCCGAGTTTGGTATTGCCCTTTACAGCATAAATCTAGTACCAAAATCCTATGTTAAGACGTCAAGCTCTCTCTAGGAATCACCTTATAGTCGCTGCATTTTAGACAGTCCCATTTTCTTATTAGAAAGTAATCTATTTGGCTCTTAATTGACTTATTCTTGAAGGTTATGAAATGCTCTTATCTCTTTTTATACATAATATTGGCCACCACTAGGTTAGAAGCCAAAGCAAAATCTAAAATACTCTCTCCAACTTCATTTCTATCACCAAAACCATATCCACTATGCACCCTCTCATACCCTAGTTTGTCTACTCCTACATGGTGATTGAAATCATCACCTATAATTAGATTCTCTCCTACGGGTATCTCCTGTAATACCTCATCCATTTGGTTCTAAAAAACTCTCTTAGTCTGATCATCTAATCTTACTTGGAGGCCATATGCACTAATAACGTTCACTATATTCTCTCCAATAACCAGTTTAACTAACATAATCCTATCATCTTTCCTAATGACCACTACTACATTTTTCTACAAAACTCTTGTCAACTATTATTCCTAGCATATTCCTGTGTCTACCGCAACTACCTTTCCTAATAACGGTCATTTTACATATCTATAAAGAGAAGTTAGCGTGTGTTTTAGTCCACAAATTACGTGGGGATTATACTGTTATTTCCAAATGAGGGTAATCCACACATGACCCAAACCATAGGGGGTAAAGTGAAAGTTTGCCATTTAATTAAAATATATCTAATTATTCTATAAACCAGAGTATCATGTCACATTACTTTCCCTAATATTCCAAACTGATCAAGTAGTAAATTTTTTTACAAATAGAACATGTTATCTCATTTTTGGGAACATGCTAATTTAGTAACTTTTTGGCTATTTGGCTAAAATATGAGCTAAAAAAAACTAGTATGTTTGGGATAACTTTTTGACTTTTTACGAAAAGATGTGCAAAAAGTAGAAAGAAAAGATAATCTTTGACTTTTTGGTATGGATTGTTGGCTTTTTGGCTAATTTAGTGCCGTTTTGGCAACAACAATAAAAAGCTGCGTTTTGCCATTACTCCAAAAACGCCAAGCTTGGCCAAAACGCTGAAATGGTGATTTGGGAAGACCCAAAAAAGCAACACCCAAATTTACCAAACTATCCTTTAGAACATTTTAATTAATTAATTCAAAAATCAAAAAGTAAGGATATTTTGGTCATTTTAGAGTGATGTGACACTTTTAAAAAATATTAAACCAAAAATTAAAAAAGCCAGCTTTTTACTAACTTCCCAAATCACTTCCAAAAAAGCCAAAAAACTTGGTAAAAAGCCAAAAGCCAGCTTTTTACCAACTTCCCAAAACACCTAGTAACTTTTTGGCTTTTTGGCTAAAAAGTTTGGTTGCCAAACGAGGTCTTAATATATGTTACAGTTTTCATGGTCAGGAGTTTCATATAAAAGTCATATGGTACTTTGAAAATATTTAATAATTTTAACATTAGCAATTTTTGGTATAAAAAATTTGAAATTTTCATTAAAGTAAGATTTTGAGCTCAAAGACACAAACATTGTTTAGAGATTCTCAGTTTTCAAGATATTCCTACCTTAGTAATACAAAAAGTATTATATTATTTCCCAAAGCCGGTCAGTTTTGGAGACTTAGTTGGTTGTTCTACATGGCCAAACCGTCCTTTCTACTAATATGCAACCCTATAAATAGTGCTACTGTCTTTGTTCTTCATGTACTGAATCTCCTTGTTTAACATTTTCTCGAGCTTAATAGATTCTATTAACTTTTTTTTCTAAAAGAAGAAGAACTCTCTGATGGCTTTCAAGCATGTTTTCTTGATCATCTTTGCTGTTATTTTTCCAATTGTTGTCTCTGGTAAGGACTTCATAGTCGGAGATGAGACCGGATGGACCATAAATTTTGATTATGTAGCATGGGCACAAGGAAAGGATTTCCGGGTTGGAGACAAACTTGGTATATATTTGAAATTTTTGGATTAAATTCTTATATATATTATAAATATGATAATTTTTAACCGTTGTTTCCAATCAAATTATGCAGTTTTTCAATATCCTGTCGGAGTTCATAACGTCTTCAAGGTTAATGCAACTGGCTTTACGAATTGCATCGTGCCACCATTGTCACAAGCTCTAACTTCAGGTAATGACACGATTGTTCTTGCAACTCCCGGGAAAAAGTGGTACATTTGTGGTGTTGGCCAGCATTGTGCTCTTGGGGGCCAAAAGCTAGTCATCACCGTGAACTCCAAATCAATGGCTCCGAGTGTTGCTCCTTCTCCATCTCAAGCCTTGCCTTAAACGAATTCAGCAAATGGGATCGTTGTGAATGTGTTTCAGTCAGCCGTGGCAGTGGTGATGGTTGCAATTATGTTCATTTTGGTGGCTTAATTTTTATTGCTTTTCAGATGATAAAATAAATTTCCATTGTTGTTTTGTTTCTCAATTCATCAACCCAATTCATCTTTGTCTCATGTTTTTGCCAGATTTATCATACCACTTCTAGAGCAATTCAGCCTGTTTTGTACAATTAGAATAAGAAATAAGTTAAATAAACATTTTATGCTACTTCTTGAGCAATGTCATTGTCTTGTAGAATTACAATTGAAATTGAAAATCATCTTCAAGTCGTTTTAGGTAGTAGATATGCATTTTAAGTTTAACCATATCTTCATGGCAATGGAAATAATTCGGCGGTTCAAGGTAGACAAGGGACTGCATCATGAGAAAAATATTCAGTAGTTATGATGTGCCATGTTCATGTAATAATACTCCTTACTATGAAGCCATACAAAAAAGGAGGGATTAGGCGATCTGATCTCACTCAATTGATGAACGTGAGCTTGACTCCTCCGTTCATCTTGTGATTACTGTATTATTCATTATCAAATATAATTACTTATGAAATTTATCAATTTGAAGTACATACATGTGTTATTAATAGTGTCAACCTAGCAAATTAATCTTGAAATTAAGTCTTTTCCCCCTTTAGTTTGGGTGATTTTTTTTCTTTTTTTTCAGCAAAGAAAATTTGTATTAGATGAGAAAAAGATACAAAAAGTTTGATTTTGAAAGCAGGGGGATGGAATCAATCTCCAAACCCAATACCCTAACAAAACCATCACACGAGGGTTGGCAAGGAGCCGAACCCAAGAATTCAAGGCTAAAACATTTAACACCTCATCTGCGAAACTAAAGACACAAAGAGAGACCCAAGAATTCATGCCCATCACAACACAGAGTTTTCCTTCAGTGCTTTTTTACCTTCAAAGATCGGACACCCTCAATTCTATGCAAGAAGTCATTAATGGTGAACCATCTCTAATTTTTTATTCTAGTTTGAATGATTTTGAGAGAATAAAGATAAAAAAGATCATTGCATCCAACTTGTTTGAAGTTAATAGGAGAGCATAGGAGGGGAGGAAAGTGGAGGAAAATAAAAGTATTTCCTTTTATCTCTTGGCGCATTTATGTTTATTTATTTTAAAAATTGTAACTAAAACAAATTTACGGATTTTCCATGTAATTTTAGATAGAGGGAAGGCATGTGATGCTCCAATTAATTGGATTTTCAATATATATATATATATTAAGCCATCTTCTCTAAGTTTACCTTTTTAAATGCTGTTTTCATTAAAAGACAAAAAAAATATGTGGAGTAGGAATTGATGATGGCCTTGCCCTGGATTTTGCAACCAAACTCATCTGTCAGCGCCAGAAGTTACCTCTGAAATATTTAGGGCTGCCACTTGGGGCTAACACTAGAAGAAGAAAGACTTGGCAACCAGTGGTAGACAAGATCAAGTCAAAATTGGACCTATGGAAAAGAAAGTTGCTCTCATTTGTTGGTAGGGTGACCTTAATTAAAAAATCTGTTCTGTCCATCCTCCCATGTTACTATTTCTCTTTATTCAAACTTCCTGAGGGTGTGGCAAAAAACATTGGTAGATTGCAAGCTGCCTTCTTGTGGGGGAGCTCTGAACAAAAAAGAAAGGTGCATCTAGTTAATTGGAAATCTGTCACAGTCAGTAAGAATTAAGGCGGATTAGGTATTGTGAATTTGAGGGAAATGAATAGCAATTTTATTGAAATGGTGGTGGAGATATGGGATAGAAGATAAAACATTATGGAAACAGATTATTAATAGCAGGTACGGTGCAGTTGGTGGGGATTGGCTGCCAAACCTTGACTTCTTGGGGAAAATGTCTAATGTGTGGAAAGGAATTCTATCTATGGCTGAGGCTAATCCAAATCTATTGACTATCTTCTATCTAGCATAGAAATTATAGTAGGTGATGGCAGAAGAGTACACTTTTTGGTTGGATAAATGGTTGAGGAATACCAAACTTAAAGATGAGTTCCCTAGGTTATTCAATTTGTCTGTTGAGAAGGAAAAATCCTTGGATTATTTTGTGCAAATAAAGGAATTCTCAGGGTTTTGGAACCTGTCCTTCAGGAGGTATTTAAGGCCTTCGGAGAAAGCTGAGTCCAATAGGCTCTATCTTATGCTTTCTGAGGTACCATGCCTGAGTGCAATCCACCTTGATTCTCTTAGGTGGCAGAGGTTCTCATCTAGGCAGTTCACTGTTGCATCAGTTAGATCATGGTTGGAAGCACACCATAGGCCTAAACTTTTGATTCCAAAATTATTATGGGGTAATGTGGCACCTCCTAGAGTTCAATTTCTAGGTTGGCTGGTGTGGAAAGCTAGAGTTAAAACCACTGATTTTCTGCAAAGATTGGGGTCCTTAGTAACAGTTTGAACAATGTTTGGCCCTTTTGCAAAGCTGAACCTGAATCCTTGAATCACATTTTTCTGATATGCAGTGGCATATGGAAGACCTGGGCTGATCTGCTGCTTTGTAGGATTTTCAGTGGGCAACACCTGCCTCAATTGTTGATGTGTTGCTTTGGTGGTTGGGCACTAAATGCAAGAAGGTTCTATTGAAGCTTTGGAATTTAGTACCATTGGCTATGCTCTGGTCTATCTGGAAGCTCAGGAATGACAGCATCTTCAATGAATGCCAACCCAATCTCACAGAGTTGAGTGATGCTGTCAAATGGAGAGTTCCTTTGTGGGCCAAATCCAACCTTCCAAGCCTTTCTTAGGTGGTGTTTGGTTTTCATTTTTGGCTAAATAATTACAAAAGGTCAAAAAATCACAAAAAGACAAAAAAAAATCCACCATTCCAAAGCTAAAAAGCCAAAAAAGTCAATCAAGAATACCAAACGAACAAAAAAGTCTCAGGTTAAAAAAGTCAAAAAAAGTTTAAAAACCACCTAAAAAAGTCATTGCCAAACGAAGGCTTACTCTATGCAAGACATTGTCTCAAACCTTAGGCAGATCAAGTTGTCTTTAACCTGTTGCTCTTGTGCATCTGTATAGTTGTCTTTGCTATGGTTACCTTTTTTTGTTCCCTTCTTGTTGGTTCCTCACCAACAATCGTCAGGTGGTGTCACGTGATTGTGTGTGCTTCTCAATGCCAACCTAATTCGGATTGGGTTGTTGCACTTTGATGACCTCTGCACTAGCTTTTCCTTTATCGTTGTACTTTCCTTCCTTGTAAGGTTTTTATCATCAATAAAGTCTCTTTTGTTGATAAAAAAATATATATATATATGATGCTAATATTTTCAATTTTTAAAAAATTAATTTTCACTTAGGATTATGCATTTTAAAATA
The DNA here is from genome assembly GCA_036172215.1 of Camellia granthamiana. NCBI lineage: Eukaryota > Viridiplantae > Streptophyta > Magnoliopsida > Ericales > Theaceae > Camellia > Camellia granthamiana. The sequence goes on from CM069911.1 coordinate 106,998,207, forward strand.
GTTTAATCATTTCTTTCCTATCTATTTTGATACAATTTTCATCAATGATCGATTTTAATGATTTGTATGATTGTATAAGAAAGGTAAATGAGGAATTTCGTTAAATTTAAAAGTTAATTGGATAAAAAAATTTAAGGAAAACTTGGCATGAGCTCCTTTTTTTAAAGATTGGACTTAATTATATGGTTATGTGAGTTTAAGGACATGAAAAGAATATTGGGTAGTTCTAGTCCTTTATTTTTTGTGCCCTTTGTGGACAAAAATTACCATCATTAACTATTAAGGCTTGGTTATTCTATTTACATCATCTATGTAATAAAGCAGTTTGGTGTTAAAAATGTCTCTCTAACACAATTAGTTAGAACGGTTTAGAATAATCTATCTATGAGATTAATGGTTGAATTCGCTTGATCAAAAATAATTTTTCCATCGGAAGAACTTTCAGCACCTTCCCCCTCTTTCCCTTTTTTCTTTTTTTTTTTTCCTATTCTTTTCCTCTATTTTCTCGTCCTAACCATTTTCTATTCACTCCCCTCTCTCCCTCTCTTTCCTTATTTTCTGCACAAAAACTAGGATTTTCTGCTGTGTAAATTTGAATGAGTTGACTATAATAATTGATCACCCTATATTAATGGTTCTATTTCACATGTATTTTTAGATGCGGCAAAAAATATATATTATACATGTATTTTAAAAAAAAATTCTTTTCACATGTGCCATGTGGAATTTTTTTTAATTAATTAATATGTCATAAATATTTTGATGCCTAAAAAATTCTTGGTTTCTTAGATGCCAAATGCATATTTTAGTTTTCAAAAATAAAAATCATAAATTTTGAAGTAAATATTTTTAAATTTTAAAATTATATAAGACTAAAATTACATTTGAAGTTTTGTTTTACAGATTTTTAAATTTCAAATTACATATGAGTTTAATGGATAGGTTAGATATGCTATTTTTTTTTTTTTTCTTTTGCTTTTTATATTAAAATTTTTAAATTTCAAAATTATAAATTTAGATGGGCTAAAATTTCTATACTATGTGTATTTCTTAACATTTATTTTTTAAATAAAAAAATTAGATAATGTTCAATTTTATAACCTTTTAGATAAGAAATACATTTTCATTAATATATAGTATAGATACAGAAGATTTGTCCTAAACTATGTATGCTTTCAACATAAAAATGAATTGGCAAATAGATGGGACATTTACAAAATAATTATACTATATATGATAAACTTTTCTGTTGCAACTTGCACCAAATATAGGAATAAATTTTCACCATATACACATAAGAGACTGGCACACCTAATAAAAAATAAAATTGTTTCTCCACTATTTCACTGAAATGCAATTTTCAAAAAAAAAAAAAAAAAAAATATGAAGTCTTAAAAATTACCTTATGCCAAAGGAAAATGAGTGGGAGCTCTAATTAGAGCTACCACTAGTGATGTGGCAATGGGTCCCACCCACTGCCACAGTTTGTATTGTGTCTGTTTTTTTTTTTTTTTTTTTTTTTCTTTTGCTTTGCCACCTCATTAATAGTGGATTTACTCTAGCACCACCGTATGCCAAAATATTGCCGCAACTTAGATGTACGGCTTCTTTGGAAGAGCACAGGTTAGATAAATGAAACAGGAAAGATGGATTTAATCTTTTCTTTTGAAAATTGGTGAGATTGGTGAGAGAGGTTAGATAAGGGAGATCAGGAAAAGATTTTTTTTTTCCTTTTTTCCCTTTATTTATGGAAAAATTTACCCATAAATTTCATATGGAGGAATATTGATTCATTCTATCCGAAGAGTTTTTTTTATGAATCAATTAGTCTCTTTTGTTTTGAAAAGTTATATTTATTTGATTTAGTTCCATATGACTTTAAATGAATGCTTTTTTATGATTCATTTTTATAATTTTCTAATTTATTTTTGGGATGAGAATGAAAATGTAAGGTGTGAAAGATTCTTTTTAGATGAATAGTTGGCTGAAATTTTGGTTGTTGAGCGTGAAAAGCTACATTTATGTAGTGTGATTTTCTGGTATTACATTGGAGTGTTACATGTGAAAAAAGTACATTAAAGAGTTTTTGTGTGTTACATTGATTGAAGTGTTAAGTTTGAGGAAAAAAATATATATTAATGAGTTTTTTTAGAATGTTACAGTGTTATGGAAAAAGTACACTAACAAATTTTTCAGAACATGTTTGTTTGGCGGGATTGAAGAGTGGGATTGGACTAATAGTCCATCCGGACTAATTGTCCATTGTTTGTTTCAATTTTGTTGCACTGGATTATTAATTCCAAATCTGTTGGACTATTGTATCCCATAGAGGGGGTGGGACACAAATCACGTGAAAACTCATCTATGGGATTAGGTTGCCAAATTATATTGTTGACGCTCTGGTATTAAATATCTTTTTCTTCATGTATTAATTATACTTAATAAAGTAATCTCCATTTAAAAATAAAATAATTTTATGTAATTTTTATTGATGTTTTATTTATTTAATTTTTTAAAATTTTTTATAGATATTTTATTTTAAAATTTTGTTGATAATTTCATTATTTAAATTTTAATAGATGTTTTATTTAATTTAATTATTTAATTATTATTATTTTTTAAAATAAATTTATTTAAAAAATAGCATATATTTTTATTGATATTTTATTTATTTAATTTATTTAATTTAAAAAAATTATTTAATTGTGTAAAAAATAAAAGAAAATAAATATTTATTTAATCTACCTAAAAATAATTAAAATATTAAAGATATGTTTAATATTGCTATTACTTAATAAATAATTGAAAAGGGTAAAATAGTCATTTGAGCATTTATCCTTCTCCATAATATCCCAAACAAACATAAGATTCATAACCTATTCAACCAAATAGTCATTTCTTGATATCTAATTTCATGACTAAACAAATATGGGATACATATTGTATCCAACAAAATAGTCCCAGGACTATGAGTCCCAGGATTACAATCTGATGGATTTCAATCCCCCTTTATCTAGTCCGTCTAAACAAACATGCTGTTAGTGTATTACATTTGACTGTTACGTTTAGAAAAAGTACATTAAGGAATTTTTGTGTGTTACATTAATTGGAATGTTACATTTGGAAGAAAATACAATAAGGAATTTTTTTAGAATATTACATTATTACGTTGGAGAAAAGTATATTAAACAGTTTTTAGTCTTACATTGATTGGAGTATTCTATATAGAAAAACTGCACTAAGGAGTTTTTTAGTGTGTTACATTGGAGTGTCACGTTTGGATAAAAAAAATTTGAGTATTACATTGATTGGAGTGTTATATTTAGAAAAAGTATAATAAAGAATTTTTTAGTATGCTACATTAGAATATTATGTTTTTGAAATGTTACATTGGAGTGTTACGTTTGAAAAAAGTACATTAGGAAGTTTTTTTTTATGCAGTGGCTTGCCTCTAGTCCAGACTGAAGGGTCCAGTTCGACCCATTGGGCCTTTTTTTGGGCCCATTTTCAATAATTTTTAGTGTTTGTTGAGTACATTATCCCTGTAAAAAATTACGTCAATTAGATAACGGATACTATGTATTCAGATCATTTTTTTATGAACTGCTAATTTTCTAACCAGCCATTTTTTTCAGACAAAAAGTGATTCGAATATATAGTATACGTTATCCGATTGACTTGATGTTTTATAAAGATAATGTACTCAAGAAACTCTAAAATATGAACGGTTCGGATTATCGAAAAGGGGTCCAAAAATGGGCTGAACTGAACCGGACTATCACAAATCAACGAGAGACAGTGTAGGCCCCTTTTTTTTAAGTGTTACATTTAGTAATTTCAACATAATGAGAAAACTCACATTTTGGCCATTTATGTAATTCACACTAAAATGGAACGTTTGAGTCCACAAGAAAAAAAGGATGACCAAATAGTTCATAAGATCACTATTTAGAATTTATTGATGCTTCACCCTTATTTATGTTTCCTTTTGAAAGCATAAATTATGGAATTATTTATATTTTTAAAATTGTTAGTTTAACGGTTAGCTAATAGCATTTTTAAAATTTATTTTTCATTGACAAAATTAAAAAATTGCTTCCCTTTTTTTTTTTTTTTTAATGTGTTTATGATTTTGTAAAAAGCTCCCTTTTGTTAATTTCTGACTTGTTACATTTTCTTAAGTCAGTTTTGATCATTTGTTGTGTACAATATTTTTTTACTCATCTAAATAAAATACTGATTACATATAAATTGGGAATGAAAGGGGAGACTAATTTTGATTGGTATTAAATTGTGTTATATGTGCCTTCAGCCACGGGTAATTTGCTAGTTAAAATATAAATCGATATAAGAGAATTAGTCAAGTCTCTATAGTCCGGACAAGGTTTCGAAAATAGAGTTTTTAAATTTTGCAATTGTACATTTTGATTTTTAAATGTGATTTTGAAAACTTGACATATTAGATTTTGGTAGGAGTATTAGCTAAGGAATAAATCTTATAAGATTTAGAATAAAAGTAATAAATGGAAACAATCAATCAAATAACATATGTAACATTTTAGGCACTTGGATTTTGTCTTATTAGTTCCATCTTTTGTCTCTACAAAGACAAACGAAAGTTGATTCATCTCTTCTTTAGTCCGGCACCGGCAAACCGGAATTCAACTTTGCCGATCATTTATTCCTTTCTTCTTCTTCTCCTTCTTGCCACCGGACCACCACCACCCACCACTGCTTCTCGCTCTTCAATCATGATTCTTCTTTCTCTTTTCCTTCTTTCTTTAATACTCTACAAATGGAATTTTAGTTCTGTAAAATATATATTTATTGATTTGATTTAAAATTATATAATTTTATATGTTGCTCATGTGACAAATGGTAAATATGTTATTTTCTAAACCAAAGGTCTTGGTTTTAGTCCGACTCACCTCATTACATAATTAGGGTTGGTTTGGGAATACATATTTTAATAATTTTTTTTATTTTTTAGCTAAAATATGAGGTGAAAAAAATTAATATATTTGTGATGATTTTTTGATTTTTTAAGAAGAAATAAAACATACGAGGTGAAAAAAATTAACATGTTTATGTTGATTTTTTGATTTTTTAAGAAGAAACGGGAAAAAAATAGAGAGAAAATAAAATCATTAATTTTTTTGTAAAATTATTTGGTTTTTTAATTTTTAGCTTTTTTAATGATATTTTAATTTTTTTTCACTTTTTTAGTTCTTCTCAAAACAATCCTATATAATTTTTGGTTAAATTAGAGAAAACCCCCACTATAACATTTTCTTAGTTCAATGACACCTGAAAGTGCCACTGAAATACTCTTTCAGTGATATTTTTTAGTTTTACGTTGCTTTGAACAAGTGCCATTTATACCAATGCCACGGTAGATACTAATGGCACGTTAGCGACACTTGCAAATGCCACTACACTATTATGCCTAAAAACTTTCAATGATACTTTCATATTATGATAGACACTATTTGTGGCACTATCAAGTACCATTAAAAGTGGCACTTCAGTGACACTTGTAAATGTCATTACACCATCATGGTTAAAGACTTTCAATGACACTTTGATGTCATAATAGCCACTATTCGTGATGCTATCAAGTGCCATTAAAAAAGATTTACAATCTAAAAAATGACATTATATGAATTTTTAATGGCATTTGTTATGACACAATCGATATTTTTAACAACTTTATAAATGTCACTAAATCCAATTCATTTGTGCCATCAATGGATATAGGTGCCATTGGAGCTTATTCTAGTAACACCTTACAAAGCTACTATCACTTCTACGAAATGCCACTTGTATGTTCTTTTCATTGACACTTTTAAAAGCCACAACTAAGCATGCGTAAATGCCTGTAAAAATTGAATCAATTTTATAAAAAAATTAAATATTAATTGCCACATCCTATATTAATTTGACGTCCATTTATCTTGTAATATTTCCATAATAATAAATAAATATTACCACCATAGGATCATCACATCAAAAAAAAAAATTTCAAACCACAATCATTTTTTTATTTAAAAATATAAATTTATTTACATTGTAATAAAAATCATAATCAAAATTATAAAACATTCTACCACACTAACAAAGTTATAGCAAAAAAAAATTTAAAAAAAAATTATTCTAACCATAAGTTCTGAAAAGCCATAGTTATATTCATCTTCCAAAGAGACAAATTACCAAAACAAATTCAATTCCCAAATTTTCAACCTCACTTGTATAAATATTCTCAACTAGCATCCATAACTTGCAAAATCTGCATCCAAAAGATAAACATATAAAAGTAATTGAAACTATATTAAGTTAACATAAATTTGTTAATGAAATTAGTATTTACGAAAGAAATATACCACAAATGGAGTAGACTAAGCAACATGAGCTCCAATAGCTTGTCCAATTGTTTTGACAAGTCTATATGATCAGATCAAGCTCTCATTAGATTTGACTGGCACTTGAACATATACCTCCCAATAGTCAAGTTCTAGTTCTTTCCCTTCTACTTCTTTAAATGCGTCTATGCTTTTAAGTACTCTGATTGCAACTGTTTCTGTTGGCCTAATGGTACTTTTCAGAACAATTATATCTCTCACCTGTAAATCAAGATTTAACTACTTAAGTAATTATATATTTACAATTAACAAATAATATTTAAAAAATAAACTAGTACAAAGTGCTAGAGTGAAAATGATTACAACTGAAAGTGATATATATTTCTCTAGTAGATAAGCAAGCCACATACTACTTGTCTACTTTTTAATATCTTGGATACACACATATATTTTACTGAATGGAAACAAAAATATTTTGGGAATCAATTTACGATTTAATCATTTAATTGGTTCACCACACTACAACAAATTATATAAAAGTAACAATCGTAAGTCTTAGTGTAACAACCCGAAAATTTAAATTGTCCTTTAAATTTTATATTAGTATTATTTAATTATAAATGAGAAAAATCCTAAATGTTTAATTAAATATTCTGTAAGAATAAAATAAAATATTAAATGTTACGGGTGTATGAGATAAAGTGTAATTAAATTAGGAATTATTATTTGGGACCAAATTAATAGAAATATGGAATTATAATACTAGTTGGGCCAAATTAAAGTTAAAGATAATAAATAAATAAATATAAAGGTAAGAGTAACTAAATAATAATAATAATAATAATAATGATAATGAGTGTGGTAGTAAAATAAATAATTAATTTACTGTTGGTATATGATAGAATGTAATTTAATTAGGAATTAATTTATTTATATAGTTATATTAAAAAATTGGGTCAAAATGTAATTATCTTAAATATTTATATAAGATAAATATAAATCTATATGATTATGAATCAAATCTTAGGGAAAGATATGCGTTGGCCACGTGTTGGCCAACCAATGCTCTCGCCTCCTTATAAATAGGGTGGTGATTCAGCTGGGTAAAGAAAGGAAAGAAAAAAGAAAAGAAAGAGAGAAAAAAAAGAAGAAAAGGAAGGAAAAATAACGGAAGCTGAGAAGGTCTTTGGTAGTGGAAAAAAAGAGTGAGGTATTAAGGTTAAGGTGAGTTATATTATACCTTGGATTACCATTATATGTTTTACGTATGTTTTGACTTACCATATTTATTTTATATAAGTTATTTTTATAAACTATTATAAATTATATAAATATTTCAGTTAGATGGTTTAATTTCTGAACCCTATTTGTGAAAATGAAACTCATAGATATGTTTGTTTATATTTTAAAGAATATTTGACTATAACCTTAAAAACAATTATGTTTTGTAAGTACCACCACGGGAGTCCCACGCCTTGGGGGACTTAAATAATCATCGGCTTCTGTTTGGTCACTTTGTGACCCTCTGTCTGTCATGAATCTATTGACCTCTGTTTTGTGCGGAGATAAGTGCTACACTATTGTGGGAGCCACCTCTATAATCCGTACGAGCCACTTCTTGAATCCGTACCTCTGTTCTGACCATTATTCTTGTGACCTCTATTCTGTTCTGTTCAGTACCGTGATTATGGTTATTTATTTACATAATCTCAGTTTTGTTACTTAAATGATTATTTGTTCAGATTAAGTTATTTTAAATATTTTAGTTACATAACTATCTATGGTTATTTCATGTCCCTCATACTCTTGGTATAATATTGCTCACTTTGCCATGTGCTTATAACTGTTTACCAATTTTCAGAAAACAATATAATTCATAAATAGCTTTTGAAAAGTCTTAGACACGGGGCTACGAAATAGACATACACAACACTTTTATGATATTTTTCTATGTAAATATCGGTCTTTTTGGTCAATAAATTTTGTAATAAAAATAGAAGCTCCAATAATTATTTTAGTACCCTCACTTGAATTTGTTTGTTAATTTGTTTATTAATTTGTTTAAGAATTGGTCGGAGGTAACCTCAGTTACTAGCTATCATGATGCTTAACCTTTGGGTACGGGAAACGGGTCGTGACATTTAGACCATATCAAACAATTGCTTAAAAAATAGTACCAACCAAAGGCACCAATCAACAACACTCAAAATCATGCCCATTATCAATATCAAGATCCCTAAACTCAGCAATGTAAATAAATGTAATTGTGAAATAAAAAAACTCTTATAATTCTTATCTACTTTTTCATTCACACTTCTTAAGTTTAGTTCTTTGACCCTTAAATCTTATGTATAGATCCTTTTACTTGCACTGTTTCTACCAACATTCCAGCAATATTTGAAAGCTCAAAGAAATTGGTAACTGCCTATACACTGATGCATGGCTTTAAGAACTCTTTCTACCAGCATTCTAGCAGTATAAACACCACTGCATGACCATTTCCCTAATATATGGGGGTATCAAGAACACTTCAGTCCTTTAAGAACTTAAATTATTATATTAATAAATTTCAAAAGGCCTAATCCTATAGTATATGAATTTGCTTGTCAACCCTCTTCTTCCACAATTCATTCTTCTCTATTCTGCTACTTGACAGATCACATGGTATCTATCGTAGAACTATAGTGACACTTCTACTGCATATAGTAAGCCATAACTTGCTCCTTTCTATGGAGGTCCTTGGCCAAAAAGTTATTTTAAGAAAATTTATTAATATACTTACTTTTGACAATAAAGGGTAAATCCATGAATGATTGAGCCTATATGTAGATGATATGTTAATTATTGGTAAAAATAGTGGAATGATCACTTCAACTAAGAAAATGTTTAAAACTAAGTTTGAAGATATGGGAGTAGCAGATTGGATTTTAGGAATAAAAATTACTAAAACATCTGAAGTATATGTTTTGTCTCAAACTCATTATGTTGACAAAATTCTTAAGAGATTTAATAAGCTTGATGACCATCATGTAAGACACCTGTGGATGCTAACCTTCATTTAATGAAAGATAAAGATGAAAGCATATCACAATTGAAATACTCCTGAATAATTGGAAGTCTAATGTATCTCATGAGTTGCACGCGTCCTAACATAGCGCATGCAATAAGTAACTCAGGAAAAGATCATTGGACAGCAATAGTTAGAGTTCTTAGATACTGAAGATACACTTGTAACTATGGACTGTACTATACTTGTGACAACCCTATTCTGTATTATACTGTTAACCTTTAATTATGCTTGTGATTATGTGCTTAAAATGAATTTGGGTGCTACTCATGTGACTATATGTGTTATTGAATTTATATCTATCCACCATAGAGAAATTTGTTTTTATTTCCTGTTATAATTTGAAATTGAGGGTCGTAGAGGCGACATAAACTGAAATTGACCGCATCGTGATGATTAACATGATTTTTAGAGCCTACAGTGAAATTTAATTGAAAGTTGATTTAGATCAAATTAATTAGATTAAAATTAATTTAATTTAAGTGAAATTGATTAGTCTTAATCATGTTTAATTAGCCTAAGCTAATCAATAGTATATATGTGATAATTAAGCTTAAAGTTAAGTTAAGAGACATATTTGGAACTCAAAATTTTGTAGAGAGAGCTATAGAGAGAGAGAGACTTTGATTTTAGAGAGAGAGAGGAGAGCTCAATTGGAAGAATTTGCAAGGAGATTCAAGTATTGGGAAGATTAGCTCTAGTTCTTGCTAGTTTGAGCTAAATTGAAGTTCATAGGTGAGTAATTGAACCTTAATTCATGAGCTTAAGCCATGTAATTTGTGAATTCAAGAGATTAATGAGCTCAATTAAAGAAATTGAAGTAACATTGACGAATTTAGAACTAAGTCATACATGCATGCATGAATTTACTATGAATCCTCAATTTTGAGCATGAATATGCAATCTATGTTGAATTAGAAATTGTAGCTTATATGCATGCATGAATTGTCATGTTTTGAAGTCCAATTCTAAGTTTAAAAGCTTGAAAGTGCAAGATATAAAAGATGAGTCTACATGCATGAAGTTCAAGGTTGAATTTTGTTGAATTCGTAGAATTTTGAGTTATGAGTTGAAGTTATCTTTAAATGTATGTTTTTGGGAGTGTTTATACACAAATGGACAAGACATGCATGAGTTTGGAACCTTAAATGTGAGTTGGAAGCTCAAAACAGAATTTTGAAAATTTCAGAAATTCGACAAACTACTTGAGCAACCAAAAGGTGGCTCGAGTGTACATTTCGAGCTCCCAGTACTTTTGTAGACATTGGGGGTTAGCTCGAGCGGCCAAAAGACCACTCGAGTGACTACCCTTTATTATCAGTCTTAGCTCGAACGACCAAAAAGTTGGCTCCAACATAAAAAGAGAGCATCCAGTACTTTTACGGACCAAGGGATTCGCACGAGCGACCAATGTTGTGCTCGAGTGAAGTGCCCTGTTTCAGGAAACTTTGAAAAGTTGTTTTGTGATTCAATTTCTATTCTTTTTCATTTCTAAGCACTTGTAGACAAACATTGAGCATCCTGAATGTACTAAAGAGTTAGAAGAGTTAGACAAAAGACTAAGGAAGATGAATGAATTAAATAACGGATTGAATTGTATTATGACCCGATTTCCATATTCGTTATGAATTGTGTAGGGTCAACTGCGAGGACAAATCAATCGACTGAACACTGTGAGTAATATCTTAGTAAAAATATTTTACTTATTCTCCATTTTTTGATTGTTCATATGTGGTAAGCTTTTCTGAATCTATGATTTGATAAGCATGAATGAGTTACCATCTTATGTGTGAACGATATACTAACAATGTGATATTAACGAAAGTATTATCTATATAAGTGAATGACTAATATAATATGACTGAATCTTTGATAAGACTGAATGACTGATATGATATAACTGAATCTCTGATAAGACTGAACGATTGATATGCAATTGCAAAATTGAATGGCCATTATATACTGTAAGGCCATTATATACTGTAAATACTTGGACCAAAGGTTGTACTGATAAGAGATGACTGAATTCGATCTGTGAGTTTGTTAATTGTTGGACCTGAGGTCATTCTGTACACTGTTAGGCACAAAGCCATTCTGTTGAGTAATGATTGAACTCGTATTGTATGTTCTATTATCTCTTGGGCTTAACGTCATTTCGTCGCATGTTGGACCCAAGGTCGTTCTGATGTAAAATGTTTACTGATTAAATATGTTTATCCGTTAAAAAGGGGGCTCATTCACTCAACCCCTTTACTTTGGTATTATTCACTGGGCGTTAGCGCATTCTTTATTTATATGCATGTAGATGAGCAGTGGGATGTCCAGCCTCAACTCTAGTGAACCCGTTAAACATATAAGATATTGTGGAGTTTGCTATAGACACCTCCCGTGCGAGGCTTTGTTTATGACTATTTTTCTTTTGTTTACTTTTGTGGTCCCATAGGACTAAGTCTGTATCTAAGCATATAACTTAGTATCTGCTAAGACTGCTTCTGGAATGATCTTGGATATATGTATGTCTATATTGACTGAAAGGTGTGAGCTATTAATATAATGTGCAAAGTTTTTGTAATGCCATATATGCATAGCTCATTGGATAAAATTTCTAATTCTGCTTCTGCATCTAGCCCCTATTAATAGTAAATATGATTGATTTCTATCTGAGGCCGTAGGTAATCTCATGATTATTGGCCGTTTATGATTCTAACCTATAGGGGCTGGTTCAGGTCGTGACAATACTAGATATCCAGCGGTCCTAGAAGGGTATTGCAACACTAATTGGATATTTGACACTACGGATTCTAAAGCCATTAGTGGATATGTCTTTATCTTAGGAGGTGGAGCAGTTTTTTAAAAATCTTCTAAATAGACTTGTATAGCTAGATCTACAATGGAATCTGAATTTATTGCTTTAGACAAAGTAGGAGAAGTAGTAGAATGGCTTCGTAATTTCTTAGAAGTTATTTCAATATGGTTGAAACATGTGACAGCAATTTGCATTCATTGCAATAGTCAAACCACAATGGCTAGGGCACAGAATCATATGTATAACGGTAAGTCTCGTTACATTCGTCATAGACATAACATCATTAGGCAACTACTTTTTAATGGAATAATTTCCATTGAGTTTATAAGGTCAAAAGAAAACATAACGGATTTGTTGACAAATGCTTTGACCAGAAAGTAATTGTTACAATCATTGAGGGAAATGGGATTAAAGCCTATCACTTAAGAGTTATCTTAATAGCAACCCAACCTTGTTGATTGGAGATCCTAAGATCTAGGTTCAAAGGGACAACTGAATTAAGAATGACTCATTAGAATCACTAAGGAGTAAAACTCCTACCCATTTCTATGATGAGATAGTGATTACCTGTAGCGATAAATAGCTTAAGCTTTGCTTTTAATGAGACTCATAGCTTGAAAATTTAAGTGGGGTATAGTAGGATACTTTTAATGGGAATCACTTACATGAGTGTGAACTAGGCTTGGTCTATGAGAATTGAAAATGCTAAATTCTGTAGAGCACTCATGAATCCAGGAAATGTCCAGCGCCAAAATGGACACAACCGATAAAATCAAGTTGGGTATGGAAATCAAAATGTGTGACAAGTTATTGTCTTGGTTTACACCAACAACAGAATAGTTCAAGATATCATGTTCACTGATAAGCTCGTAAATCCGATAGTCTTTTATAAGGGAAGGTTCAAGGCCAAAAACTATCTATCTTATACAGGATATTTCCAAATTTGTACTCACATAATTTGCATGTTGTTGCATTTCTCGTTTCGTCAATTTCATTCATGTGGTGAATTGAAATAGACTCTATTTGAATGTAATAATGCAACCCTTCATTTGAATGAAAGAGTGCAACTGTCACGACCCAAACCCAATACTGGAGGTTCGGTGTCGTAACAAGACAATAACTGAAGTCATAACAAATTAATAGTGCAGCGGAGTAAAATAAAAGGGTACCAAAATCTTAATTTAATTATAACAAAAACATATACAGTGGAACTTCTATTCATTTATATTGCCAAAGCTAAACTATGACTACAAAGTGCCTTATGCCTACCTGTAGACGTCCCCAAACGCCCTGGGAGGATAAGTCCCGTTCTGTTCGCTTTTGGGTCTACTACAGTTCAGGACTTAATTTGTCACGGTTCTTAATCTGAACCAAAGAGTCCAAATCCGACAAATCATTTTGAGAAAACAGATTTTTAGAAAAGAAGTGCCAAACATGGACTGCTTTGCCAGATACAGAGTCGCCACCTAAATATTTTTTAATGGGGGAATTTAGGAAACCCTGACTCGGTGCCAAAGGCCACGTGTCCGTCATCACCAAAGTTGCCTCAGCTCGGGAACTTGGGTACGATTGGGGAAGGTCAGCTATGAGCACCCCCTCTCGCCTGATCAAAGATCGGCCTCTACTAACCGTGATATCTTGTTTTGAAAACATTATATGCTCTTATTCCGATTATTAGCCTAGAATTACTATGCTATGTGCGCAGCAAACAAATATAGACCAAATCGCCTAAATTGGAACAAAACATTTCATGTTTGTTTTGAAAATGGTTTGCTACTCGCAAGTAGGCTAAAATGCAGGTTTTGCCACCCTCAAGTGGGCTTTGGAAAAGATGATTTTGCCACTATCTAGTGGGCTTTAAACTCACGGTTTTTAATGCATTATCCCAATTTAAGCAATTCGACCTTCATCCACAGGCATTCAAGCAGTTATATCACATAAGCAGCTAGCCTCATGATAAACAAGCAATTATGGCAACACTCACACGCATGCGGTATGCTAAAGCATAAAAGCTCACCTAGTATTCCAAGCTAAAATAGAAACCAGTTAGTAATCACATGCATGATCCTAGTTCATGTTTTGAAATGGCTAATGCAACACATGCAAAGATGCAATCCAAACAGGCTCGGCTATCCTAAACATGGCATGTGAAATGCTGCAAATAACATGTACTTAATTTGGGATTGAAAATACGATGCAGTTAGTATGATGCGCCGAGCCCGGTGTTGCGAAACAGATGAATGAATGCAAACATGCTGTCATGCTGTTATGCTAATTTAAATATGCCCTAGTCTACCATCATAAGCAGGTAAATAAAAGGGAAGAAAGACGTGGGATTGGAAGACATGCACACACGCACCCACACTTATTACAAATTTGCCCTCGCTCGGAGGGACCAAAAGAATAATACAATCCGAATAATGAATTACCTATCCTAGCTAATTAATTATTACAGACCCTCTAATTTAACAAATTAAATGCAGAATAGAGATGGCCGCAACCCTGCCTCGGGATGCGCGAATGATGCATGCTCGATCCATCTTGCCCGGAAACCCGTACCATGCCACTGCTGCCTTTGTTAATGCTGCCCTGCTCCTCTGAAAATTGCCAAAGTCTTGGAATATGTTCTTTGCACACTGTAGAACACCATCGGCTAAGGGAAATAACCACCGGCCATGGAAAATTTCCATCGGCTGCTTTCAAGTCTATCGGCCACATATTCTTTGCCGGTCGGCACTAAACACTGCCGATCGGCCACAAATTCCTGCTGGGACCTGCAGTTGACAGCAGCAGAGGGCAAAGCAGTACATGGCATGGAATTTTGAGCAAATGTGAGCTTGGTCACACTCCCAATCATGCAAGAGACTCAAGGGAGCGTGACCCTCGACCTTCGGGCCATCAATTGTGCATTTTTGATGCATGATGGCCTAAGAGGCCGAGGTTGCAATTCAATGTAAAATGCATGCAAACAAAACACATGAATACCAACACCCTATCATGTTGGAGTCAAGGGGATTGGCGACCGAGGGTTGAGGCGTGTTTTGTCACTTGAAGTACAAACACTCCTTAATCCCCATGCCCGGTTTGACACCCCAAACCAAGCAATGCAATGCATATATACAAACTTGGCTCAAATGCACAACATGAGGTTAAAATGCAAAACATGCCAAATGTAATGCAACCTAAACATGCAAACTAAGTTAGTGCATTCTAAGTGTGCCAAGTATGGTACAATGTATATGAGATGCAACTAGATAAATGCCATGCCAACATGCAAGTATGATACAATGTAAGCATGAGGACCAAAACAATGTAACATGATCATGCAATGGTGGTGCTAAACCATGAAGGGCAGACCTCAGTCCATCCCAAAACAGTGACCAAAAAGTGTCCAAAATGGTGAACAAGCACTCATGCCAACATACAAGCCAAAGGGGCCCAAAGCTAAGGCACAAACAAGGGGCATTCTACTACAACCATCATGACCACTCATGGCATGGACTAAGTGACCAAAAACAGATGTTCAATGCAGCAAAAAACACCCAAAAACCCGCTGATATGGTAGCCCCAAAATGTCTTAAACATACAAGCATGCACAATGCCCATTTCAAGGTACAAAACTACAACACCTTAAAGCATGGGAAGGGACACAAATGACAATATAAGACCACCTTACATGGACTGAAATATGATCTTAAATAATGCCAAATCATGAGGATAGTCTAAGTTAAGCATGCTAGAAGCCAAAATACTCAAGGCCTACAAGCCAAAATGCAAAGCAACTACATCAAGCATGTCAAACATGACCAAAACAGTGGCCAACAGACCTTAAGCATGACAAATCATGACCAAAAAGCTTCAACAAGCTAAGCTAAATCATGCAAGCCTGGAAGCCTAAATAGAAGATGCATTTCTATGCAAAAGGGAGGGATACAAAACAAGGGTATTATGCATGCAAAAGACCACAAACCCGACCAAAGATAGAGATATATTATGATCAAAAGACACCTAAAAACCTCTGAAATAGGGCCAAAATCAGTCAAGCATGCATGTTGCCCTTTAAGCCAAAAACAAGGATAAAAGAGAGACAAAGGGGAGAGGGGTGTCCCTCCCCTATGCAAGACCTCAAACCATCTTCTTCACCACTGAAAATCCACTGGATTTCAGTGGTGAAAAGAGCAATACAACAAAGTCAACAAGGCTTAAAGAAAAGGCACCAAAAGAGGCCAAACGAGGCCTAAGAGGGGGAGTTCGACCCCCAATGCCAAAATGACCTCAATGAGATGTCTTAAGCATGAAAATACAAAGCTTTTTTCAGTTATACACAAAGTCTAAAACAGAAAGCAAGATAGGTCAAAAGCCAATGCAAGATTGGGGAAACTAAAGTAAAGTGATTACCCTTGAAGAACCCTTGAAGAACAGTTGGTCCAGTCACCCTCTACTGACCAAAATCAGTCCAAAACCTCAACAAACAACCATTTATGCCTCTCAATCTCGGAGCAAGGTGTAATGGTGTGTGTGTTAGTGCAAAAGTAAGGTCAAAATGCACTTTCTAGGCCTCCAAACACACACTAAGGATGAGAGAGAGGGAAATATAGAGGGAGGGAGTGTATATCAGATGTATATATCTATATAGCTCTGGTTTGTTGTTCAAAATCACTCACCCCCAACAATGGAAGAAGAGGGCTCCTTATATAGGCAAAGCAAATGGTTCTAGGCTTCTCCAAGAAGCTAAATGAAAGGGGCAAAGGGTGCAAAGGAGTCAAGGCTTCCTGAGGAAGCTAAAACAGCTGGCCAAGCTTCCCCAAGAAGCTTGGCCAAAGGTTCATCCTTCTAGAAGGAACTAGGGGGGCAAGGGCTCAAAACAGCCATCCCCGTGCATGGAGAGTGGTGTTGGTGTATTCCAGCTGGCACAGCAGGCATGCACCAAGCCTGAAGGGGTGCAGAAGGGTCACCGGCCAGAAAAATGGGTCACCGGCCAAACAAAGTGCCGGCCGGCCACAGATAGTGCCGACCGGCCATTGATACCAGGAAACCACGACCGGTAGCAACAAGGAATGGCCGGTGATGTAAAGGGAGGGCCGGTGGAGTGTGGGGATGACCAAAAAGCCATTCCCTGCCTTCCAAGGCAAAAACACAAGTGTTTGGTGCAAAACCAAACACTAAACGAATGAGTTAAGAGATCTTGAGGCAAGGCGCGCAGCCGAGGCCTCCGGGAACTCAAAACGAACACGAATAAGGGTGATCACTGAGTGTTCAATCAGTGACGTCCAAGTCTCGAGGACGATCAAAAATGGGGTGTCTACACTACCCCATGCACTGTTCTTAACATATCACCTGAAAGTGGTTAACAACTATAAGCACATAGTAGAGTGAGAATTATTATACTCAGAGCATAAGGGTATAAAAGTCACCATAGATAATTACTTGAGCTAAATAAAGATTTGTTTGGTAACAGAAATACATAAATCATTTTAAATAACAGAAGCACAACGCAGAAATCATATAAGCAAATAATCATAACCACGGTACAGAACAGGTGTATGAATTCAAGAGGTGGCTCGTACGAATTCTAGAAGTGGCTTCCATAATAGTGTAGCACTTAGTTCCGCATAATAATTTGCTCCACACCAGAAATCAGAGGGTTAATGGATCCATGACAACATAGGGTCACATAAAGTGACAATTCAGAGGACCAATAGTTATTTAAGTCTCCCAATGCATGGGACTTCCGTTGTGGTACTTACAAAAATAATTGTTCAAAAACACATTTAATATAAATAGTTTTATCCATGGGTTTCCATTTTTAAGCAAATAGGATTCATGTAACAAATAATATACTTTTTAAAAACTAATATGATTTGCGAAACATAATTTACATAAAACAGTTTACGGTAGCTCAAAATATAATACAACTCACCTCAAGCTTAATCATTTACTCTCACTTTTGATTTCGGCTCACTCTCTTATATACCTCTAATTTGTTATTCTTGTGATTTCATTACTATACAACTCATCTATTTATAGGTGAGAAGACCATTATTATGTTGCACTATGCAGCACTGTGCAGTACATCACGTGATACCACATGGCACCACGCTTCCCATGAGGTTTCTTGAAGCACTATGCACAAGTTTCCTCTATTCTACTATGGCCCAAAAAATGTTGTAATTACATTTTTTTTCCCCAAAGATTAAGTAAGTATATTTTGAGGTGTCACAACAAGCCTTTCATGGTGTTTGTTTATTTTAATGGTGTAGACGCGCCCGCGTGGGGCCTCGATGCTACAGTTCGGACTCTCGTTTTTTGTCACGGTTCTTAATCTGAACCAAAGAGTCCAACTCTGGCAAATCGTTTTTGAGAAAAACAGATTTTTTTGAAAAGTAGTGCCAAACATAGACTGCTTTGCCAGATACAGAGTCGCCACCTAAATATTTTAAAATGGGAAATTTAGGAAACCCTGACTCGGTGCCAAAGGCCACGTGTCCGTCATCACCAAAGTGGTCTTGGCTCGGGAGCTTGGGTACGATCGGGGAAGGTCAGCTATGAGCACCCCCTTTCGCCCGGTCCGAAGACCGGCCTCTACTAACCGTGATATCCGCTTTTGAAAACATTACATGCTCTTGTTCCAATTATTAACCTAGAATTACTATGTTATGCGCGCAGCAAACAAGTATAGACTAGATTGACTAATTTGGGAATAAACATTGCATAACCGTTGGTTTTGAAAATGCATGGGAATTTGCTACTCGCAAGTAGGCTAAAACACGGATTTCAACGAGTTTTCCCAACTCAGGCAATCTAACCTCCACCCACCGGCATTCAAACAGTTTATCTCACATAAGCACTTAGCCGCATGGTAAGCATACTGTCATGTTAGCATTCACACGCATGCGGTATGCTAAAGCAAAAATACTTACATCGTACTCCGTGCCAAAACAATAACCGATTAGAAATCCATGCATGATTCTAGATACACAGAATTGCCTAATGCAACACATGCAAAATGCAACTATAGCAGGCTTGGCTATTCTAAATATGGCATATGGAATGCTACAACTAACACGTATTCAATTTGGAATTGAAATACAAATGCAGTTTGTATGATGCGCCGAGCCCGGTGCGTGCAAAACAGATGAATGATGCAAACATGCTGTCATACTGTATGCTAATTGAAATATGTCCTATATCTAACCATCATAAGCAGATAAATAAAAGGGAGAAAGAAATGGAGATTGGAAGACATACACCCACTCACACACACTTATTACAGATTTGCCCTCGCACAGAGGGACCAAAAGAATAATACAGTCCCAAAATAATACAGTCCAAATACAGAATAAATTAATTATTACAGAAATTTCTAATTATCAAATTAAATGTTAATATAAGAGAAAGGGGCCTCAGCCCTGCCTCGGGATATGCGAATGATGCATGCTTGAGCCCGCCTTGCCCGGAAACCCGCGTCATGACACTGTTGCTTCTGTTTCTACTGCCCTGCCTCTCCAAAAATTCCCAAAGTCCCAGAATACCTTCTATATGAACTGAAGTACCCCACCGGCTGGAGAAAGTAACCACCGGCTGCTTAAATTGGCCACCGACTTCTTGTAGAGTTTATCGGCACAAAAAGTGTGCCGGTCGGCACACTGTACTGCCGGTCGGCAGAAAGTTCCTGCAGAGGACAGTTTGACAGCAGCAGCAAACCAGCAGTGCATGGCATGGATTTTGAGCATATGTAAGCATGGCCAATGCCTCCTATCATGCTTGGGGACTCAAGGAGGCATGACTCTTGGTTCTTGGGCCATCAATTATGCATCTTGATGCATGATGGCCTAAGGGACCAAGGTTGCATTTTAATGGTAATGCATGCAAACAAACAAATGAAATCCAAGGCCTTATCATGTGTTAGTCAAAGGTCTTGGTGATCAAGAATTGAGACGAGTTGCACCACTTGAAGTGTGAACTCCTCTCGATCCTATGCTTGGCTTGACAATCCCCAAGCCAAGCCATGGAATGCATGTATGCAACATAGCTCAAATTATGCAACAATGGGACTAAGATGCAAGGCATACCAAGTGTCATGCAACTATCACAATAGGCATGCAAAATGCTAGGGCATGCAAGGTATAAGTGGCATGCAAACATGGGCCAATCAAGCAATGGGACCAACCTACTACAACACTCAATGAACCAAACATGCATCAAGCATATAATGAACATACAATGGTGGTCTTAACTTCAATGGGGCAGCCCTCAAACCACCCCAAAATAGTGGCAAAACAAGCCCTAAATGATGACCAAAATACTACCCAAACATGCAAGTTCATGGGCCTAAACCTAAGGCACCAAAAAGGGCATTTTACTACCACTTACACAACCACTCATGGCATGAATCTAACAACCAAAAACAGATTTTTAGTATGCAAAATGACACCCAAATCCCCTCAGATGGCACCCCCAGAATGCAGTGATCATGGGAGCATACACAAGGCCTATTCTTAGGCATAAAAGGACACACCTTTAAAGCATGAAAGAGATGACAAGTACAAACATATGAGCATGGATTAGGGTCTGAAATAGCATGTCAAATGATCCCAAATCATCCAAATAGACTATCTAATGCATGTACATGGATCACCTACCTAAGGCTTACAAGCCATCATGCAAAACAACCATGTCGAGCATGTTAAATATGACGAAAACAGTGGCCTACAGCCCTTATACATGGCAAAATGATGTTAGTATCTCCATGAAACTAAGCTAAAACATGCAAGGAAACATGGCCTCAAAGCATGGCATATTTCTAGGCATAAGAGAGCATTTCAAAGCAAACATAAGAGGCATGTTAAGGACCATAAAACCAACCTAAAACAGAGGCATAACATGTCATATGAACCACAAATATGCTCTGAAATGCAGCCAAAACCAACCATGCATACATGCTATTATTTGAGCCCAAAACAAAGGCAAGCAAGGGGGCAAGGGGAGAGGGGTGTCCCTCCCCTATCTAAGACTTAAAAATACCTTCCTCACCACTGAAAACCCACTGGTTTTCAGTGGTGAGAAGATCAAAAACACCAAGTACACAAGGCCTCAAGAAAAGGCTCCAAAATGGCCAAAACAAGGCCTAAGAGGGTGAGACTCTACCCAAACCACAAAACAACCTTGATGAATGTTCTTAAGCAAGGAAAAACAAGTCTTTTTTATGTTAAACACAAATCCAAAAACACAAAGCAAGAGGGGTAGAAAGCTAGTGCAAGAATGGGGAAACTAAAGTAACAAGCTCACCCTTGAAGATCCTTTGAAGAACAGGTGGAGCAGCCACTCTCTAGTGATCAAAGTCAGTCCAAAATCACAACAATCAACCTCCCAAGTCCCTCAATCGCGAGCTAAGGTGTAATAGTGTGTGTAATGGTGCAAAAATGAGGTAGAACTACACTTTTAGGCCCAAAAACACACACACAAGAGGAGAGAGAGGGAAAATATAGAGAGAGTGTGTGTATCACACAGATATATAGATATAAGCTCTGGTTTTTGACCTAAAATGGCTAACCTCTAACTCAAGGGGAAGAGATGAGCTTATATAGGCAAAATAAAGCTCTTAACTTAGTGGCTAAGCAAAGAGAGGGGGGTTCAAGAGGTGCAAGAGGGTCTTGGCTTCCAAGGGAAGCTAAGACAGCTGGCCAAGCTTCTCCAAGAAGCTTGGCCAAGGGTTCAACCTTCTAGAAGGTTTATGGGGTTCAAGGGTGCAAAGGGTGCAAACCCGGGCATGGGGAGTGGTGATGGTGCACCCCAGCTGTCACAGCTGGCATGCACCATCCCTGGGGGTGCAAAGGGGTCACACCGACCAGCCAAAACAGTCACCGGCACAAAATAGTGCCGGTCGGCATAATACAGTGCCGACCGGCCACAGGTTTTGAGAAATAAGTGCCGGTGGCCGCTAGGGGGTGCCGGTGGAGGTATGGGGCAGCCGGTAGGCTCCAGGGATGGCTAACAAGCCTCCCCCCACCCTCAGATGCAAAAACACACAAGCCTTGGTACAAAACCAAGCGTAGAACAAACCGGTTGAGAGGTCCTGAGGCACGGCGCGTAGCCGGGACCTCTGGGAACTCAAAACAAGCACCAACATAGATAATCACCGAATGTTCAATCGGTGACGTCCAAGTCTTGAGGGCGGTCAAAAATGGGGTGTCTACAAACGGGTGTGACCCAAGGTCATCTTTTTCTTCATGCCTTTTCTATTCAAACCGAATAGGTGCTAATAAAGCCTATATAAAGGCTGTCTCCGAAAATTCATTTCTTTCTTTCATTCATACATTGTTTTATCCGTGAGTCTTAGTTTTTGTGAGTGCAAAGCATAAACTTTGGTTCGTTGTACAGTCAAAGAAAGTGCTATATTTGTTTTTGGTGATTATTGTATCCTAGAGACATGACGTCCATTATTCTCAAGCACCATTAGAGAGGATGAAATTATGTCTTAAGGACACAATGTTCAAACACTAGCCTCAATCACTTACTTATTCATAAACAATTGCAAAAGTATTGTAAGTTTAATTTTGTTTTTTTTTTATTTATTTATTAATTATTTACCTAAATTATCTCCAACAAAGATATATTTGAAGAAGTAAAGAGTCTATTCTCTGAATTCAAATTGGCATGTGTGGGCTAGTTAGTTATCAACTTGAGTATTGTAGTTCGATTTTAGACATTTTTTAGAGGTTTTAAGCATAATGGAGCATTATCATTTAAAACAATTATTATTATTATTATTTTTATCAATCAAGATTTACAAAATAGAATTGTATTGTAAATGAATTTTATAAAGTAAAAGAATATATATAGTTATCAAAATATATTTTTACAAAATTTTATATTTTTATCATAAAGTGATATTTGTAAGTTAATGTACATTTAATAAGAAATTATTCTCTAAAATTAACTATCCCCCGCATAGCACGAGTTTTTTACTCGCTCAATCTAAAACAAAAACATGAAGTTGAACATGTCGCTATATGCATGCAAATGTGTGGTTGACAATAATAACGTCACATTCTTTACTTAGGGCTGGTTTGGCAAGTCCAAAATAATTCAAAAAGTTACACAAAAAGTAAAAAAGTCATTATTATTCACAAATAAAAAATATTTTATATATTTTTATAATTTAAAAGTTTGATGGATGCTGTCAGCCGTATTTGTGAAGCAGGAAGGCCATTATACACCTTTTGGGCAAAAAAAAAAAAAAATTACATATGTAAAGGCACAAAGTTTGATGGTAATGTTGGGCCCTTGGGGGCCCACTAAGGGTTTCGTTTTGATAATCCGAACCGCTCAATATGTAGAAATCGTCGAGTAATATATGCTTGTAAAAAATCAGATTAATCGGATATCATTAACTATATGATCAAATTAGCTTTGTATAAACAAAATGGATGGTGTGATAGTTAACTGTTGAAAAAAACTAATCCGATCATATAACTATCGATATCCGATCAACGTGATTTTTTACAAGCATATAATACTCGACGAGTTGTACATATTGAACGGTTCAGATTATTAATGGGATCCATGGTGGCCCCCACGGACTGACCATCATTGTCCAAACACTTTGTCCCGAAGGAGGTAATTATTTTTTGGGTAAGACATGTTGGGGCAGCAGTGCAGCCGTACAACCACTCATCTTTCTTCCACTATATAATTTTTTATTACATATTTTTTCGTAAAAAGACAAAAAGTTAACCCAAACATCCATTTTTTTTTCCTCAACTTTTTAGTTCAAAAAGATAAAAAGTGTACTTATTTAGGACACCCTAAACAACCGTTTAGTATTTTGTGATGGAGTCATTTGTGAATCTATTTTACAGATGTTATATGCTTTGTTATTATTTGTAACTAGCCTATCACCCGTGCTATGCACGAGATAATTATAGATATTTTATATTTGTTTTAGATTTTTTTAAAAATATAAATTATGTTTTTAAAGATTTTTTATAAAAATAATTTAACAATCTTATCACTAACCATAGTGTATGAGAGAAGTTGAAAAGGGTATTACAGTAACTATGCATGGATTGTATCTATAATTATTTATATGATGGCATTTTAAATGCTGACTAAGAGATTTTGACCAAATCAATAAATGCAGGCATGTGGAAAGACATGTGGATTGAAAAAAATTTAATAAATGCTGATCAGGAGATTTTGACCAAATCAATAAATGCTGAGATTTTTTATTAAATAAAAAATAAAAAATATAAAAAATTCAGATTGGGATATTAAAGCTCTCATAGGCCTTGGGGGTTAAAAACCCCATTTTGCTTAATATATAGTACTAGCCTATCACCCGTGCTATACACGGGATAATTATACATATTTATATTTGTTTTAATTTTTTTTATTATATAAATTATGTTTTTTAAGGTTTTTTATAAAAATAATTTAACAATCTTATCACTAACCATAGTGTACAAGAGAAATTAACGCTACGTTTGGATTGAGTGATTTGGAGAGAAAAGAAAAGAAATAGAGAGATTTGTATTTCTCTTACTTGTTTGGATAACTTAAATGGAGAGAAATGGGAAGAAATGGAGAGAAATGGAGAGAAACTCATTTCTCTTATAAGCCTCATTTTTAATCTTTCCAAAAGTGGAGAGATTGAGAGAGAAAAGAAATCATTATTTTAATAATACCAATTTTGTCCCTATAAAAATAAAAGAAATAAAATGATTGAAAATATAAAAAGGTTATTTTGGTAATATAACATAAAATAATTTCTTTTTTTTTCTCTTAATGAAACCCAACCAAACAAGAATGAGAGAAATCACAAATCATTTCTTTTCTTTTATTTATTTCTTATCCAAACAAAAGGAAGAGAAATAACAATCATTTCTTTTCTTTTCTTGTCTTTTATAACTTAAGTAATCATTTCTTTTCTTTTCTCTCCTAGGTTCCCAAACATAGTGTAAAAAGGCTACTGCAGTAATTATACACGTGTTGTATCTATAATTATTTGTATGGAGGGATTTTAAATACTAATCAGGGATTTTGACCAAATCAATAAATACAGGCATGTGGATTGGAAAAGTTAATAAATGTTGATCAGGGAATTTTGACCAAATCAATAAATGCTGAGTTTTTTTTTTTAAATCAAAAATTTAGATTAATCATAGTGTACAGGACAAATTAAAAAGGCTACTGCAGTAACTATGCACGGGCTGTATCTATAATTATTTGTATGAGAGGATTTTAAATGTTAATTAGGGATTTTGACCAAATCAATAAATGTAGGCATGTAGATTGGAAAAAGTTAATAAATACTGATCAAAAAATTTTGACCAAATTAATAAATGCTGATTTTTTTTTTTTAAATCAGAAATTTAGAAAATTAAGATTGAGAGATTGGAGCTCCCACAAGACTTGGGGTTTAGAAACCCTTTTTTTCTTAATATATTTACAATTATCTATATATGTGAATTGTGATTTTTAAATGTCTTTTTTTTTTTTATATTTTTAAATGTCTTATTTTTTTTCTTTTTTATATTATATTAAAGTTTAATATTTTGATAATAATCATATGTGTTGGACTTTTCAAAAATTTTTTTTTATGCTTGTTCTTAATGCATTAAAGTGTTATTATAACGGATAATAATCATATGTGTTTGAACTTTTCAAAGAATTCATGTGTGTTGGATTTCAAAGAATTTTTTTTATGCTTGTTCTTAATGCATTAAAGTGTTATTATAAGGGTAAGACTTGGGGGTTGGAAGAAGTTAATAAATGCTAAGGTATTTTTTTTTAAAAAAAAATCAAAAAATCAAGAAATTTAGATTGGGAGGTTAGAGCTCCCACAAGGTTTGGGATTAAAAACCCTTTTTTACTTAATATATAGTACTAGCCTATCACCCGCGCTATGCACGAGATAATTATAGATATTTATATTTGTTTTAGATTTTTTTTAATATATAAATTATATTTTTTAAGATTTTTTTCTTATCACTAACCATAGTGTATGGGGGAAGTTGAAAAGGGTATTGCAGTAACTATACACGAATTGTATCTATAATTATTTATATGAGGGGATTTTAAATGCTGATCAGGGGATTTTGACCAAATCAATAATTGCAGGCATGTGGAAAGATATGTGGATTGAAAAAAGTTAATTAATACTGATCAGGGAATTTTGACCAAATCAATAAATGCTGAGTTTTTTTTTTTAAATAAAAAATTTAAAAAATTCAGATTGGGATATTGAAGCTCCCATAGGCCTTGGGGGTTAAAAACCCCCTTTTGCTTAATATATAGTATAGATATAGATAGATAGATATATCTTTTTATTTTTATTTTTATTTTTGTGTGGTTTCTATTCGGGTATTTTTTTTTTCAATTTATTTAAGATGGAGTTGTGGGTATCTTTTTTTTTAAATTTAATTTATCTATGGTTTCCATTTGTTTTTAATTATTATTATTTAGGTAAGTTATGATGTGAGTTAAATATGTGATAGACATGTGAGTTTTATTGATTTAAAGTTTATTTAGGTAAACTTTAAAGATTTTTTTTTTTAGTTTTTTAGTTTTTTTTGTTATGTTATAATATAATATATAAAATATAGGTAGATATCTACAACTTTAATGGAAAATATTATCTGATTTTTTGGGGAAGAGAAAATTTGTGAGAGAGATTAGGAGGGAGAGATTATGAAATATTTTTGTTATTAAATAAATAAATCAGTCAATAGTTTTTTTTAATCTATTTTGTAAATTAAAAATCAATAATTTTGAAAAATTGATTAATTTGTCCCATTAAGTGATTTAAAATTTTGATAGATATACATAAAAAAAATACATAATTATATTATTAAATCATAATTCAAATTTAGATGTTATATCTTTTTGAGATCTATAGCAAATTTTTATCTTTTTTATTTTTATTTTTGTGTGTAACCATAATATATGAGAGAAATTGAAAAGAATATTGTAATAATTATGAGAGAAGTCAAAAGGGATTGTAGGTTGAGAGAAGTTAATAAATGCTGAGGTTGGATTGGGAGAAGTCAATAAATGCTGAGTTTTTTTTTTTTTTTTAAATAAAAAAATTAGAAAATTAGGATTAAAAGATTGGAGCTCCCACAGATTTTGGGGTTAAAAACTTCTTTTTACTTAATATATAGCATAGATAGATAGATAGGATAGATATTGACCTTTGGTAAATTGTTTCTCATAATTAACAAGTGGGTTTTACATTTTTATGACGTTGTCAACATGATCATTGGTTCTTTGTGAAACCAATGTGTGGTTTGTATATGCCAGACTTGCGCACCCAATTTTTGGGAAAGGGAAGGAAGTTCCCTGTGCTTGGTTAAAGTTTTTTAAAAGTATTTTTCAAAAAATTTTACTTTCTTTTATTTATTTATACTAAATTTTTTAAATATTTTAAGTAATTTTTTAAAATTTTTAGACATACCTAACATAAATATACCTAAAAAGTAAAAAATTTATGGAAATTTTTTTTTAAAAATTCACCAAATACCAAAAATACAAAAAAAAAAACACAAGAATTCAGTACATTTTTTTTTATATTTTTATGTATTTATTAATTTTTTAAAATATTTTTTTACAAATTTTTTATTTTTTAGAAACATCTAAGTAAGGTGCATCTAAAAAAGTAAAAAAAATATTTAAAATTTTAAAAATATTCACAAAAAACAAAAAAACATGAAAATCAAAAAACTTAATCTAAAAAATTCAAACCAAACACACTAATTGATCTTCGACTTTAACTCTCTCCTTTTTGAATTTTGTACTTGTAATGTAAGTTTGTTTTTCAAAGGTTCAATTTTTTTATTTCTTTTTTCATTATTTGATTTTGTCTTGATTGTGTTTTAGTTTCACTTTTGATAGTTATTTTATTACAAATATTACACAAACTAGTTGGAATTCTTAAGTCAGGGTTTGGATTAATGATTTGTGAAGGGATTTATGAAAAAAATAAAATAAAATAGGTAAAATAGTTCATCAATAAGTACAGAATCCTCAAGTCAATGTTTGGATTAATGATTGGTTTAACTTTGAAGAATTTAAATCTATTGCTTAATTTTCCCATCATATTTTGTTTCTAAAGTATTTATCCCAAAAAAAAAAAAAAAAATCTTAATAAATCCATTCACAATTATTGATTCAAACCTAGCTATGATTAGGGTGTAAAAGGTTTTGTCAAGTTTGGATTGCGGGTAAGTTTAGCACTGCACTGAACATTTTGATTTTGTTGGTTGGGGAATTGAAATAGATTGCATGTTACCGTTTGATTTTGTCCATTTCTTTGGTTTTTGTAGAGGAAGGATTCACATGAAATTTTTAAGATTTTTATAAAAGGGTTTGATTTTTCTAAAGTTGTTATCTGAATTTGAGAGAGCGTTTTAAACTTAATAGGCCTATTTTGAGATTGATTTTGATGATCCAAACCGTTTGTCTTTTATGACTTAATCAGTAGAATATACACACAAAAAAGTAAGATGATTAGTATCGGTAGTTATACGTTTGAATTATGTTTGTTTTATAAAAAAAAAATTTGATGACAAATGTAATTTCAAAAATAGTTATCTATTTTTTTAAATATAAATTTGATTCAAACATATAGTTTTTGATGTCCAATTATTTTAATTTTTTTGCATAAACATTATACTCAATGAGTCATAAAAAATGAATAATTTGGATTACTAAAATCAATCATAAAATGAGTCTATCAAGTCTAAATGTTATCTAAAGTTGAGATGACAAAGCTTGGGAAAGCCAAACCCTTTATGAAATTTGTAGAATCTTACATATGCACTAATAAATGAAGGAAAATGCTGAAAGATGTTCTGTAAATGCATTTCTCCATAATTTTTATTAAAAAATGTAAATTAATCACTTATCTTCAACTGATTGAAAAATTAATATATAAAAGTATTTAAATATTATGTTTCGATGGTTTAATTTGTATTGATGTAAAACTTACAAAATCAAAGAAGAACTTACCATCGATTTTACCAATTTTTCTTATGCCTTGGCAAAGAGTACACTATTGGGTAAAATTCTAATTCACACAAATTATAACATTACTCAAAATAATAATAATAATAATAATTATTATTATTATTATTATTATAAAAGCGAGATACTTTTATCATGGGTTGATGGGACCCATTTATGAGAGTAATTATTCATTGCCTTAAAAGGCATTGACGTGGTCTTGCAAATCAATTTTACTTATTTATTGATGTGCGACTTACATGGATTTAACACTAATTAATGGTTGAGATTGATTTATGACATTACCACGTCAGCATTAACGTGGTTATATTACAAACCAATCTCAGATATTTATTTATGTGAGACTTATGTCGGTTCAACATAGGCCTGTAAATGGATCGGATTCGGATCGGATCTGTCAAAATCCGAATCCGATCCGATTATGTCAAACCCGAATCCGATCCGAATCCGTTTAGTCTATATCCGATTATAGATATCCGAATCCGAATCCGATGATTTCGGATATCCGATCCGATAATCCGATCCGATCCATTTATTTATTTATTGAGCTACAATTTTATATAATTTGATTTTTTTTTTTCATTTTGTGTTTTTTTTCATTCAAATTGAGAATACTCGGATCGGATTATCGGATTATCGGATTATCGGGTCGGGTCGGATTTTTGCAGATTCAATCCATTTAATAAATGGATTAAACGGATTCGGATTATCGGATTATCGGATCGGATTCGGGTTAAATCCGATCCATTGACAGCCCTAGTTCAACACTAATGAATGATTGAAATTGATTTATGATATTATCACATGGACATGGAATAATTTTTTCATTTATTAACTCCATTTTTATAATTTATTTGTTGAGAATAATATGCTGCAAACATTCATTTATCTAACAAATTCTCTATTATTTTTTTTAGAAAAAATTGTAAATTGGTGAGACAGTAAAAAAATAATTGCATAATAGTTGAAATTTTTTCTAGTGCAACTCATATATAAGGAGTTGCACTACATACAAGAAAGACTTACACCATGCACAGGGATGGAATCGGGATTTCATTACCGTAGGGGCCAAAAAAAAAAAAAAATTTCACCATATACACAAAATATACATGTATGTATAATATGATATATATAAATTATATATACATAAAAAAATTTAAATACCATAGAAGCAATTTCTAATAAGATCAAGAAGTTTT
Organism: Camellia granthamiana; assembly: GCA_036172215.1. Classification (NCBI taxonomy): domain Eukaryota; kingdom Viridiplantae; phylum Streptophyta; class Magnoliopsida; order Ericales; family Theaceae; genus Camellia; species Camellia granthamiana. Next base: position 107,028,663 of record CM069911.1, read on the forward strand.
TTTGGTATAAAATAGAAAGAGAATTCAAGATAGAAGAAGAATGACATTTTTTTTTATACTGGGGGGCCATTTTATGTATAAAATGATATATATATATTTTCAAAATTCAATGGCAAACAATAATTTTCGAAGAAACAGGGGGGCCGTGGCCCCCATAGTCTTCTCCTAGTTCCGTCCCTGACCATGCACACAAGACATTTGCACCACTACTAAAATATAGATATATTTTTTTGACTATTACACTAATTTGCAGTTTCCCTATTTTTTTGTACTATTTAAATATTATTTTATTCATTTAATTTAAAATTATTTTTTATAAATTCAACCTAATTAATTATAAAATATAAAAAGTAATTATATTTTTAATGTTTGACTAGACAAAATCACTAATTATGTCTGTTGAGTCAAAACTATTAAAACTAAAATGATTAATTTGAAAATTTATTTGATAGAGGTGAAATTTAATGATTTACTCACTATTCTATTTTTTTTTTTTATACAAAAAAGGATAGTTATTTATCGTTTTAGTCTCGTAAGTTTTAATTTTATCATTTTAATATTTAAAATTATCAATTTGAATAAATTTAGTTATAGGTCTAATGTTTCGTCAATATTGATAATAAAAAACTAGATAAAAGAGAGTTTTAATGCCCAAAAGATGCGTTACTTGTCATTTTAGTCATTTTAAGTTTTAATTCTATCATTTTGACAATCAATTGTCAATTTAAATCAATCTGGTCATAACTTAAATTGACAATTTTAAAAACTAAAGTAATAAAATTAAAATTTAAGAGATTAAAATGATAAAGTTTATTTAAGACCAAATCCGATTTTTACCAAAAAATAAAATATATTTCCGTTATCAATTTATAGAGATGGAATCAAAAGGGCTCAAATTGTCAATTTTTTATCCTTAAAAAAAAGATGAAAATAACTAATGTAGTTTGAACGGCGCATAGTAACAATCGGAGCTGGAAACGATGGCAGAGGGTGGAGAAACTGACCAAGAGGGGACGGAGTTTTCAATAACGTCACATATACATACATACACCCCACTCACGACTGTGCATAACCAAACTCTCTCGGTTTCTTCAAAATTTCCTCCTTTAAATTGTTCTCTCTCCCAACCTGACTTCATTTCTCGTTCCATTTCTCAGAGAGAGAGAGAGAGAGGGAGAGCGATTTTCCACCTCCTGCATTTTGTTTTCCCTACCGTCCTTTTTCCATGGAGTCCGCCGCTGTTCTTCGTTCCTTCCACTGTAAGTCCCTCTCTCCATGTATAGACCTGTATCTATATCTATATCTATATATTTGTACGGTGTGATATGTCAATGTGTAGAACTTTGGCAATAATTTTTGTTGTTCGGTTGTACGATCCCTAGCTTTTAGCCTGATCTGGATTTTCTGTAATTATGAATCGCGTCTTCAATGTTGCTTTAATTCAACATTTGTTAATTCGCTTATTACCTTCATGATTCAGATTCATCATGCCTTGATTTATGTTGTATGAAAACATTCATAATTTTGTCTATTAAGTATGGTAGTACTGTCTACGAACGAATGAAATTGGGTTCGCGTTGGTTGGATTGCTCTTTCTGATCTGGTCGTAATATTAAACTCATGTCCTTTGTGTATTTCTTGGGCTAATCCTTTGTGTATTTCTTGAGCTAACTTATGCAATTTAAATATACAGACTTTGTAATTAAGTTTGTTGGGGAGTGGAATGCTGCATCTTCCACAAAAAAAGAAAAAAAAATTCTTTTTTGGGATAGAAATTCTCATCCCAAAATGCATTTTAGGAAAAGTAATGACTGGCCGCTGCCTATCATGTATGCAGTTGCGAGCCTATACAATGTTAAAAGGGAGATCTAAGTCCCGCCCTAAACAACAGCTTAATCCATTTGTAACAATTGGTTATCTTTTAGTCATTCTAAAAAACACTTTAGGTGTTCTTTTTGTCTATTTATTTAATTAATAACCAGTCTTTGGGGCTAATAAGGCTGACTAAGATGCATATGTAACTTTTGTGTGGCCATGTAAGTTTTATGTAATTCATCTTTGTAGCATATATTGATTGTACTTCTCTTGCTTTAGTTTTTTGTCTTGCTCAAATAGAGCAAATTGTGCTTGGCGTAGGCAAAATACTGTAATTGAAGTGGTTCTTTATGCCTTGGAGTATGTGGGCATATTATTCTATGGAGTATTTCTGTGGGGAATCTGATTCGTTGACTCTTACCTCTGAGATGATGGTCTTTTACCGACCGCGACTATGTCTTTTAGCATTATGTTCTTTTGATTTGTGACATATATGTGAATTAAGTCTGCTATATTTGAAGGACTATTGCCATCATATCATCTGTGTTTGATCTTTTTATGCAACCCTTTTATGCCATATGATAGGAGTTTTCTCATCGATCCATTTGTATTCAATATTTGATCTTTTTATGCAACCCCCTATGTAGGAGTTTCCTTAGCTATCTATTCATCTATATATCTAAGTATAAATTTATTTTCAATCATTGTAACAAACTTATCAACTGCAATTAAAGCTTAAATTGTAACTTGATTCTGATATGTTAGTCACTGTATGTTAGGTTCTGTAGGCACTGTCTCACATGTGCGGTCCATACTTGAGAGGCCTTGCATGGTTGCCATGCATAATTCTACCTGGCCCAACTTAAGTAAATCACACATCCAAGGCTTCACATTTGGTGGGAAGCTTGTTTCTTATCCAATTAAGCAGGAAGGAATGGTTGTATCATGTGTAAAGACATCTGAAGTTACCCTGGCAGCTAAATCTGATGGTGAGTTGCTTTACTTGAAATTTATGTGCAGGTTTAGTCTATTTTGGTTAAAAAATGCTGTGCCTCTCTAATCTTATGCACTGTTATTATATTCTCTTGATTTTAGCAGACATCTGATTTATTTTTATTTTTCCAAATCCCTTTCGTGATTACTAACAATTTCTTTCTTAATAAATAAAATAAAATAAAAAGTGAGACATTTGGTACATTGGGGGTGTTTGTTTCAGCTTTTCAAAGCTAACTTATAGCTTTTAGCTTTAAAAAAGTTATTTTGGACTATTTGGTTAAACTTATTTCAAACGGTTTCTGATTCAAACAGCTTATTTTAACTCAAAAAAGCTGATTCTGAGAAGCTGCTCACCCCTTACTTCTGATTATCAGCTTCTACTGTGGACATATTAATTTATGTTTATACTCTTAGATTTTTTTTTTTATTTTTTTAAAAATAGAAAAAGACCCAAATGGACTATAGATTATTATTATTATTTTTTATAAGAAATGTAGACAAGTAGTAAATAACAAAAAATAAAAATTAATTGAAAAAGTTATTTCACAGCTTATTTAACAAACACTACTCAACAACTTAAATCTATAATCCAACAGCTACACCAAACAAATTAACAACTTATGATTAAAGTCATAATCTATAATCTGTTAAGTTGTAATCTATAAGCTGTTTTAACAGCTACACCAAACGGGGCCATTGATGAATTTAAGTGTTTTTTGTTCTTACCCTTATTCTTACTAATTTGCTGGGTCTATGAGTAAAGAGTAGTCTGGGGAGTCTTTATTTTATTTAGATGTGTATTAGATATACACACATTTAATTGTATGGTATTACTGAGCATTTCATCTTTGCCTTAATATCCATAAATTTGGAAACCATCATGGTGCAGTTCCTTTAGATAGCCGAAAACAAGGATTGTTGGAGAAGAATTGTCTGGGAAGTGCAATATTCCCTAATGGATTTGAGGTGAGTCATCTTTTCAAAGCAGATATTCACTTGCAACTTTGTGAGTCTACTAATTGAATTTCATTCATTGATGAATTCCATGAAGAAAACTTCTAACATTATGGAGTTGTTATTTACTATCCTTTCACGTATTTAAAAATAAATAAATTCTAAGAATTTTTTTTTTCCAGAGCTTACTTTATACTTTTTTTGATTTGTACTCTTAACTTAAGTGTAATAATGCATATCGGCATGACGACACATGCATGAAACATTTCCATTTGAGTTTTCCATTGCATTAAGCAAGTGATGTAGCACCAAGAACAAGAAGAATAGAAGAACCAAGAAAAATCAACCGGGATCACAATCCCAAAACAAATATCTAAAACTTCAATAATCAATATTTAAAATCATAGTCTAGCCTCAAAACTATTACACAAAGCCATGTATGTAGGCATCATCGGAAACTCTAGATAAATTAGAAGTTACCAAAAATAAAATAAATCTCAAAAGTGTAAAATGTTATCAAATAATTATTAAACCTTATTTCTTCAGCCAATTCCTTTCTGTTCCCCAACAACAGGGTTTTGAACTTGGGAAAATTATAAATTAGTATCACTTTTCCTTGATTATTACTAGTGAGTCTTATCGATTTCAATGTAGACAATTAAAAGTCCTATTCTTGATAACTTGTTATAAAAAGGATTGGGCTCAAGTTCAAGTCTAAACTTGAAAGAACTTGAGTGGCCTGTGGAGCCCACCATGAGTTTCGTTTGATGATCTGAGCTATTAATTTTATAGGATTTTCAACGTATATTATCCATGGAAAAATTTAGGTCGACTCGATAATCGTAACCTTTTCATTTCAAATTGAATTTATCTTTGAAACAAAGAAGATAAGTATGTTTTTGAAAATAGACTATCCACTTTTTGGGTATAAATGCAGTAAAATGAAAAGGCTACAATTATTAAATCAATCAAATTTTTTTCATGAATGATGTACACAGGGGGCTGTAAAAAGTGAATGGTTTAGATCATTGAAATGAGAGTTGTGATGGTCCCACTGCCCTCTTATATTCTCTCCAGTTCAGATTTGTACTTGAGCCCCCCCCCCCCCCCCCCAACCCAAAAAAAAAAAAAAAAAAAAAAAAAATCTCCCTAATTATTCTATTCCAATTTTACCACTTCTCATTAAAATGTGAATTATGCTTCTATAATTAATTTTAATGTATATTAAAACTATTTTTTGAATTGTATAAATTATGGAAATTCTAAAAAACAAAAGCATAAACAATCTTATCAAAAAAGTTTTGCCATAAGATTCATCATTTTCTATCCTCGCACACTTTTATAAATGCATGGATTTACCACAATGTCATTTCACATTGTTCTTCTTTTGATGGAATATTAATAAAATTAAAGCCTCTTTGGGTTGTTTGCCGAATATACTTCTCATAGTGTGGGACGATAGAAAATAATGAATTTTATGCTACCTTACATGACTCTTCAAAATAAATCAAATACCTTTGTCGGACACCCATTATGAAGATTTGAACTTTTTTGGAATAAGTTAATGAGAATAGAACACGGTTCTCCACATTGAAATTTGATAGGACTCAATGATAATCTTGAGGGAAACGTAGTACTTTTTGGGAATTTTCCCTTTAAAACTTGATTTATTTGTTGAACTTTGATTTAACGGCTTGTGATTAGATGTATTTTAAAATTTAATTTAACCTAATTTATTTGTGCCAAATTAATTTTCACTCATTTTATCTTCACACAATATAGTTGTAATTACTGATTAATTGAACTCTAATTATAACAACATATATGTTATTTTTATAACAAAAAATTAAGGATAAATTACAAATACACCCTCTGAGGTTTGTTTAAAATACGGATTGCTTCCTGTGATTTTGGAAAATACAAATACCCCCTTATTAGAATTTTTTATTTAACACAATTAATAGAAAAATGAAATTTCTAACTACTTTTCTATAACCAAACCAAACCAAACCAAGCTTTAAATCCCATCAAATGGGATCGGCTGCATGAATCCTTCTTTTTCACTCGATTCTATTTAAGCCCATTTCGTTAATCACATTAAGGAGATTCATATCTCTATTTACTACACTAGTCCACGTCAATCTAAGTCTATCCCTTTCCCTAACACTACCATCTACTGTCATTGTATCACATCTCTTTACTATTGCCTCTATTGGTCTCCGTTGTATATGACCAAAACATCTCAATCTATTCTCTCTCAACTTATCTTCTATCGGTACTACTCCTATCCATTCTCGAATGTATTCCTTCCTAACTATGTCTTTTCTAGTCTTGCCATACATCCACCTTAGCATCTTCAACTTAGCTGTAACGCTCCAAATTTCTAGCCCAAATGATAATAAAACAATCATAGCTCTTTTAAGAAAAACCGAATATAAATCTCCAAACTTACATTACATGATACAATAGTTCTTCATGCAACAATACATTAATCCAACAAGAAGTAAATAAACAAATAAATACCTCCAAGTGTTTACAAGTTTCCAAGGCTTGAGTTTAGTTACACAAAACGATTATTCAAACCTACACACATACAGCCCTTGGCTTACACATAGAGTTATAGCAAAATGAGAATCTCATACTCCCAACACACATTTTCTCGCCTTTAGTTAGGCAGCATCACCACATCTTTTTCTGCACAAAAATCTCGTAGGGTGAGCATAAAGCCCAGCAGGAAATCCTTAACAAAGTATATACATTTTATACAAGTCTCAAGAGATGAAATGCACTTGTCATGCTATGCCCCATTTTGAAGATAAATCACATTTTCATCTTTTGAAAACCATCATGCTCAATGATGTCGTGCAATTTCAATTGTTCAAAACTTAACAATTTATTTCAAGGACGGTAAATACGACTCTGGTAATTCCTAGGTCGGTGTCTGCAAATAGGCTATACAAATACTGCCAAATTGTCATTTTTATCGGTATTAATCGGAACGCTCGACACCTATCCGCACGAGTTTTCGGTCTTTCATCTCGGACTCTCAGGCTAACTTATTCAATATCATCTACACCAACTATCAAGACTTACCAACGTATTTACCCCAAAACCATTTTATGAAAACTTGTTTCTCAACATTCTTTTCTCAATGCAGGTTTTCAAATCAACTTTCAAAGTTTAATGTAATTAAATGAATTGTTATGCCTATAACACAAGATGAATATAAATACTTTTATTTCAATTCATTATCCAAGGAATAACACAATTCCCTCTTCTCAAGTATTCTCAACAATTAGTCATTTCAAGAATATTTCAACATTTTGAACAATAATTTTTAAAATGAACAACAATTCTCGTATTCCCTGAAATTCATCATTTATATAAATATAAATAAGAAATTTTCCAAACATCCATTTATTTTAACACACAAAATAAATACAACAATAACATTCATGGATTTTCAGTCTCTTTTAAAAAATTTCCAAATTTTAGGTTTTCTCACCAAAATTATACAACTCAAATCTTTTGAAAGAAAACTTTCCAAAATCATATTTTCTTCTATCAACGAAGATCAAAACCCATAAGATCATTTTAAAAGAATAAGAGACAAACCCACTTTTAAAATCGCTCAATTTCTTGAATCAACAATTAATTTTCAAAGCTATCGAAAGATGATTTCGAAAATCATATAGATCTTGCAAAAATATATATATAACTCTAAGAAAATCCCTACCTCAAGTTTTAAAGAAGAAATGAGAAAAAATCCTCAAAATCAATGGTGTCGAAACTCGATCTTCACCGCACATAACGAAGCCCTCGAGATGATAACCAACTTTGGTGAAGAACTTAGGTCTAAATCCCAATGGATTTGGAGAAATCAAAGAGAGAAGATGACTTCTAGAGAGAGAAGCTTCCGATCTGGAATTCTGGAGAGTTTTAGAGAGAGAGAACTGAAAAAGTGATATGAAATATCAGATTTGCGAACTGATATAACACGGTCCGCTTGAGCGTCAAATTCACTAACCCAGTACTTTTGCAGACATGTCAAACTTCTGAAACCAAACATTCTCCGCTCGAGCGCGTAAACGGCCACTCGAGCGGACAAGCAACTTCGAATGCATTTTGCATTTTTTGCTTCAGGGGCGCTACCCCTCGACCCCGCTAGGGCGCTGCCCTCGGATTCGTCAAGGGGCGTTGCCCCCTAGACCCGCGCGAGTTGACCGGGCAGCTCGATCCCCGACCAGCCCAGTCGAAGTGGCAAAACATGAAAGAAGGATCGAAACCGGGATCGCTACATTAGCAACACTTATCTTCTCTACATATTGTTTCTTAGTTGCCTAGCATTCCGCCTTGTACAATATCGTTGGTTTAATAGCCGTTCTATAGATCTTCCCTTTTAGTCTAATGAATACTCGTTTATCGCACTGTACTCCAAACGCACTCCTCCACTTAAGTCACCCCGCCGCCTTAATTTTGTAAACCACATCCGCTCCAATCTCCTCAGTAGTTGTGATAATTGATCCTAAATAACGAAAATGTTCACTCTTAGGTAGTTCTTGGTTCTCAATCTTTACTTATCCTCTACTTCTATTGTGATTGTTACTATATACTCTGTCTTAGTTCTGTTTATCCTAAATGTTTTAGATTTAAGTACTTTTTTCCAAATCTCGAACTTAGTGTTAATTCCTTCTCTAGTCTCATCCACTAACACGATATCATCTGCAAAAAACATACATCATGGCACATCATCCTGAATATTGTGCGTCAACTCATCTATAACTAAAGCAAAAAGATAAGAACTTAAGATTGATCCTTGGTGTAACCCTACAGAATTTAAAAATTCACTCGTCTCTATAGTAGGCCATCTAATAGTGGTCACAACACCTTCATACATATACCTAATTACATCAATATAACATTTTGTCACCCTTTTCTTCTCTAGCACCCATTAAATTATATCCCGAGGCACTCTATCATATTCTTTCTTAAGATCGATAAAAACCATATGAATATCTTTTTTCTTTTCTCTATATTTTTTTATTACTCTTCTCAAAAGATAGATTGCTTCCATTGTTGACCTACTAGGCATAAATCCAAATTGATTCTTTGACACCTCTGTTATATCTCGCAATTGACGTTCTATCACTCTCCCACACTTTCATTGTGTGATACATTAGCTTGATTCCTCTATAGTTATTACAACTTTGGACATCTCCTTTATTCTTATATATTGGCACTAAAATACTCTTCTGATATTTTCCTAGTCAACAAAATTTTCCTAAATAACCTAGTTAACCAAACAACCCCCTTCTTACCCCAACATTTCCACACTTCAATAGGTATATCATCGGGTCCTAAAGCCTTATTAATTTCATCTTCTTAAGTGCAAACTCCACTTGAAAATCCCTAATCCTATGATAGAACCTATAGTCATGATTTTCTTTATTACTGCTTATTTTCTCCTCTTTTGACCTACCTCTATGTTCCTCATTTAACTTCTCAAAATAGTTCTTTCACCTTTCCTTAATCCCTTCATCCTTCACTAACACTTTAGAATTCTCACCCTTGATGCACTTAGCCTAATTAAAATCTCTTGTTTTCCTCTCTCTTATCTTAGCAAGTTTGTATATCCTCTCTAGTGTATAGGTCATCATAGGCTTTTAATTTAGTCCCCCTCACTACTTTTTTGACATCCTTATTAGCCTATCTGTAGTGTTTAAGGTTTTCCTTAGTTCTATTATTTTGCCACTTTTTTAAAACTCTTTTTTTTCGTCTTTATTACCGCTTAGACATCTTTCCTCCACCACCAAGTTTCCCTAAAGTTGGGTCCCTTTCCTTTTGACTCTCCCAGAACTTCTCCTGAGACTCTCCTCGTACAATTGGCAATCGAGTTCCACATAGTGTTAGCATCATCTTCCAAATCCCAAGTACCTTCTTTATCCATTCTATTTTTAAATGTGTCTAGTTTATCCCCTTTTAGGTCCCACCATCTAGTCCTACGACACTCGCTATCTTTCCGAGTTTGGTATTGCCCTTCAAAGCATAAATTTAGTACAAAAATCCTATGTTGAGACGTTAAGCTATCTCCAGGAATCACTTTACAGTCGCTGTATTTTAGACGGTCCCCTTTCCTTACTAGAAAGTAATCTATTTGGCTTCTAATTGACCCAAAATCTAAAATATTCTCTCCAGCCTCATTTTTATCACCAAAACCATACACACCATGCACTCTCTCATATCCTAGTTTATCTACTCCTACATGGCCATTGAAATCATCACCTATAACTAGGTTCTCTCTTATGGGTATCTCCTGTAATACCTCATCTATTTGGTCCCAAAAAACTCTTTTAGTCTGATCATCTAATCCTACTTGGGTGGCATATGCTCTGATAACGTTCACTATATTCTCTCCAATAATTAGTTTAACTAACATAATCCAATCAACTTTCCTAATAACCGCAACTACATTTTCTACAAAACTCTTGGCAACTATTATTCCTACCCCATTCGTGTGTCTACCCTTGCCACTATAATATAGCTTAAAACCAATATCCTCTATACAACAATAAAATTACTTGAATTGTTAATTAAAATACGTTTATGATATCATTAAAAACTGTTAATTGATTTGATGATTTATTAATAAAAAGAGTTATTTGTTATGTGATTAGAAACTTGAAGGGGTGGGATGTAATTTCTAGAACTACAGGGTGTAATCTCTATTTTAAGCAAACCTCAGGGGGTTTATTTGAAATTTGCCCCAAAAAAAAGGGGTCAAAGATGTAATATAAAATAGTTCAGTGTTATGTTAGCACAACATATACTACACCATTGGAATAAATGTTTTATGCTACACTGTTCTATTTCAACTGTGGTACTCCTAAATACTACTACACAGCTGGAGATGTTCTTAGGATCATATTTTTGCATCCAGTAATGCTGAAAGGCGCGCCAAAGTTGAGGTTACGTTGTGAAAAATTAGAAGTGTGCTTGATTCTGCCTGGGCTAATATAAATTAATATATATATTATTTTTTTTTTCAAATTCATTCTTAGATTTGCAGGAAAGTTGAAAACCCAATGTTTTTTCAGATTGAGATTGAAAATTGAAAACCCAATGTTAACCCAGGCATATATAAAATGCTTCACTCGATTCATGCTGGTACATTAGATTAGTTAATTAAGGGTGTTTTTCCTATAAATTCTCATGATTTAGTTGTTGATTGAATTTATTTGATTCTGTGTTTTCACAAACAGAAAATTGCATTAAATATCTCAAGCATTAACAAGTTTGAAACCTCAAGATATTTTCAACGTAAAACCCAGGTGGTTGGGGCATTTCCATGCCTGGAATAGCTAGTCCTTTTTGTCATGTTTATGGTTTGCTTTTCTCATTTAGTTTTGCCTTCCTATTGCTCATAATTTGGTAGTATTACACTTCTTTCTTCCTTCACCTTGAAGCGTAATTGTTTATCTAATTTTCACTAGAACCATTAACAGTGACCTTTGTTTTCTTGTGTCAGGCCTTGGTCCTGGAGGTCTGTGATGAGACAGAGGTTGCTGAGCTGAAACTGAAGGTAAACCTCTAAAGTGTTTATGCTTGCATTTAAGTTTGAAAATCATTGGCTTTCCGTAATGGTCTGGTTAGGAAATGCAGTGAGTTGCGGTCTTCTAGAAAGTGATGGTGGTTGTTTGAAAGTTAAATATGATATAATACTGGTTGGTGATTCAATATGCTGCATGGAAAAGCCTTAAAATTTGTCTTTTCAGAATTGAGTGTGGTGGGTGGATGAAACATTCTGAATACATGCATTGGAGAGTGGAAATTAGTTGTAGATGTAGACTAGTATGTAACTCATGTTCTTGGGTCTTGAGGATGATGTGAGCAGGGATGGATGGAGCATGGGCCATTTGCCCCCTCAACTTTATGAAATTTATATCTAAGAGGCAGTGGTTTACCCTGCGGCGGATGTTAGCGGTTCAAGTTCGCTTATCTCCAACTCGTGAACTTAGCCGATACAAAGCTATATGATAGCACCCAATTTTTCAGATTTGGCGGTTCGATCTATGATTTATCATTCATGGACGTTGATAAAAGCCTTCCATCTTGGCGTGTCATAGCCCTAAAGTGAAGGACGAGGTTCAAACGAGGAAAGGCTTATGTAGTAAGCGATGAAATGCTTCGGGGAGTTGAAAATAAGCATGGATCCGGTTGAATCGATCATCAGAAGAAGAATTAGGCCAAAAACTATTCTGACTAGCAGTCAGAATTTCGTATTGGTTTATGAAAGGTTATTCAATTTGCCCCTCTAAAGTTTAATACATACTCTTATTTTTTCTTTATTTTGAAGAAATTTTCTCCCTTTAAATGTTTATTTAATGACCAAGTTTCCGTTAGGGGAATTTAGTGGAAAATCCCCTTTCAAGTACTTTTATCTCAATTAGTCTATAAGATATTCTTTTATTCCAATAAGTCCTGTTAATTTGGAGATTTGATCCACCAAATCCTAATTCCTATATTTGAGGTCTTTTATTGATAATTTTACCCTTATAGGTATTTTTTGAACTCTTTGCAACTTCTTATGCATTAATTTGGACTGTTTTTGACTTTTTGTATATTAAATTTTAAAAATTCATAACTTTTGTTATGTGTGTATATATATATATTTTTGATGAAATTTGTATCTTTGAAAATTGAAACCTATTTAACAAGATCTATCAAATAAGACTTCAGTAATTATGTAAAATAAAAAAATAAAAATAAATTTGACAGTGACTGAAATTATAGTTATTAATGTGAGATGATTTTGCACATTGAATTCATATTTGTTCAGATTTGATTTCAATATTAAAAGTCTACATTTTCTCAATTGCCATTGCGAAAGTTAACCTACCTCTCATTCATAATATGAATGCTCAAAATACCATAACGAGAAAATGTCCACGAATTCCATGATGTGAACATTCACAAAATCATAAATAAAAGATAATGAGGATATTCACTTGACCATGATGAGAAAAATGTCCACAGATTTCATGACGTGAACATGTGATGTGAATATTTAAAAAATCATGATTAACACACAATGACAACATGCACAAAAGAAAAAAAGTAATCAAAAGCCAAGTATTGTTCTTTAATACGATGTGAAGATCAACAACCTAAAATATTTTACGAAGACACATTGCGTGTTTCACATCGCTACACATTTATACACCACCAAAATTATTGTTTGTATTAATTGCAAGAGCAGCACATGGAGGTGCATCCTCCATCCAAACGGAAAACAATGTGCCGACTGATTTCATGTTCTTCTGACTGTGTGAAGGTCCATGAGTGGCACATTAAGTTGTCTCAAATTGGGATTAGGCTTATTCAAACAAGGGTACTTTGGTAACTATGCCATCTATGAGACTTATTGGAACATCAGAAAATGATTTGGATTGATTGGAACTTGAGTAGTAGAAAAGGAATTTATGAAAAATTGCCCCTTCCCTTTATTATGTTGTAAAGTCTACTTTTAAATGTTAAATATTATTATTATTTTTACAATGCTTGCTAATTTATTTTTCTTGATATTTGTTTTTTTTTTTTTTTTTTTTTTTTTTTTTGTGATAAATATGCATGCAAGGATATAAAATGCTTACTTGTGATTTGATAAAATCTTTCAATAAAGTACTTATTTTACTATAGGGATGACTATTGCTGTCCAAGTCAGTGTTGTGGTTAGGGTTGAGGGTTTTCTGCATTAGGGCCAACGCACGATGAGGGAGTACTATTGTAGGCATAACATTCTATCTTATTATTGACCCCTCTAAACCAAAATCCTAACTCCGCCATTGGATGTGAGTCATAATGATGAGCTATTCAGCCACTGATACCCCTAAGTACGGTTGATGATGCCAAGTATAAATGAAAAATAAGATGTGATATGGAAAATTGCACATTTAATTGATTAGAGAGATCTACAGTGAAATACTGATATTGCAATCCAAGCAGGAACTTGCTATGAACAGCTGTCAGATAATTGAGGAATGACGAGTTCTGGGTATGATTTACTATATGTTTGATTGAGCCGGCAGATAACACTCCATTTAAGTGAATGATGTGGGGAATCTTCCATTTTCAACTTTGAAACACGATAGTTGTTTGTCCTTATCATTAATAAGTTTTGATTGTGTCAATGTGTATATTGTTTTAAATTTTCTCTTATTTAACCGAGCATTCATTGCTATAGGTTGGAGACTTTGAAATGCATCTCAAGCGTAATATTGCTCCCACAGTAGTTCCCATGCCAGTTGTTTCTCCTACAACACCACCGCCAATTTCTAATAAATTGATGATTGAATCAGTTCCTGCTTCCCCAATATCACCACTGCCAAAATCTTCTACAGAAAAAATCAGTCCGTTTACAAATGTCCCTGCAGAGAAATCATCAAAGTTAGCAGCATTGGAGGCTTCTGGAGCCAGTGGATATGTTCTAGTGTTGTCTTCAATTGTATGTGTGGTTGGTGCCCTTGTCACCTAGTATTTGTAAGATAAAGTTTTTAATGTTGTTATTATCCCTTTTCTGATAGGTTGGTTCATTTCGAAGGGGAAGAACATTGAAAGGAAAGAAGCAACCTCCTATTTGCAAAGAGGTAGGCATTGCAATTTATGCTTTTGTAGGGTCATTATTTGTGGGCTAAGAAACACAAATGCAACAAGACATGGACACACTGACACAATAAAAAAAATGCAGGACATGACATGTGGGGGGCATGCATAAAACAAATAGTTTTGTATATTTATTATATGTTATATGTTATATCTATATGAATATTACATTCAAAGATAATTAAAAAAAAATAAAAATTGTAACGTATCAGTAATTCTTAAAGTTTAGATGAGGGATTAATAGGTATGAATCTAAATTGTTTTTCTTTTACCCTTGTGTCTTAGAGTTATTTTATTCAAACTTATATTATGTTCCATGTGTGTCTAAGCGATCGACAAGTATATATCCGACATCTGAAGTGTGTCTGGTCTAAAAAATAAAAATAATAATAATAAGACACATTTGGACAAGTGTTTGGCATGCGAAGTGTCAGTTTGACAGTTGGACGCGGACACAGACATGCCATGTTCTTAGAAATGTCTGTGCTTCATAGTTGGTGGAGATTGAAATCCTAAACTCAACATATGTCTTTTTAAGTTGTCGCAGCACCTACTTATGTTTGGCATACTAGAGTTCCAGTTTTCTCAAGTTTCCAAATTTGTTGGTTCACCTGTATATGTTCCATATTTTGTGATCTTCATTACCTGTTAAAACTTAGTGCTACAAATTTTTTGGTTCAGCTATCTATGTGCCATATTTTGAGATCTTCATTACTGTTGAACCTTTAATATGACCAGGAATGATGAACTTTGAGCAACTATCCTATTTGAGCAACTATTATCTACATTTACGCCTCGTTTGGGAATAGGCTATTTTAGTAACTTTTTGACTAAAATATGAGATAAAAAAAACTAGTATGTTTGGGGTGACTTTTTGGCTTTTCATGAAAAGCTGTGCAAAACGTAGAGAGAAGAGAGAATCTTTGACTTTTTTGTATAGGTTATAGGCTTTTTGGTTTTTTTAGTTGCTTTTTGACTTTTAGGCTAAAACAGCTACTTGCCAAACGAGGCATGCTGGGGAAGAACTTTAGAATAAACATTCTGAATATGCAAAAGATAAAAAGGGTGAATGATCAAGCAACATGGAGTCTGAAATGGCCACGTAACTAATCTTATTAGCCGATAATTGATTTATCTATTAAACTGCATCTTTTGGTGGTTACAGTAGTTAGAATGCACAAGAGTTGAATATTAGGGTTAGGGTTAGAGAGGAAGAGACAGAGAAGAGAAGATGGTTTGACTAATTGGTTTAGAGTTGTGAAAATCAACCATACTCTAGCAGTATATATTTTTGTGAAGACATATTACAATATGACCATAGTACCCTCAACTAATAAAATAATAACATAATAACATAGGACTATTCTAACATTCCCCCTTAAGCTGGAGCATAGAGATCAAACATGCCTAGCTTGGTAGATAAGCGATGAAAGGAAGACTGAGCCAAGGGCTTGGTGAGGATATTACCTAATTGATCTTTAGAACGAACATAAGGAGTCACAAGTTGCTTTCTCAGTAAGAGGTCGCGAATAAAATGACAATCAATTTTAATATGCTTCGGATGTTCATGAAATACTGGATTATTGGCAATAAAGATAGCAGCCTGATTATCACAACACATAGTCATAGGAGTGAGAACAAGAATACCAAAATCCCGTAGAAGAGAGTGAGCCCACAACATCTTAGATGCGGTATGGGCCATGGCACGGTACTCAGTCTCGGCACTCGAACGAGCAACAACTGTCTGCTTCTTGCTACGCCAAGTAACAAGATTACCTCCAACGAAGGTGCAATAGCCCTAGGTAGAACGGCGATCAGTCCGACTGCTAGCCCAATCGGCATTACTAAAACCAGTGACAGACAAGGAAGATAGATGATAGAGTACACCACGACCTGGGGCACTCTTCAGATAACGCAAGATATGACAAACAACTTCAAAATGAGGGTTACAAGGAGCATGCATAAATTGATTAACCACACTGGCAGCATATGTAATATCAGGAAGAGTGACAGTGAGATAAATTAATTTCTCAACTAAACGACGATAATGACCAATATTAGGAAATAAGTCCCTAGTATCACCATCCAGTTTAACACAAGAGTCCATGGGAGTATCACTCGGACGAGTATCCTAAGAGGCCAGTCTCAGAGAGAAGATTAAGCACATACTTGCGTTGCGAAAGAAACAACCCTTGAGAAAACCGAGTAACCTTAATCCCAAGAAAATAGCGAAGATAACCCAAGTTCTTGTTGTGAAAGTGCTGACCTAAAGACTGTTTTAAATTCAGCAATACCAGTGGAGGCACTGTAAAAAATGATGATGTCATCCACATAGACAAGGAGAGCAATACTCCCAGTATACGAATGGCGAACAAAAACAGAATGATCAGAAATGGACCAACGGAACCCATATGAAAGTACAACTGCACTGAAGCGATCGAACCAAGCACATGGAGATTGCTTGAGACCATACAAGGCTTTCCGCAATCGACAAACCATATGCTCACTTCTGGGAACAACATAGTTAGGCGGCTGATCTATATAGACCTCCTCTTGGAGATCACTATGAAGAAAGGCATTCTTTATATTAAGCTGATATAAAGGCCAAGATTGACTAATGGCAATAGAGAGGAGAATTTGAATAAAATTAAGGTGAGCCACAGGAGAGAAGGTTTTTAGATAATCAAAACCATAAGTTTGTTTATAGCCTTTGGCCACCAAGCCGGCGTTAAGCCACTCAGCAGTACCATTAAGAAGATACTTGATAGTATAAATCCAACGACAATTGACACTAGGTTTCCTAGAAGGCAATGGAGTAAGTTTCCAAGTCTGATTCTGATGAAGAGCACTCATTTCCTCATCTATAGCATGCTTCCAACTCGACATAGACATAGCTTGCTTATAAGAAGATGGAATGGAAACACAAGACAAGCTACAAGCAAATGAGTGAAGACTAGTGGAAAGACGATCATAAGAAACAAAATGGGCAATGGGATGTTGGGTGCAAGCACGTTTACCTCAACGTAAAGTAATGGGAAGATCATCATGAGTCCAAAACGGTAGGAGGGCCAGGCGCCTCTGACAAAGAAGATGAATTGTTCGGGCCATAAGAAACAAGGCGATGATTTTGGGACTGCTGATAAACTTGGAGAGGTGATGGAGGTGAAGAAGAGGGATCTACATTGATGGAGGGTGAAATAGAGGAGGAGGAGACACAAGGCACTGGAAAAGTAGGTGTGGGAGGAGCTGGCTCCCCCTCACGACAAGATATAAGATCGACTAACAACTGCTGCCCAGACGAAGAAAAAAACGGGGTGGACTAAAAAAAGGTAAAATCAGCACTGACAAAGAATCGACGAGACTCAGGGTGTAACACCGATAACCTTTTTGAGTAAGAGAATAACCTAAAAACGCACACTTATGAGCACAAGGAGATAACTTATCCAGGCCCAGATCAAGGACATGGACAAAAGCCACACAACCAAAAATACGAGGAGAAAGAGGAAACGGGGAACAATCAAGTTATAACTGAAAGAAGGGAGATTGGTTTTGTAACACAACCGAGGGCATGCGATTAATAGGAGAGTAAGCAGTGAGCACAACATAACCTCAAAACTGTTTAGGAACATGCGTGTTAAACAACAATGCACAAGCAACATCTAACAAATGGCGGTGTTTCAGCTCAGCAACACCATTTTGGGGTGATGTGTGAACACAACTAGTCTGATGAATAATACCACAATTAGCACAAAAAAGATCCACAGTAGATTGCATATATTCTAAGGCATTATCAGACCGGAATATTTTAATACGTTTTCCAAACTGGGTAAAGATTTCATTATAAAACTTAGAAATTATTTGGGGTAATTCAAACCGCTGCTTTAGTAAAAACAACCAAGTCATTTGAGAGTAATCATCCACAAAACTAACAAATTAAAGAAAGCTATTAACAGTGGGAGTTCGAGATGGACCCCATATGTCTGTATGGACTACATCAAAAGACGCGGACACACGACTAACACTACGACTAGGAAAGGAACTACGGTGGTGCTTGCCAAGCTGACAAGCATCACACTCAAGGTTAAACACATGACTCAAGCTAAGAATGGCTAATTTCAGTTTGGCTAAAGACGGATGACCCAAGCAAAAATGCCATTGTAGAGAAGACACCGTAGCACTCAAAACAGCAGAAGTAGAACGAGACGGGCTATCAGTGTCAAGAAAATATAAGTCATCCTTCTCATGCCCCGAACCAATCATCCTGTTGGTCTGGAGGTCGGTCTTGCAAAACACACGTAGTGGGAGAAAAGGTTATGGAATAGTGAAGAGCTTTAGTCAATTGACTAACAGAAAGTAAATTAAATGGAAAAGTAGGAACATAAAGACTACAGGGTAAGAAGAGAGACGGAGTAGGCTAAAGAATACCCTTGCCACTAATAGGAAGGAAGGATCCATCAGCTAGTATAATATTGTGTGTAACAGGATGAAGAGTATGGAAAAGAGATGAATTACTGGAGATATAGGAACGAGCACCAGAGTTTATGAGCCAAGATTGGGGAGATTGAGCCACGTAGGCAAGATTACCTGAACCAGCCATTGTAGCTGTGGAGGATAAAGGGTTAGTAGTATGAAGAGACTGGACTAGCTTAGTAAGCTCGCTAATTTGAGTAGTGAGTGTGTCATGAGAATCAGCTGGGAAAGCAATTGTGCCAGAGGGAAAATGTGTCAACTAGGAGGATGGAGAATCCATAACCTGATTCACATGATTAGGTTTACCATACTTCTGCCAACACCAAGGCTCAAAATGACCTAAGGAACCACAGTGAGTACACTTCCAATCACCACGGGACGCAGAACCATTTCCACGCCCACCACCATGATGAGAACCATGAGAAGAATGACCACCGCAGGAACCACGAAGACCACTATACGAGCCATGTTGACTAGAGTGGCCTTGAAAACTTCCACGGGAAGACTCACGGTCGCCACTACTAGAGATCAATGCAGAAGAGGCCAAAGTCTGAGAGGCGAAACTAGATGAAGGTGAACCCTGTCCCATAGAAGAACGCAATAGCCGAGAATAGGCATTAGCAACGGAAGGTAACGTCTCACTAGCAAGGATCTGATTTTTGAAACCCCGTAAATCAGAATCTAAGCCCATAAGTATAGAGGCCATCATAAACTCCTCTCAATTCCGCTTTTGTTGTGCTAAATCAATAGTAAAAGGTCTGTATTGTAATAACTGATCCCATAAATTCTTAAGGCCATTGTAATAATCCGAAAGAGAACGACCAGACTGTCGAGTAGCAAAAATCTACTCATATAACTCAGACCTGGGAGACACTACTTGATTTGAAAATGATTCAACAAGGGAGTCCCAAATTTCTTTCGAGGTGTCACAAAATTCCACAGTAGTAGCAACATGAGGTTCCAAGCTATGCTAGAGCCATCTCATAACACAAGAATCCTCACTACACCAGTCATCATAGGTTTTATCATCAACAACAAGAGGAAGTTCAGTATGAAAACGGGATTTTTTCTTCCCTGCAAAAAGATTTTAATCGCATGAGCCCAAGCCAGATAATTTAAGCCATTAAGTTTCTTGGTAGTGATAGACTTAGGCAACTCATCATCTTTAACCACAGGAGGTTTGGTTTCAGCCATGGAAAACACACAGCAAAAAAAAAAGAAAAAAAAAAGGGAACAGCAGCACAGCCAAAGTAAGAGAAGTCTGTGACCACACTAGCAGAAAACAGCCAAATAACACAGCCAAAGCAGCCAAATAATAGCAGAAAACACCAAACAGAGAAGTCTATGACCAAACCCAGAGATGCCGAATAGGGAAGGAGGCAAAAAAGTACCAAAAATCCAACAAAACAGTACCAAATCTCAAAACAAACCTCAAGGAAGACCTTGATGATTTTCGGCCCCTATAGAGATGAGCCCACTAGGTAGAACTCGCACAAGTAGAGCAGAAGTAGTATTTTCGATTTTTCACCAAAAATATTTGAAAATCATTCAAAAATACAAAACTTACATCAAATGGCTCCAAAAAATTCCACAAAAATCACCATTGAACTCAGAAGGAAGAATCTATCCTTGAGAGCCCAACTTGTCCGTATGGATGATGATGTCACGCTGATGTCATCGTACAGATGATGATATCAGCACATTGCTGTCACCTCACAATTGTCTCTAGATTTTGATGAACACTCAAGAAGGCAGGAACTTTGCTCTGATACCAAGTTAGAATGCACAAGAGTTGAATATTAAGGTTAGGGTTAGAGAGGAAGAGAGAGAGAAGAGAAGATGGTTTGACTAATTGGTTTAGAGTTGTGAAAATCAACCATACTCCAGCAGTATATATTTCTATGAAGACATATTACAATATGACCATAGCACCCTAAACTAATAAAATAATAACATACGACTATTCTAACAACAGTAAAGGAACCACGTTGTGCACCTCTGCTTAAAGCTACTATTTTAAATTTAACCTAAATACTGAGATCCAAATTGATATTTTTTCATTCTCTGTCTCTCATTTATTTTTCTTCCTTCTTTTTTGATTATAAACAGGGTGAAGTAATCAAAGAAGGACAAGTGATAGGCTTTCTAGATCAGTTTGGCACTGAACTTCCTGTCAAGGTGAGCCTTTTGGTTTAAGCTCCTTTGGTTGTGGCCCTTAAGATGGATGTGTCTGATGACTGTTTCTTTTGTGACATTCATTGAGCAGTCTGATGTTGCTGGAGAGGTCATAAAGCTTCTCTTCAATGATGGAGGTATGATGTCCTATTTTTTTTATTTGCAAGTTCTTTTTAATGTTTTTGGGTCTCTGACATCTCAAATTGCTTCAGGAAATATGTAAGACTTATTGGGCTTTAGTACGATGATGCAATATATTAGTAGGAGTTGTGCACTACATGTGCTTTCATGTAGGGCACACCATGTGCTGCCCACAAAATATTGGTCAATTGCTATCAAATTTGTTTCATGGACAGTGTAGGGACAATTCAAGTGAACACAAACCATGGTGAAATCCCTAGAACAGATATATATGATTGTCATACTCTAGTTGATTCAGTGTGATTGATAATAGAACAGGTTTCAATCCATAATTTAGTTGACTTGTTATGCAACCAAGCATTATTGGGTCAGATAAGCCAGTTGCAGATGTAGTAGTCGTTGACAAATTAAATGAAGGCTAGTTTTTTTGCACCTAAGAGATAACTTTACAGATGAAAATTAATGGAAGAACTGTTCTTATAAAATGGCACCAACGATATCATTTTGTTTATGTTCTTGAAACATGACACGTTTTTGAGGTGATACTGACATGTTATATCGTTGAGGTCGAGGTGATGCTGCTTCTATGCACAAGCAATTTATGTATTTCATAATCAGAATCCCCAAAAATAAAATAAAATAAAATAAATTAAATGTGAAGAAGAAAGAAGGAAAAGGAAATCTTTATATGTTGTCCAGTAGTCTAAGTGTCTATAGTTGGTGCGTTGGTTTGTTAACATGTTTGACTCCACACTTCTGCTTATTGTTTTTTCTTACACTGGTTTACAGAAGCTGTTGGTTACGGGGATCCTCTTATTGCGGTCTTGCCATCATTTCGTGGTATCAAGTGAATTCTGTCTCCTATCTGTGATTAAATATAGTCTCAGCTTTGTCGGAGATCACTAAGGCCTGCAGTTTACTTTAACAAATTGTTCAGTTCTTTCCTTCTTATCCTTCCTTGCATTACAAAATTCGGGGACACAGGTGTAGCTGGTAATGTGAACTTGCTATTATTTGTCAGTTTAATGGACTCTAGATCCGGAAATAAATAATTTTATATTAGAAATTGAAAAACTTTTATCAGTTGTATTGGGTATCTTTCTGTATACAAGTGAAGTTATAGTTATTTGTTACAGATGGAATACCAAGTATGCAACATACAAAAAAGGGAGCTGAACTGCTCCAAAACATTGCTGCTCCAATATAGAAAATTTCATCGCAATAACTTTGGACCATTGTGTCCACTTTTGTGGTGAACTTAAATATCTCTGCAATTTCTTTCATTATGCACACTTAACCTTCGTTTTTAAGTGGTATATTTAAAATTTTATGATTAAGTTGCTAATATTGGTGAATCAATTCCATATCTAAGTGGGATCCAATCCATTCAACTATCCTTTGGGGTAGCCAACTGCTACTCGTTACATTTTAGAATGGAACTGTCCCAAAGAAAGAATACTTCATTATGTGAAAACTTGATTGAATCAATTACCATATTTATACACTAATTCCTATTATTGACTTCAGGACATTAAATTGTTTGAAAAAGTGTGAACAACATCTTAACATTTAAGAGATTGTATTTCTAGGTCCCAACAAATATGATACACGGACGAATGAAGTTCGTCATCCTTGAGGTTTCGTCGTCCTTATAATGTAAAAGTAATTATGAGAATAATAATAGAAAGTACATGTTAAAAAGAGTACATATATTAAAAAACGAAAACAGGACATGAGTTGAATTATCGTCATAACAATTTGTTTGCTCAGTGTTTCCTCATTAGTGTTTAGAGACACTTGGATCCAGCTCCTTGTTCATCCTATCTAACAAATTCTGTTTAACCTTCTCAAGAGCCACTTCTAGGTTCTTCAGCTGTAACATGATTTATAATTTCAACCTTTAGTCTCTTCAACAAAGTATAAATTAATTGTTAGAACATAAGAATCAGCTCCATACCTCTTCTTGGGCATACTTATTATGGATGAATAGCCCGCTGAACAGATCGTAACTGTTATTCATTGTGGTTTCTTTCTGCCAATAATCCCATGTTAGTGTTCTTCATCATAATTTGGACTTTGTTAGGTTGCCCAGAAGATATAGGAAAAGGAAAAGGAAAATAGAATCTTTTCCTTCATCCTTGGAGGAAGAAGATGAAGCTGAATAAAGGAAAACAAAGAGGAAAGGTATGAAGCATTGAACTTTTACCAATTGAACAAGTGTCTGAAAGCTCTTGGTGTCGATAGGTGTAGACTCGACCTTCATTTCCGATAAGACCCTGCCAAACAATGAAATTTTGAAGTTCCAAGACTGACTTTTTCTGTAGTTTGTTCATAGGTGAGTAGGTGGGGGGAAACATTGTAATACCTGGCAATTGTGTGAGTGAGAAATTGACTTCTAGCAGCCAGTTTGTCATGTTCTTCACAAGACATTTCCAGCATTTTGCAACCCTGGATCAACCACTAGATATATGAGCAAGGTAAACATGTATTTTGAATTAGGCATCATGACTCTTGCCTTCCTTTTTAAGTTTTCTCGGACAAAGTTTGTAGAAAATATAGGTGGAAGGAGATCAGATGGAGGGGTTGAATTGGGTAAAGTTATTGAATGTTTTCACTTGGTCTTAAAGACTACTCCTTTCAATGGAAACTGATGAGGTATATGTTAAGTTCATCGGAAGAATATGGAAGCTCAGTTCTAGTCCAACCTTGGCATTTTGGCATACCGGTAGGTAATAGATGGTAACAGGATAGAACATAAGAATATGTTGATGAGATCAATTCTTGACACAGTTTAAATTAACTTTACATTTTTGGCAGTGGTTTTGGCAACTCTAGGTTGGTTTTGGGATATGAATGTGAAAGGTAGTTTTCTGATTAAATGGAAGGTTGCATACCTTTCTTAGATGTAGGTCCTGACATGCTTATGGTTGTGTTTATTTGCAAATGTCTTGCTCTTAGATAACTTTTTTTAAGGAGTTATTTGCGTTTATTTCCACAAGGGTTAATTACACTACGACCCCTTTACTAATCAACATAAGCAGTTATTTGCGTTGTTTTCAAATATCACTTTACTCCCCTCGTCTATTAATTCCTGCAGTGATACAACCCTTGCAAATACATCCATTTTGGAGGTGAGTTGGAGGGATCAAAATGTACGTGTTCATAGGTGGGGGGTAAAGTGATATTTGTTATGTTAATAGTTGATGGAGTTGGTATAATTAACCCTTTCCACAACTCCCACTTTCACAACATAAGGTCTACCATGTGAGATTTAGCGATCTCCAATGAGGTAGATTTAGCAAACCTACACACCATAGGGTCTACTGTATGATCAGAGTTAAGAGAGATCCGTCTAGTGGTGATTGGGAACAGGAAACAGGGGAGTTTTTGCGAGTTATAATCCCAGTTTCTGTCTAATACATACCTTGCTTGCAAAAATTTGAAGGAAACTGGAGCACACAGCTTCATCCCTTATTCGGACCCTGTCGTACATAAAATTTAGGCCTTCCCAGCTATCTCGCCCGCTTTCTGGTCCAAACATCGGGTGAGTGCAAAGCAGGTCCAACTCTGGGGGTAGTACCTTCCAAGTGCACATTATGATACATACATAAACATTCTTAGTATGAGACACAATCAAACTTAGGTTCTGTATTGTAGTTAAAAAGGGGGTGTGATAGTGTGTACTTGCAATAGAACTTCTTTTGGGTGTTCCTTGACTGAGAGTACATCCACAAAGAGCGTTGGCCGTTTCAGGCAGTGGAAGGGAATTGAGTTTACGACATTGGATAGGGACAGGATTGATGTACATAGCAATATCACATCGTTTTCCGCCTCAAGAAATCTATCCATGTCCCTAGGAGTTGCAAAACATGTAATCTGTGAGATGAATTAAAAATGAAGAGACTCTGCGGACTAATCACCGACAGTGGATTGAACTTAAAGGATTATTTATACGAAATCCCTTGAACTATTGAAAACTATTATTATTTTGATTTCTCAAACTATAAAAGCATATGAATGCACTCTTTAAATTATTGAAAAGTATCACTTTATTTTTTAAAATAGACTCTCTAAATTATTGTTGTGTTTTACTTTAATACCTTTAGTTAGAGGTCTAATTTGTAATTTTTTTTTTAATCATTTATAATTTAGGGGTCTATCCGTACGTCAATACTAAGTTTTAGAAGAAAAAGTTAAAATCGTTCCCAATACTTTGGAAAGATTAAGTTACAGGACCAAGCTATCCACCCTTCTAAGCTCTGTTGACTGGTCTTATCAGCAGTTATTCTTTGTCATAAACCAAAAATATAAGATAAATTACACTTTTTTAGCAATTTTTACTTTAAATCATTATTAGTTTTACCTTGAATTATATTAGTCTTAAATTAAAGAGGTGAAAATTGTAATTTACATGGGTGTTGACTCTTACAAAAACATGGAAAACACACACACAGTATATAATATATATACCTGTAGAAGGAGATACCCAAATCGTGACAGAGCTGTGAATGGTCGGAGCGAGAAGTAGCTGTAATGGAGTGGCCTTGTTTGATCATGGTTTTGGAGAGGAACTGTCCAAAGGTGCCGAAGCCTATTATACCTATCCTCAGGTTTCTCCATGATGAGGACGAAGAAGACGATGTAGTAGACATTGTTAGAGAGAGAGAGAGAGAGAGAGAGGGGGTGGGCTTGATGTGAGAACAGAATTTAAATGAACATTTACTAACTGATAATCATGACAACGTGTCTCTCTTGTTCGCTAGTTGTGCTTGGACCGACCTTTTTCATTACGCATCCAAAAAAAAAAAAAGAAAAAAAAAGAAAAAAAAAAAAGAATGGGGTTTGAGTAGGAAGAACTTTAAGACAGCGCTGTTGTTGTGTTTTATGGAAATTATTCCGAGTATATTTTGATGATCTAAATTGTTTATATTGTTTGATTTGTTAAATATATTATCTATAAAAAAAAATCAATTTAATTAGATATTTATAGTTTCATGATCAAGTTTTAATTATTTTATAAAAAAATTATTAAAATCATGTTAATTATTTATTTAAAAATAAATAAATATGGTCTTGTTATAAGGGTACATATGTCTAATTAACATGATTTTTTGTGATTATACATTCATATTTTTATAATTATTTTGAATTTTTATTTTTTTAACTGAAACTCTACTTGCACTTTCTGTGTTTTTATAATTATTTTAAATTCTTCCTATTGAAATGCAATCCTCAAAAAATAACTCGAAATGATCTTTAAAATAAAATAATGTAAATCAAATTTATTTCAATTGTAATTCATATCATATTAGAATTCATATATATATATATATGTATATATATTTATATATTATAAGAATGAAAGTCCTCCAAACAGTTAATACTAAACTGTCAGGCACTCTTTTTCTTATATGGAATCCTCTAGAGTCTCCGTTACTCATTTTCTTAATTTCTAATTTTATTTATAATAAACATAACAAAAATATAAAAAAATCAAATATAAAAACAGATAAAATCAATAAATTAGATCTCTATCTATTTAGTTAAAATCTTTATTTTACTTCTCAATATCTAGTTTTAAATTTTAAAAATCTTTAAAGTCTATCTAAACAAATCTAATTTGAAATTTTGATTTTTTTTCTATTTGAACATGATTGTTGTAAAATATCCATATATTTCAACTTAATCTTTTGAAAGTTTATCTTCAAGTTGAATTTAATATTTTATCTTTTAAAATTATCAATTAATTATTCACATAAATTTTAAATATGATAAAACTTCAATATCTTTTGTTTAAGTTTAATTTTTTCAATATAAAAACAAGTGTTTGCAAAAAGAGTCATGAAGAAGAGATTGAAAAAAAAAGAAAAAAACACACAATCAACATTGAACCCTTTTCAACTCCTTCTCACGGTGTTTAAAAAATCTTGCATTAAAGTCAAGTTACAAGTATTTTTTTCCCCTTCAATTGTATTTATTTTACATTTGAAATATGCACTTAAACGAGCTTTTGCTTGTGTGGGAAATGAAGTTTATGTAAATAGATATTATTATCTTATTCTTCTTTAAATTTTGTTTTTGTTTATTTTTCTTTTTTCCTACAATTTGTATTTTTCTTTCTTTATTTATTTTTTATACTAATAATGTGTCATTTAATTAAGATTTCATTTTTTTTAAAGCGTTATTATTATTAATTTGTGACTCTCTCACTTATTGACTATTTGTGTTAAGTTTTTTTAGGTGTAGATGTTAGATTGGTAGTGAAGAAAGTATCAAAATTTATTTGAATATGAGTTTATGCTTTAAATTTAATCTTTAAAATAATTAAATTAATTTTTAGGAATGCATTTTCTTTTGATACTTAAACCACAAATTTCTTCTTCTTTTTTTTTTTTAAATGTCTTTTTATGGATTCAAAACTTGAGCAAATGTAAGCGATCTCATATTAAAAATGTTAGGTTTTTGTTTTTTTTTATTTTTTTTAAAATTAAACAAATTTTTTTTTTATGGTTGCCAATTCAACTTTAATACATTTCCAAATCTATTTATGTTTAGTGAATCGAATATAAAATCAAAGAAAAAAAAAAAACAAAAAATAAATACTATGTAAAATTTTTTAACCACTAAATGAATATAATGGGAATTAAAATTAGTTTTATTTTAATCCATTATACTGTGTGAAATGACTAATGTAATATCTCTTATTGATTGAAAATATATATATATATATTATCCGTATTAAAGGATACAACCAAATAGCAATTTGTTTATTTACTTATTTTAATAATGATTGATTTTGTAAAATCTCCACGGGTGACTATATATATATATATATTTGTTATTATTCCCTAAGCTTATCATTTAGGAGGGCCTTGACAAATAAAAGCATGACTCGTGTACGTTTCTCTTGCTGTTGCTTTCAAGCATTTGGATTTGGATTTGGATATGGATATGGATATGGATATGGATAGAGGGAGGACACAATTTTGGAACTATTTCCTACTTTATTAGGGTTTTCATATCTCGTGGAGGGGGGTGTTGAACACTCGGTTCTAGATTGGTAGATGTGCGATTATGATTTTAAATAGGGGAACTTATTGATAAGTCTCATGTACCAAGTTCAAAATCCAGCTAATCCCAAAACAAAATGCTTGCACTAATTAGTCCAATACATTTTTAATTGTTACTAAAAAATTCTTTTTTTTTTTTTAATTTACAGACACTGTTCACATCTTACTACCGTAGGACTTCTGTCAAACGGTTGCCAGAGACTCGTCGGAATGTTCAACATCGTCGGGAAGTCGCCAGAGTATCACCGGGAAGTCGCCGGAGTTTCGCCGAAAGTTCGCCGGAGTGTTAAGAACATTAATGGAAGTCGCCGGAATGTTCAGAACGTTCACTGGACGTTAAGAACATCACTGGAGACTCACCGGAATGTCTAGAATATTGCTGGAAAAAAAAAAGAATAAATGGAAAAATTATAGCAAAAAAAACATAGCAAAATGTGCTAAATATTGATAAACTAAAAGGAAAAAAAATGAAACGACAAAAAACAGCAACAATGGGGAAAACATATGTTATTTTTCAATTTTTGTAAGGTTCAAGCAAATAATCTCTAAATAGTGATCAAACTGAAAAGTAAGTTTTGAAACTGTAAAATGTTACAGTTTCAAAACAAAAATCTATTAAGCATTTATCCTTATTAATCAAACTGAAAAACATGTTATGAAACTGTAAAATTTTACAGTTTTATACCATGATTCATTCCAGCACCAAAAAAATTTGAAACTGCAAAATTTTATAGTTTTCACCGCCTGTAACTAAAACTCGAAAACTACTTGTTCAGAATTTGAAAATTTTCTCCATTAGAACAGAAAAACAGAAGTGTATAGTAGAGAAAAAAAAAAAAAAGAGATCGAAGGAGAAAGGCACATGTAGAGAGAGGATTGTACTCCGGCAACTATTTTTTGTTTAGATCTAGCCAAATCTAATGTAGATCTACTCAGATCTGATGTAGATCTGAGTAGATCTACATCAGATCTAAGTAGATCCACTCATCTTCTTCGTCGGAAATATATCATCTTCTTCGTCGGAAATATATTATCTTCGTCGTCGGTGAGAGTGAAGTCACGAGTTGATTTCGATGGTTGGCGGTTATCAGTGAACCCCGATTAATGGAGAAAGACATGATCACCGGTCGTCGTCTATGACAAAGACGATGAGAGAAAAATGCAGAAAAAAAAACGAGAGAGGAAGGGAAGCAAAAAGCAGAGAGAGAGAGAGAGAGGAAAGGACTTTTGGGTGTACTCAAAAAGTTATGGGATTAAATGGTGTCCACATGTTCCACATGGGACCTGTGGATAATTTCCCCTTTTAAATATGGATGGTTTTGGTATTGCCATACTAGGGGAAGTCTGGGAAGATATAATAATAGAAAAAGAATTAAAAAATTATTTAAAAAATTAAAAAAACAAAATAATTATACAAAAAAATTAAAGATCTTCATTTTTTTATCTTTTACTTTTTATATATTTTTTTTCTATAAAAATTTAAAAAATCATTATCAAAATATTATTTTTTATTTTAATTAAAAAGCTAAAAGGTTACTAAAATAATCTATTTTCAAACCAACCAACTTTTCTTTGTAAGTGCAATTTTATTCCTTATATAATTTTAGGGCAAATTACATATACCCCCTCGAGGTTTAGCAAAATTATAGATACCCCCTGAGGTTTGAGAAATTACAGATACCCCCCTGAAGGTTATATTTTCATAACAAATTAGGGAGCAATTTGTTATGAAAATATAAACCTTAGGGGGCAATTTGTTATGAAAATATAAACCTCAGGGGGGTATTTGTAATTTTCAAAATCTCAGAGGGGTATCTGTAATTTAGCTAAACCTCGAGGGAGGTATATGTAATTTGCCCTATATTTTAAGTTGTGTAATGGTATTCTAACTAAAAAATTAGTTATTTTCAAGGATTGTGTTTCTCTCTGATTAAAATTTTCAATTTGAGTATTTTGTTGGGTCTCTGTAGGTCTATCATATGATCCACATCGATAATTCAAACCGTTCAATATTTATGACTCGTCGATTACTTTATAATTGTAAAACATTACGTTGATCAGATATCAATAATCACTTGATCAGATCACATTTGTATCACCAATTTATTTTTAAAATCATAATTATCGTTAACACAAATTTGATCTGATTAAGTGGCTATTAGTATTCAATCAATGTGATTTTTTGCAAGGATGAATTACTTGACGAGCTGTAAAGATTAAACGGTTCGAATCATCGATGTGAACTCCGTGATTGGCTTACGAAGTCCAACAACACGCTCCAGTCTAATTTCGGACTAGAGAGATGCTAAGGCATTTAACAAACCAATAATGTAACAGTCTATTAAAATATTTAAGGCAACTCTTTCTCTTTCATATTTGTTGTCTTGTTTTTCCCACGAATGAAAATACCATAAATGCGAGCATGCCAGCAATGATTGAAAAATCCTTATAGATTAAATTCAAGTCAATTATCAAGTGATTGTGTTGACGGTTCTTTAGGCTCAATGAAGGGAACTTCAAAATTGCCAAGTGTTAAAGAAAAAAAATTAAAAGAAAAAGGAAGGAGACAGAGAAAGTTGATTGAGTGAACAATCCGGGTAATCGAGTGAATAATCAAACTAACAATTAATTTACCTCTACTCCTATGCTTTGAAAAGGAAGTGCATAAAATAAAGTGCAGAAAATTTACCTCTACTCTTATGCTTCGAAAATGAAGTGCTTATAATAAAGTGCAGAAAATTAAGTGCAGGAAATATAAATGATAAGAAAAATAGAAATTAATTGTTTTTGATTTGAGTTCTCGATCCTTTACAATGTAGCCATGAATGACTATTTATAGGTAAATATTTGTAGGAAAAAATTACCTAATAATTACCATATTCTTCTATCTCCCACACTTCACACTCCATGATCTTCCACTTTATCTCTATTTTTCCATAACTTCTTTTAACCTCCAATTCATGCTCTATGTTCTCCACATTATGCTCCATGATCCTCTATATTCTCCATCATCATTTCACATATATTTAATGATTCATAATTTCTCATAACCTCTAAATGGGTAGGAGAGTGACATGTGTCCAGTAATTATAAAATAATAACTAATAATAAAATTATTTATTTATGGTGCCAACATTACCCCTCTCAACTCTTTCAAAATGAAGAACCTCGAATTCATGAAGAGTTGTATATCAATTTAGACTACATTTAGCAATGAATTAATGTATTTGAAGGGAGACACGCATTCGAAGGTTCTTTTATCATACAACATGATTCAATTTTGTTATAAAAAAAAACAAACCTTGCTCCGAAGGTGCTCATAACATATTTTAGAAGTTTTAAAAGTTTCGAATGCATAGTAGCTACCTGCTTGGAGAGTTTATAAAACTTCAAAACATAATTAAAATAATTTTACATGCTTCGAATTTTAATGCGTGTTTCGAAGTTGGATTACTTTGCATGTGTTTGAAAAGGTGAATTCTTAGCAAAATATCACTAATTTGATTTAGTCACAATGCATACCAATGTTATTTTCTTGGAGCCATTAGTAACAATTAGCCCTTCTTTGCTTTACTTCGAGACCTTCCATGCATCATGAGATTATAGAAATTTCAAGACCTTCGAAGCATGATTCTTCAAACCTTAACCATATATTTTCACTTTCGATTGCACTACTTCGAATTGCTTCGAAGTGACAAGCAACATATACACTCTTTAAATTACACTACTTTAAAGTGTTTTTGCAGAGTTTAAATTACCTTCTAACCAAATATATGGACCTTCGAAGTACTTTTGAGGGAGTTTTGAGCCACCTTCGAACTAAATATACGGAAATTTGAAGTGTTTTCGAGTTTCGAATTACCTTCAACCCAAATGTATGGACTTTCGAAGTGCTTTTGAGGGAGTTTTGACCCACCGTCAAACTAAATATATGGAACTTTGAAGTGTTTTCGAGTTTTGAATTACCTTCGAACCAAATATATGGACCTTCAAAGTGCTTTTGACATACTTGTTGGACAATCTTCACTGTACTTAAATAGATTAAATTCTGTTGTGTACTAAACAATAATAAGAATATAAAGAAATAAAGGAAATGAGAGAATTTGTTTGATTATAAAAATCAAACTAGAAATAAATAAAAACAGATTTTATTTTGTTACAAAAAATAAAATTAAAATCTGATTTAACAAACAAATAAAACAGAATAACAAATTAAATAACTTACTTGATTAATTTCTTCTAATAAATAACTGATCAAGTCCAGTGTTTGACACTGTGTCCTTAAGACAGATTCGTCCTCTCCACGGTGCTTTTAGAATGTGGACATCTATCTCTCAGGATGAAATGATCAACTACAAACAATAGAAGCACTATAAATTGTTTGCCTAACGAACATACTAAGTGTTTATACTCTTTTTCACAAAAATTAAATGCAGCAAAATGAAGAATAAATTTGCAGAGGTGAAGTACGAATTTTCTAAATAAAAATTAAACATTAAATGAGGGCTGTCCCATTTATAGATGTAGTGGTGGCTGCAGGTTTTGAATTAAACAGGTGCAAACCTGTTTGAACAGGTATGAAAGATAAAAAACGGGAAGGGCCCTGTTTGGGTGTACAGTAAAACCGGACTAGTTTATTTCCGAAATTAATTTGAATTCTAGATTTTATTTTACCAAAAAATAAAATTAAATTCAAATGTTTTTGACCCAAAAAGATAGGTATTAGGCCCGACAAGTCCAACCCAACCTCACACCACGCGCCCAAGCCCAGCTCAGACGGACGGCGGCGGTGCGCGCGCGTGTGTGGTGATTTTTGAGTCCAATGGGTCTGCCCATTTTGCCCATAACCTCCCTCTCTAAAACACTTGGATACCCCTTTGGGCACACCCCAAGTTCCAATCCCATGCCTTATAAACTCATTCAAAACTTCCCACCAAATCAATGTGGGACAAGCCTTATTCAAACCTTTAAGGATTTTCCACCAAAACACCATTTCCATGGAGCATACTTTAGCTTCAATTTTCCATTCACTCGGTAATGGTTTTGAGCAACCAAATATACCACGTGAATCACAACGCGACACAGAACGCGTTACTACTTAGACCCGCGAAAATCGACGCTCGGGGCCCACCTAAAAAATAGACCAAACTTAGGAAAAAATTCTGTTATAAACCCAGAATTTCTAAACCATTTCCAACAATACCTTCAAAGCGAACATGATAAAATCTTATAGGTAGGATTCCTTGATCTTCTAGTTTGAGCTATTTAGAACAAAGTGCATATATGAGCTTGGGAATCAATCTTCACCCAATTGTTCCAAAACTCATTCTTAATTCCCCAACTAGGCATCAACTTCTGCCCATGTTTGTGTGAGCTCATTTTGAGAATGGCTTCATAAATGAAATACAAAATTAAACTACTCCATCAAATTAATTATGGTGTTATGTGGTTGTTCACAAAGCCAAAAGATTTCAGAAATTGAAAATAAAATAAAATAAAGTTTAGTGGCCAATGCTTCTAATAAATTGGCTACTCTTAGCCAAGTTCTACCTTTCAAACGGTTTGTTTGTTCTTCAATGCATCAAACTCATCAGAACAATGTTTAAAAATAATTGTTTTATTAGCCATTTCATCAAAAATAAATTTTGATGCAGCCCGCAAATCCAATTAGGTTTTGAACACCAAAAGTCATGGCATAATATATCCTTGAAAATTCAAATACTTTGATATTTTCAACAATGTCAAATATTTTAAATACATCAGCAATGGGTTGATTGTCATCTTTAATCACGTTTGGTCTAAGAACATATTCTTTGGCCAAATAACTTTCATCATTCATTGACAAATGAGATTATTTTTTATTTTATTTTAGCCATTAATGGCTTATGAAAATTTTTCATAGGTATTCACCCAAAAAAAATTCTTCATAGACATGTTATTTCCATGGCTTGACTTTCTAAGAATGATTTTTCAACTCCCTGAGCCTTATGTGGAATATCGTTTTTAACTATATTTGGCTCAACAACATGCTTTTTAACCATGCTATTTTTATAAGTTGGCTCTTCAAAAATAGGTTTTTTAACCCCTTGAGCCATTGATGAAATCAACTATTTCCTTTTGCCATTTTCAACATTGAAAGAATTCTGAAAACATTTACTAGTTCCGGTTATTAGAGCCTTGGTTAAAGACTTGGTAGTAAGAGTTGACAACTCATTATTCCATTGGTGAACTTCTGTAGACACCCCATTTTTGACCGACCTTAAGACTCAGACGTCACCGATTGAGCGCTCGGTGATGTTGCATATTGTGCTCGTTCAGAAGTCTCAGAGTCACGGCCGTGAGCCCTGCCTCCGGACTTCTGAACCTTCTTCTGTACCTTGTCTCGGTTTGCGAACCAGACTCAGTTTTCTCTGTTTCTTTTCCTGAAGGGAGGGAGAGGTCCCGTAGACCATCTCTCAGTGGCCGTGGGCTACATTTCGTGGCCGTAGGCCATTTTGCCCATTTCGGAGCCCGGTTCCCGGTTTTCGGAGCCGTCAGGCCGTGTGCCTCGGTTCGGGACCGTTTAACCATCTCCGATTTCTCCGGTTTTTGACATGCATCTCATTTACTCCCTTTTGAGGGACACTGGGGCCTGAGAGACCCATTTCGTGGTCGAACGCCACTTTCGGTGCTTAACGGCTTATTTTCGGGACCCCAAACTGCGTGTTTTGGCCCCCGAGCATTCGTTTTGCATCGGTTTTCGTTCATTTTTGGCAGGTACCTCTGTTTTATCACCAGGAAGGTCACTGAAGGGTGGGAGGCCAGCAATTGTCTCAGTAACCAGTTATATTCCTCCGGCGCCCTCCGACGCCCGTTTTTCTCACTTCCGAGCCAATGTTGACCACCCTAGGGCCACTTTCTTCAACCCCAAACCACATATTTGTGTTGTACACACATGGGAGGACCCTAAAAGTCTATGGCCAGCCAGTAATTCAAATTGAACCTTTTGAACCCCTCCTAAAAGTGGCCTATTCTCTCTCCTGTTTTAGAGTTGTCAATTTTGAACCACAGGGTTGTGATGAGGAGACCTGGGAGGACACCTTTCTCTGGTGGCCGGCCAGAAAATCTTCTTGAGCCTTTTGACCCTTGGCCGGCCGGCCATAGGGGGTGGCCGGCCGGCCACCTGCAACAAAAATAGGTGGCCGGCCATGTTCCTCAGTGTGGGTGTATTACAGCTGTGTAGTTGTTTTCCCCCAAAAATATCTCAATCCGGGGAAAAGTTTTGGAGGGAAACTTGATGCCATTTCCCTCCACTTTTTCCTCCACTTTTCTCCCCCTTTCTTGTCTATATAGCTGGCCTCCCAACTCAAGGAAAGGGGTTGGAAAATTGCTTACACTCATATCTCTCCATTTCTCTCTCATTTTCTCAAGTTTTGGCTCCATTTCTTCACTACCACCAAGCACCACTACCACCATACCATTTCCAGCAGCTTGGGGGGCTTTCCAGCAGCTAGGAAGCAACATTCCTTGGTCCAAGAGATAGCAAAAGTTTGGTCTTCAAGGGTAAGTTCATCTTTCCCTCTTTTGTAGCACTTTTTTGCACCATTCTTCTAGCCTAGTTGCTTGCTATTTTGGGTTCCGACCCTAACTGAAAGGGTCATTATTTTGAGCTATTCTACATGTTTGTTTAAGGGCTCAACCCTGTTTGAGAGCCCCATCTTACACTTGCTTCAATACCCTCTTGTATGCCATTATTTTGTATAATATTTCTAGCCTATTTTTGATCTGTTTTTGAGCATTATATAAACTGTGAGTTGGCTTATTTTGAGCCCCTCTATAACATTGTAGAAGGGCTCAACACTGTTGGGGGCCTCCATGTAGCACTTACCATTATACCCCTCTTTGGCCCCCATTTTTGCATGCTTTGTGAGCTTACCTTGCTTCTGTTTTTGGGCCATGATCAGAACTGAAAGTGGCCATATTTTGACCTTCTTGGCATATCTTATTAAGGGTCTTTGGCTGTTTGGTGAATGCTTTGCATACCTCATGTTATAGCCTCTTGTTGGTCTATTTCTTGCATGGCATTTTTAGCATGTTTGCATACTGATTTGAGGCTTGTCATCTACTGTAAATGTTCATGTTTTTAGGCCCTCTTCAGTGTTGTAGAAGGATATTTTTCTTTTTGGGCTTTGCCTCTATCACTTGCTTCATTGCTTCCCTCGCGGAGCCATTTTTGTATGCCATTTTAGCCCTACTTGTGATTGCTGTTTGGCCATGTTTTGTACTGTAAAAATGTGAGTTTTGGGGCTGCCTTGCTTCTTCTTTTTCATGTCATGTTCAAATTATGCATGTATTGTATAGCTATAAGTCATTTCGGATGCCTAGTTTTGCATTTCGGGAGAGATTCCTTGCATCGGGTTTCATTTCGCCGGGTTTCGGGGCTGTTTCGCCCCTCATTTTGCTACTGATTTTTGCATGTTCGCATGTCATATTCCGTGTCTTTGCCATATCTCATTAGAGTGGCATTTCGGTGCCTGAGGGTCCGTTCTCGGTTTGCGTGCCCGCGGGCACGCATTTCGAGGTGTCTTGTTTTCATCTGATGGCCTCCTATGTGAGTGTGGCTGAGGCTCTCTCATGTTGGTGTAAGCCCATTATTGCATTGCGTATGCCATTTCATCCATAGTATTGTGTATGCCCGGTTGTGTATTACCTCGTATAGCGTGTATGCCATTCCATGACATTGTGTATGTTAGGATTGTATGTTAGCTGCATTTCATGCATATCATGCATATTGCATCGTGTTCGGGATAGGAGTTAGCCCGGGCATGGGAAACGAGGCGCGTTTCGTACCCCGAGTAACGGAATGTGTCTCAATTCCCAAGTCACCGACACTCTGGATTATCCATGATGGAGTTAGGTTTTATTGTAGCATTCATATGCATTCATTCTATATTGAGTTGTGCAATTCGGCTCCTCGGCCACCATGCATCGATATGCGTGATTGGTGGCACGAGGATCGAGGCATGCATATATTTGTGAAATACATTGCTATGCCCCTTTCCTGCTCTCTGTTAGTCTTCCGAGGCTTGGCGCGCTTTTCAAGAAACATTGCAAAACAGAGGCTAATTGGGGCATCGCCGTGGATTTCCGCGCAAAGCAGCCCAAACATGCATCATCCCATCATCCGGAGCGGAATCAAGGCAGTCCCTGGTTTGCATGCCAGTTTTATTATTTTCTTAGTTAATTTGTTAATTAATTAGGAATTTGTATTATTTGGACTGTAATATTTTGGACTGTATTATTCTTTTATCCGGGACTGTATATTCTTTTGGACCCTCTGCGCGAGGGCATGATTGTAATAAGTATGGGTGAGTGTGATGTATGTCTTCCAACCCCACGTCTTTCTTCCCTTTTATTTACCCGCTTATGATGGTTAGATTAGGGCATATTTCAATTAGCATACAGTATGATAGCATGTTTGCATTCATTCATCTGTTTTGCATGCACCGGGCTCGGCGCATCATACTAACTGCATTTGTATTTCAATTCCAAGTTGAATACATGTTAGTTGTAGCATTCCATATGCCATGTTTAGAATAGCCGAGCCTGCTATAGTTTGCATCTTTGCATGTGTTGCATTAGGCAATTCTGTGTATCTAGGATCATGCATGGATTTCTAATGAGTTTCTGTTTTGGCTTGGAGTACTCGGTGAGTTTTTATGCTTTAGCATCCTTGCATGCGTGTGAGTGTTGCCATGAATAGCATGCTTACCATAAGGCCATGTGCTTATGTGATATAACTGCTTGAATGCCTGTGGGTGAAGGTTGGGTTATCTGAATTGGGACAATGCATTGACTGTGAGTTTTAAGCCCACTAGACAGTGGCAAAACCATGTTTTCTAAGCCCACCCGAGGGTGGCAAAATCTGCATTTTAAGCCTACCTGCGGGTAGCAAACCATCTTTTAAAAACAAACATGAAATGTGTTGTTCCAATTCAGGCGACTCAGTCTATACTTGTATGCTATGCGCATCACATAGTAACCTAGGCTAATAACCGGAACAAGAACTCATAATGTTTTCAAAAATAGATATCATGATTAGTAGAGGCCGGTCTTTGACCGGGCGAGTGGGGGTGCTCACGAAGTGACCTTCCCCAATCGTACCCAAGTTCCCGAGCCGAGGCAACTTTGGTGATGACGGACACGTGGCCTTTGGCACCGAGTCAGGGTTTCCTAAATTTCCCATTATAAAATATTTAGGTGGTGACTCTGTATCTGGCAAAGCAGTCCATGTTTGGCACATCTTTCAAAAAAAAATCTGTTTTCAAAAACAATTTGCCAGATTTGGACTCTTTGGTTCAAGATTAAGAACCGTGACATTTGAGTCCTTCGAACTGTAGTGACCCAATATCGAACAAGAACGGGGGGGAGTCGCACCCTCCCCGGGATGCGTTCGGGGACGTCTACAACTTCCATATCAAGTGTATGAATTTTTTTAATTAAATCGTGTCTTTATTCTTCCACCAAATAATATTGTAATGAATGGAAGTTTGTTTCATCAAGAAAATGGATCTCTTTTTGAAGATCCAAAATTTTTTGTTTACGCCAAAAGATTTCATCTAGGCTATTTGAAATGGATGAATCCAATTCATTTTTCATTTCTTACATTTGACGTCTCACTGGGTGTGCCAAAAATTATTGGCTTATTTTTCCTACGAAGGAAAATATCATAAATGCGAGCGTGCCGGCAAATATTGAAAAATCCTTACAGATTAAATTCAAGCCAATTATCAAGCGACTGTGTTGACAGTTCTTTCGTCTCAATAAAGAGGATTTCAAAATTACCAAGTGTTAAAGAAAATAAAAATTAAAAGAAGAATGAGGGAAACAGAGAAAGATGATTGAGTGAACAATCAGGGTGATTGAGTGAATAATCAAACTAACTATTAATTTACATCTACTCCTATGCTTCAAAAAGGAAGTGCCTAAAATAAAGTGTAGAAAATTTACTTCTACTCCTATGTTTTGAAAATGAAGTGCATAAAATAAAATATAGAAAATTAAGTGCAGGAAATATAAATGACAAAAAAAATAGAAATCAATTGTTTTTTATTTGAGTTCTTGATCCTTTACAATGTAGCCATGAATGGCTATTTCTAGACAAATATTTTGTAGGAAAAAACTACCCAATAATTATCATATTCTTCCATCTTCCACACTTCACACTCCATGATCTTCCACTTCATCTCTATTTCTCCATAACTTCCTTTAACCTCTAATTTATGCTCCATGTTCTCCACATTATGCTCCATGATCCTCTACATTGTCCATCATCGTTTCACATGTGTTTAATGATTCATAACTTCTTATAACCTCCAAATGAGTAGGAGAGTACATGTCCTACAATTATAAAATAATAACTAACAATAAAATGATTTATTTATGGTGCCAACAATATCTTCGCTAATCATCAATCAATCAAAATAATTTTTTTGGTCGTCTTTTCTATTCTTCTGTTTGTTTATTTAAGGCAACTTTTTTTAGATAATAAACAAAAAATTAATAATTTTTTTGATCAACAACTATTCATTTTCTTATACATTGCTTTTTTCTTTTTCATTTTTTTTTCTTAAATTCGGTGTTTTTTTTTTTTTTTCCCTCCATAAATTAAAGATTCAAATACAAATAATAGTTTTGATCTTGGATTTCTAATCAGCACATTAAGATAATTAGATGAGGTAGGCTTTGAAGTATGAATTACCCGTAAGAGTGTAAAATGACTCGCGGCCTGTGAGCGATCTGAAGCCCACCTGCGGCCCGGGATGGGCCTGACTAGGCCAAGGCTTAACCCCAAACTGAAACCTTGGGCTTGGGCTTGGGACGTCATTTTGAAGCCCAGGCTGACTTGTGGGCCCGTCCCGCTCAAGGCCCACTCAAAGCCCGACTCGAGGCTCGGTCTGCCAGAGACTCAGTGTCATTTTTAGTGAAAAATAATAAAATTTTGGTGAGAAAAATAAAAAATAAAAACAAAAAAAATGTTTAGGCCCGCCCAAGCCCTGCCCAAGCTTGAGCCTAGGCCAAGACTCACTGACCCGGCCCAAGGTCCAAATACCCCTTGTTTCTGAGCCTAATTTTCTAACCCGTGGTCCCAGCCCGGCCTAAATTTTGGCAGGAACCTGCGAGGCCCAACATAGGCCTACTTGAGCTTGGACCCAGATGGGCCGGGTTGGGCCGAGCGAAGTTGGGCCAAATTTATACTCCTAGTACTGACCCTGTGAAAATATATTTTTCTTTTACTTTTTCCACTCTTTTTATTTTTATTTTTTTCTCTTTAACGACACAAGAAAATTTAAATCTGATTAAATCTCGCATCACAGTAAATTCTTGGAACTCCAATCTCTCTCTCTCTTTTCCACTTGGTTGAATATTAGCAGGTTTGCACTATCAGACATTTGACACTTCTTCATAAACTTAGAATTTTAAATGTCTTCCTAAAAATTTTGATGTACAACAACTTGAATTGCGGTCATAGAATCATTTCTTTTCTTTCATTAGCTCCTATTCTTTCCGTCCGAAAATAATGGAAAGAAATTCTCTATTTATACCAATTTTTCTTATATACAAGGACAAACAGGTAAAAACCTAACCAAATTGAAGTGGGATAACAAAATGTGAATTACCATCTAAAGTTAGTTTCTCTAAGTTCTATCCATTGAAATAGCCCATGAGGTTGCATTTTCACGTGATGGTGTTGTTGCTCCTCCTCCCCCATGGCTTGGCCGGCCCGGGACAATTACATCTCTAACACTGGGCTTCGTAGCCCGAGTCATCACCTTCCCTCCTAGCACTCTTTGTTGTTGAACCACCAACACTGACGTTGCCATACCAAAATCCGGCGAGGCGAGCATATCTCCGATAACACCGAGTTCGGGGCACTCACTCCATGCCCCTAGCCCTTTCAACAAAGCTGACTCTTGATGGTGCCTCCCAACTATGATTAGGTCAAAACAATCTTCCAATCTTCTAATACATGCAGCCAACCCTACCCCATCTCTCACCACCTCTTCTTGATATGAAAAACGCTCATTCCCGGCATTAGCGCGCCGGACTTGATTGATCAAATCGTTATCGAGCTTGCGTTCTCTTGCGCTATCGCTACCAAAGAGAAGGATGCGAAAAATTGTTAGAGTGACATTTTCATGGTTTGCCATTCGAGCACCGTAGGATAGTGACTCTATGTCGTCTGGGCCGCCAATGTAGATCACGGCGACACGATATACTGAATGGTCGTGGAATATGTACGACGAGCCGTTGAGGATTCCACGATCAATGAGGATGCCAACGGAGCACGGTGCCTTGTTGAGGACCTTGATGTTCATGTTTTGGATGGCGCGATTCGTTGAACCAATAGAGCCATCAATGGCCCAGATTTTGTGAAACGGCACGATAACAATGGTGACGTTTTGGTTGAGCGCCATACGAAAAATGTCTTCGTGCATTGTTTCAAAATGAGAGATGGCACTGAATGTTTGGACTGTGACACGACCTTCGTTGTAGAGCTCGTAGTGATGGAAGGCATTGATGGTGCGGCCAGACCTAGAGCTGCTTGTGTTTGTCTCGTGGATTGGTTTTCGTTGGTGGGCTATGAGCATCGGGGTGCTCCGGCCCGCAAGCTCAACAAGAAGGAGGGCAGTAACTACAATGGGGCTCTCTTCAGTGGCGTTGGAGGCTTCTAGAAGGTTTACGATTGAGGGCACGTTGTCTTGGTTATGGATGCATACTAGAATTCGCAGCTCTGCGTCACGCTTCGCTTGTTGAATGTTCTTTCTTTTGATCGGAAGTTGATGCCTAGATGGATCATAGAGGAATCGTATCAGCGGTGTTGTGATTCCTGTCACTACTATTACTGAGATGACAGACAAAGTGAACTCTTGATCTGTCAGAATCTGCAATATGAAGAGATTAGAATCATTTTAAGATTAGAAATCACATTAAAAAAAAAAAAAAATCAAAAAACACAGAACACTTAGCACTGGAAGCAAACGGTGTGAGATTTTAGTATCAGACCTTAAATAGGCCTAGGATCATCTACCCTTAACCCCTTTCCATCCCTTTGTTTCAAAACATTTGTATCTTTTAGATTGATCATGAGAAAATCTTAAGTACAGAAATCTCAAGACATGATGCATACCATCAAAATAATCCTAAAATGGGTGAATAATAGGCACTTAGAAAAAGTATTAAAAAGAGTGGAAATTATCTAGTATTTCGGCAACATCACATGGCTTTCTACCCAACCAATAGTATTTTGTAAGTTTCCCATATTGTTTCTATGTTTTCGAGCCATGCAAGTTCATAATGCATTGTTAGTGGATGGGTAGATCGTCAACGTGGAATAATTGATAATTAGTCAGAAGTAGAAAGGGGTCAAAGATTCTCTATTTTCATATATCTTTATTCTATTGTTTTAATTAGCTGTTAGCCATATAATTATGTGAGAATATTGAGATACGAAAATCTCAAGACATGATCCAATGATTGAAAATGTATTTGAGATAGAGGGATAAAAGTTTGGGGAAGGAGGATCCATTGAAGTATTAAAATGAAACTAATCCATAAAATTTAATTTTTAAGCACATTTTTGAGATTTGGAGCATGGAATGCAAAAAATTATTAGTTTAGAGTTTCACACCTCACCATGTCTCCACAAGTTGAAAACAACGAGCTCACAAATGCCTCTGATATTCAACATCAACCCAAGCACAACAGCTTCTTGTACTGGTATATCAGTAAAGTATGTAGGCAATAATACAGCCCCAATCTTAACAAAGCTTGAAAACAAAACCAAGAACATCACAATCCAAGCAGACTGCAAATGAATCTTGAATACATTTGTTTTCAATCCACTGACAGTGAGAAATGTAGGATATAGAAACCCCGAAACCAAACTATCCAGCTTTGCCACAATGGCAGCTCCTAATGGCGGCCCTTCGGGCACCGCCACCCCAAAAATCAACGGTCCCAAGATAAAATGTTGCCCAATCGCCTCGCTTGCAAAACCGGCTACAATAACCATAGTAAATATTAAACTCATATACTTCTCCCCGATAACTTTC
This sequence comes from Camellia granthamiana, assembly GCA_036172215.1. Taxonomy (NCBI): domain Eukaryota; kingdom Viridiplantae; phylum Streptophyta; class Magnoliopsida; order Ericales; family Theaceae; genus Camellia; species Camellia granthamiana. The sequence continues at coordinate 107,072,038 of CM069911.1, forward strand.
CCTTCAGGTGTGCGACTTTGAAACCACACTGCCGTTGGCCGGAAAAAGTACACCACCACCACCACCAGAGCCACTGTTGATAAAACTGCAAAAAATGCTCGTAATGTACCGGAGTTTCCAATCATTGAAAATCCAACCGCGGTTAAGGCAATGCCAATTACATCACAGAACATTGAGGAGGAAATTGCGAGGCGGCCTAGGTCGGTGTTGAGGATCTTGAGCTCGGTTAGCAGGCAAGCGATGTTGGGGAACGGTGTTAGGCTTTGCGCCGCTGCTATGAAAGGAAGCGAGCTCGCAAGGCTGTCATCCATGGGGACGTAGGTTTTGAGAAGGAGAGAGAGTGCAATGCCGAGTGAGAGTGTGAAGAACATTACCGAGATGCCTATGGCCATGGCGATTCTCCCCGGTTTAACCATCATGCTTGAGTCCATCTGAACTCCGACTTGGAAGAAGAAGAACATGAGGCCGAATGTGGCAAATGTTTCCATGACCATGGCGCCACTCGGAGGAAACAGCCTAGAGCTGAAGACAACTTCATGTCCCAAGAGTGAGGGGCCAAACACTATGCCAGCCTGCTAGGCACAAGTAAAATTGTTAGTTCAATCATGTAGTTGAATGTGTTTTGACCAAATTTACAAGGATAAATCATGGTTTTAAATAATGGTAACCATATTATGTATCATTATTGCCGATATATCGGCTAATATCGACCGATATATTGACAAATAATGGCATTTGAATTCTAAAATTCATATGTAATAGATGATATGGTACATAAGGATCGATATTTAACATGTGAAACAAACTGTTCTACATTTTAATAACTAACTAGTATGCCTTTCTTTTTAACTGAATTACATAGCTTATTTTGATTAATTAGTCCTAGAGGGTTTGATGCAATTGAAAATGGGTGAGAATCCTTACTATAAGTGGGATTCCTGTGTATTAAGTACGATTTTTTTAGCAACTTTTTTAGTTTCTCATAGAAAATCGCTGTTAATAATAAAGCTATCATAAACAGATAACAGGGATTTGAGCCAGCCTCAAATATTTTTAGCAAAGGTTATTGAGTGAGTTAAGTCAAGCTTCAACTTAATTTATAAAGCTATTTGGCTGTGGTGAGTTTCAACCCTGTAAAATCATATTGAGTATTATCTCATTGTGAAAATACAATTATTCTTTCCTCTTGCTTGAAAAACTTAATTTACGCTATCTGATTGGTTTGGTTATCCTTAGAAAATCCTATTGAGTATTATTCCATTGTGAAAATACTAATATTCTTTCATCTTGTTTGAAAACTTAATTCTATGCTATTTAATTGGGATTTGTTAGCGATATTTTTTTTTTGATCGGCAAAGTAAAAATTTCATTAACAACATGAAAATTAAAGGTACAGGAAGATGGGATGCATCGAGAGAGATTCGGAAAGTACAAATTACCCCTACTACTGCTACTCGCATCCATACAACCAACCCCTCGGCCTCACGATTTTTTTATACAAAAAATAAAAATAAAAAAGTTAAGAAGGACTTAACTAAAAAATAAAAAACACAAGAAACCCACAAAATCTTCCCACAAACACCAAGCCAAAACAAAACTCAACACCAAAGCTTTCCCACCCACTTGCTAAAATTCAAACTGAAACTTTCCACCTGTGCTGCATCAACTCCCAACGCCTACCTACTACACACAGCTACGCTGAACACTCAATCACCTGAGCTACACTCCCTCCTACACCTGTGCTACACTCCCACTCTTGAGCCCCACTCCTGATGCACAGCTACACTGTACACACAACCACCAAACTCGCCGGACACACAGGCTCCGTTGCCGTGGTGCAGCCTCCTCTTCTTGTTGCTACACAGACCGAACCTCCTTCTTGCTGCAGCCTCCTCTTCTCCGAGACCCACATCGAACGACCTTCTTGCAGCAGCCTCCTTCTTGCTGCAACCTCCTTCTTGCTGCTACACAGACTGAACCTCCTTCTTGCCGTGGTGCATCCTCCCTCCTTTACCGAACCTCCTTAGCTCCTTTGCTCCAGTCACTCTCCTCTTCTTGCTTCACCCTTCTCTTCTAACCTGCTGCAAACACACCCAAGACCCAGCCACGACCTCACCCAGACCGATTCTCCCTCCCCACTTGCTGCTACACAGACCGAACCTAAGCTGCTACACACCCACACACTCCTATGGTCAAAACACTGCACCGAAAACACACCACACAACTGGATGGCGATCACCCCTCAAAACTCCCATACGCATAGAAGCGCTCGAGTGAACAACTCCATAAATCTGAACTGAGCACACCCCTCAAACTTCCAATCGCACAGAAGCGCCCGAGTGAACAACCTAACCAAATCTGGGTAGTCCTCTTTGGCGACCCAGTGAACAACCCAAACGTTCACCAAAACACCCCAAAAACCAAGCCAAATCAACGGCAGCCCGCACATCACCGGTGGGAAAATAATGGGGGAACCAAGTTTATTAAAACGGAAATCAAACAACCATGCACAAAAAAGAGCTGGGCCAGCCGACCTCCATAGCCAAAGGCGGCGGCCGGCCGGCCCCAAAGTGAAGCCTGGGACGGAGGTTTTCTAGAGAGAGAGAAAGAGAGAGAGTTTTTTTAGAATAAAGTTGCAACACGGATTTGTTAGCGATATTACTACTCACTTTGTGAGGGTCTTTTCTATTTCTCCTTGAACTGTAAATAAAAGTTTATGTATCCTCTAAACCATGAGATATAAACAATATTTTTATAAAAATTTTAATATAAACGAGTGTATATATATATCTTTCTTGTGGATCCATTGATCCTCAAATAAAAATGGGCTACTGTAATATGTTTTCAATGATTCACATATGTTATGTTTTTTAAGTTTAATGTTTTTTTTTTTGGGTGAAGATAGGTATAGCAATTAATCAATAATACAAGAATTAGTACGAAAGGCATGCAAATTTATTGGAACATACAAAAGAGAAAAACTTACAAAGATTTTTGATACGATAGTTGATTGTCCGAGTGGTTGGAGACAAAAATCAATCAACACGGTGGTGAGGGAAATCATAGAGAGTTGAAGCAACAGAAGAGGTGTAGCAAATTTCAAAGGGTTACTATGCTTCCAGATGCCCCTTGAAGCAACACTTTTATAGTCCTGGCAAACAATAAGCGTCGTTCCTTTCATTATAACATGGTACGATTCGGATGATCCTGATGCCATTTTACTTGTGCTGGTACTACAGATCTTACTACAAGATTGAAAACAATCTAGGAAGATAAGTTGGAGATTTGAACAAAAAATGGGAGAAGAAAAAAGATATTGAAGAGAAACTACAAATCTACTAAGAAAGAGACATTCCAAAATGGGGTGGCCATCCTCAAGTTTGGGAGTATCATTTTTCAATTGTTTTGAGTGTTGACTTGTTTGACAAAGGTTGTTATGAGTAGATGGTCTATAATCAAGGCCAGGAAAACAATTTAGGAGATATTTGTGTGGCTAATCCATATGCCAAATCTTCTCATTACATAGACCTCTGTTTTTTAATATTGGTGGATTGACATTCTCCATTATTATTATTATTATTTATATATCAAACTTTCTACGCACAAAAATCAATTACAGAATCATTCACAACTCTTTCACATAGTTGTGAGACCTGCAAAAAAAAGTGAGATACACTTTATGTATAAAAGAGTTGTGTATGATTTTGTGACTTATTTACGTGTTTTTACAATCTTATATTTTTCATATTTTGCCTCTTTTTTTTTTTTTTTTTTTTTTTTTAAAGTTTGCTTTTACAGTTTTTATTCTTTGTATTTTTATTTATAAAAATAGCACCAAATTTCATGAATTATGCCCAAATTATTGGTGGTAACAAACTAAACATTTAAAATGGCCAATTGTATAATTCCAGGTTAGTTCTCAAAATAAAATTAAAGAAATTAAAGAAATTAAAGAAATTAACAACTGACATTTGCATAACGCGTTTATAAACCACCTGATGTTGGACTTACACGATACATGATGCAAGAATCGGTGGTTGGTTTTTATTTATTTATTTATTACTATATTTGTAATATTTCCAAATGTTTAAAGTGCTGGCTCTCCCTCAAAAAGTTAAACACGAGAAAGTATTATTTTGAATTAGTGTTATCTGTGTATACATTTGTCACTTCATTTTTTAAAAGTCTGATCTTTCAACGTTGCCTTGTATGAAATTTTAAATTTTATATTCCCTTTTTTGGTTATGAAGTATATATATATACTAGTGTATGCCCGTGCCTGAAGGCACGGTATAAATAATGTTAGGATTAAAATATAATTGCAATCCCAACAGTATTTAAATTTATTTTTTAATTTGATAAAATCACGAATTTATTATAAAATTTTGGAGTTCTCACAAAACTCCTCACGAAAACTCGCTTTTGCTTATATAATATATAACTAGGTAGATAGATATGCTTGGCATACATACAATTTCCACTTGTATACATATAATATTGTTTTTGCTTATATAATTATATGAAAATTGTATGTATGCCTATAATGTTCTAATGTATTACAGGCATGCATACATTCTATAGAAATATGTGTAAAATATATTGAACAAAAAGTAGAAAATAAAAAAATAAACAAATAGAGAGAAAAATAAAAACGGGAGAAATTAAAAAAATAAAAATAAAAGATAGAGAAAGGTGGGATCATGAGATCATGGAAAGATTGGTGAGAAAAGGAAAAAGTAAGAGAGAGAGAGAAGCAAGAAAGTATAAAATGTATATGTAGGATATTTTTTGAAAAAATATATCTCAGCCATTATTTTATAATTTGAATAGATCTGAGCCATCCAAATGTTCTAATAGGACAAAACTATGTTGAAAATTCAAAAACCATCCTGATTTATTAAAATATGTTGAAGATTCATATAAGGTCTAAATTTATAAAGTCTATCAGGTATTCAATATATTTAAAAATAATAATTAATTGTTCAAATTCATTTAATTGTGGACTATAAAATTCATTAATTTAATCTCCATCACACAAAGTAAAATCTGACTCCTAATTCTGAGATCGTAGACTTTTTCATATAACATGAATAAAAATAAGTGAACAAAAAGGAGGGAAAAAAAAACACAAATAGAGAGAAAAATAAAAATGAGAGAAAGTAAAAAAAAATAAAAAGAAAAGAGACAGGAAGGTATAGGATCATGGAAGGATGGGTGAGAAAAGGAAAAAGTAAGAGAGAGAGAAGTGGAAAATAGAAAATGTACATGTAGGATATTTTTTTAGAAAATATATCTCAACCGTTGTTTTATAATTTGAATAGATCTAAGCCGTCCAAATGTCCTAGTAGGACAAATGTGTATAGAACAAATTCAAAAACTATCCTGCTTTATTATATAGATATTTAAATATTTTTAAAATTTTGAAAACTATTGTCCTAACTCCTACCAATACATGTAGTTTATAAGTGATTTCATGTCACTACAACAAAAAACACTTTTAGCAACCTGTTTTTTAGTCACCAAAAGTTTAATTTTGGTTGCTGAAAGTATCCGCGACATGAACAAAATTGGTCGCTGAAGCCCTGTCACTAAGTGCTTCGGCGACCAAATCAATTTTGGTTGCCTTTATAAATAAATTGGCGACCAAATATTTCCGTCGCCAAAAGCCTAAAATGTCGTCGCCATAAATTAACATTTAGTCACTAAAATTAGCCTTCAGCTGGTGACATGTTAAGTTTCAGTGACATATAAATGCGTCGCTAAAAATATCTTTCAGTGACTAAAAGAATTGGTTGTTGAATGTTAAAACTTTTGGCGACCAATCAAGTTTTGGGTCGCTAAAAAATTTATGGACACGTACTTTCAACAACATAAATAAAATGTCACCAAAAGTAAATTTACAACTAAAAAAACCTGTCACCAAAAATTCATTATTTATAATTTTTTTTAAAAATTTCCCTGTTCAATACATAATTCATAAACATATAAACATAAGCAAAATATAATTCAAATTAACACACTTGTGCAAAGCATTCAAAATATAAACTTAATTCAAAAGTAGTACCATACTAAATATAAACAACATATCAAATCCAAAACATCCAATTTAAGTACAAATCTCTTACAATCCCAAACTTGAAACATGTAATGCCCAAAAACCTTCTAAGCTTGCAAATTCATAACAAAAATCTATGACAAAATATATCCAAAAATTCAAAATGTAATCCTTTGATGCTCCCCGAACTATACTTCATCCATATGCCAATCTATCAAACATATGAAAAAGACTTCAAACATGTAATTCCAAAAAACCTTCCAAGCTTGCAAATTCATAACAAAAACCTATGACAAAATATATCCAAAAATTTAAATTGTAATCCTTTGATGCTCCCCGAACTATATTCCATCCATTGCCAATCTGTCAAACATATAAAAAAAAAAATTATACTGTTAAAATGTTAATAATAAAGGTCCTGGTCTAAAAATATTGGTTTCACATTATAGATGAACAAATTGAGAGCAAATTTTCCTACGGTGAATTACAAAATTTCAAAATACCAAAATCAAAAAGTAACACATGATTCACTAGTTAAACTTGGCATATATGAACTAATTACAAGCAATATATCTCTATAAATTTGTACATATTCCTAGTTCTTTTTTTCAACCTAACGATCAATACTCGTGCTCTACCACAGTACATGCAACACACTTCAGCCTACATAAAGTTATTGAGGGGAACACACTAAGTATTGGCTGACGCATTTTGTATGATTAACTGTTGATGCATATTTCTTGAATCAAACTATTCATAAAGTTAGTTTTAATCTATCACATGCATTTACATCACTCCCCAAAAGGAGATTTTAGAATTGTGTTTGAATGCTTTGCACTCATTCAAAGTTTTGGCACCCAAACCCACCGAATACAATATAAGTTAACTGACACTCCAACAACAACAACAAAAAAAACTACTATTACAATGGAAATTCATGAAAATTCAGCCTCACCAGTTTGGCCATTTTGTTGCTTCAGGCAATTCCCAATTTACTATACACATGATATAGAAAAGAACAAAAACAACTAGTAGCTCATTGGCAAAGCTAACAATGCAACAAGATGAAAGTCAAAAACCAGCAAAGATGGATACCAATAAATGGGTCTTTCTGTCTGTGTCTTAGACTTGCACAAGAAAACACATTCAAGCAAGATATTAATCATTTGAATCAACAGATGAATAGGTTTATGAACAATAGCAATACACATGAAAAAAGGGAACACAATTATCTTATAGGCGAAGTCAAGCAAGTTACTTGCTAATGTCAACTCATGAATTGCATTAGGCGTTTCTTCAAACTCTCATTCCTAAACTCTACTAGTCTCCTTCTTGAACTCTTATTTTTTTTTTCTCTACTTCCTCTCTAAACCCAAACATCCTCCCCGACCTATATTTCATCCACACATCTCATTTTCTTTATTTAGCATAGGCCTCTCAACAGATTGAATTCAGACTGGTTTTAGCATAATCCGAATCTAAATTTGGTTTACTTGGCCTCTCAACATATTTTAAAATGCTACTTGTTATGGGATTTGACAATAGGTAGGTAGCTGAGAAAGGAGGAAGTTGGTTAGAACTTAGAAGAAGAAAAATTAGAATTTAGTGTCAACCCACATACTAGTGTAGTGTGTCATAATAGGTGAATAATACTTGGATTCATCTAACTCACAATTTTCAATTTCTAAAAATATAATCAACTAGCAACAATCAAGAAGAGGGATCAACCAATATATTAAGTAAAGTGTTTTTAGTGATATGAAAATTAAATTCTGAAAAGTATACTTACAGAGCAAGCTATCAATAAAATTCCTCTGATGAACAATCCTCTTCACCAACTTGCATGTTTGCCCGATTCTTGTACATCCTCATAAAATTTTCAATCTCTTCAAACCTTTTGTTTTGCATTTCAATCTTTCTAGCTTGCTCTTGTGTTACCAGGTTCTGGGCTGCAATTTGTTGTTGCTGGACCTCAGCCAAATTCTTCAAGGACTCTATTTGTTTTTCCAGGCTCGAAACCACCTCAACATGTGCTTGTGTACTAACAGAAGATTTGGATGAGGATGGGTTTCGACCAACTCCAAAGCCCTTTATGTATCCCGATTTACTCATTCCAAGAACCTCAATTGACAGTTGCTCCTGAGTTAAAGGTACTGCCCCAGGCTCCAAAGACTCTTCATGTCGCTTTTTCAAAGCTTCCTATCAATTTGTAAACAACTTTAACAAATAGAACCAATTACAGAAATATGTAACTATATTAATTGGCATACTTACATGTAATTCACCACATATTGGGGCTATCCAATCCGCCTTTCTTTTGCTCCAATGGGAATCTTTGTAGAAATCTACAATGTCAACCTTTGCGGTACCCTAATTCCGTCAATTTAAAAGTAAGTATACATAATTAAATTTAACTCAATCACACTTTTAAATATATTAAATGCATCACCTCTCTATACATTGCAGCTTGAAATGACTTAGAGCCCATTGTATGATTATATGGTAACTTCGATCGACTATTCCTCCCTTTTTCAGCCAATTCCTACAGAAGTAATTGATTAGTAAAATTAAATTGAAATTGAAACATGATTCTTTAACTTATGAAGTTTTACCTGATGAGCACTATTAAGCCACACATGATTAATCATGTGTACCCAAGCCTCATGGTCGACCCCTTTGTAAGGCTTAGTGTAAGGGTCAACACCAGCTTCTACCAACTTCGAGTAATGTGTTTTCATCTTGTTACGCCAACTTTTGTAAAGGGTTTTACACTTCTTGTTGATAGCTTTCCGAACCTCTTCATCCTCATCATAATCAACAATCTCAAATTTATCCTGCAAATATATGAATACTTTTATTAATATTAAACTGCAAGTAATGGTGATAATCTAACTATTTACAAATCAACAAATACAAGTACCCGAACTGCCTGAATGATTGGGGCTTTATGAATCTCGTCAATCTTATCCCACTTACTTACGCCAATGATAGGTGCAGCCATCCTTATTTGTAACCCAACTTCATTTGCAAATGGAGTTGCATAAGGCCCTACTGGCACCTTGGCATCTGCAGGGACCCAAACAGGAAGTTTTTTGCCACCATTTTTTGCTATGAGACGCGCTATGTTCTTCCCTCGAGTCTGACCCCTTACCTGTGTAGAACGGGTACGCGAACTAATTGTAGATAGTGCAGCTTGGGTAGTAGCTTCATTTGTAGATGGTGCAGCCTGTGTAGTGGTTGCATTTGTAGATGGTACAGCCTGAGTAGTAGTTGCATTTGTAGATGGTGCAGCCTGAATACATAGAGCATTTGTAGATGGTACACTTTGAGCAGATGGAGTTAAGTTAGATGGTGCATGTTGAGTAGGGGCAGCAACTCTAGCTGGAGCTTGCTGGGTAAGTAGAGCAACTTTAGATGATGCTGCACTTCTAACTTTACCAGGCCCTGCCATCTATACAACAACTCAATTATTACATGTGTGAAGCATATATAAAATAAGCAATTACATTAATATCAATGGACGTATGATAAAATCAATACATAAGTGATAACTAAACAATAACATGACATAAGAGACCAAAAAAAATGGAGAAAGAGAAAGAGAAAGAGAGAGGGCCACACACAAACACAGATGCATTGAAACATATTCTTGGATAATCATTACGCTCAAACTGAAACAAGAAAGGCACTTAAACAATAGTGTCACACAAAACATAAAGATTTAAAGTTCCATGTCAAAATCCATATTACAATCAAAATGACTATATAGCTCATCTTCTCGGATAGTGACAATGCTCTTAGTAGTCATCGTCATTATCGCATGTCTCTTCATCATCAACATCATCGTCATGTGCTCGACTGACTGTTTCTAAAACCACCTCACTTGGGATAATCTGAGGATCAATGTCATTCCTATGAAGTGAGATTGTGACAGGGTCTTCAACACTGATTGGGACAACAGTAGTTGTTTCATTCTGTTGGAATACATCATCAGGTTCAACGTCATCCTGTTCTGGTACATCCCATATTCCTCGATGTTGTAGTCCTTGTACGACTTTCCAATGTCCACCTAACTTTGTATCATCAACGTAGAAAACTTGCTTCACATGACTTGGTAAGACAAATGGATCATCTTTATACCATCGACTTTTGACATCAATACTTGTGAAATGTGCATCAATGTGTAATGTTCTGTTGCTACCGGTGTTGAACCATTCGCATTGGAATAAAATAACTCGATGTCCAAGTATATAATGCATCTCCCACACTCTATTCAAGTACCCATAAAAGTCAATTGTTTGTCCCTCATGCTCCCCTTCCACAACCAACCCACTATTTTGGCATTTACGACGATTGTCACGATTGTTACTATGAAATCGAACACCATTGGAAATGCAAGCTGAATACAAATTAACTATGCTACTAGGACCATTTGCTAATGACCACAATTCATCAGTTGCTTCTGGTAATCCTTGAGCTCGTAAGTGGTTCATCTACATAAGGACATAATCAAGTTCAATCATTATATTAGTATTCATGTAAGTATAAGTCAATAAAGTTTACGCTTATATCTTACATGTTCTTTGAACCACTTGGGGAATTCCTCTTTTTGTCTCTTTGTGATGTCACGTGCACCTTGATTTTCTAAAAGATTTTTGTGTTGCCTATTCACAAACATATAGTTGATAAGTAACATATTATATTGAAAACATAATTTCATATAAAAAATAAAAATAAATAAAAAACAAGATAAAAGCTTACTCTAGATAATGGTCCAACTCAAGGCTATTATTCAAGACAAACCAATGAGCCATTTCACGTTCTTTCCGAGACACATCAGAAGCCCTTGTCATTAGCCCAAAAGGACGAACATCTTGCGTAAAGACCTCTAACCCCGACTCATGCACACCAACATCGACATTTCGTTCCTCTCGATTAAATACAGTTTCGACCCCACCTAGATACATTGAGCAAAATGTGAGACACTCCTTGACAATATAAGCTTCTGCGATCGAACCTTCTGGACGAGCTCGATTTGCAACATACCCTTTTAGAATTCCAAGTAGCCTATGAAACAAACAATAGAATACTTTTATTACACATACTCACATTTTTATAAATATATATATGTATATAGTTTGTGCTACAATTTAACTATTCTAGTGTATTAAGAAGTTAGTAAGTACCTTTCAATGGGATACATCCACCGATATTGCACAGGCCCACCAAGAATGGCTTCACGAGGCAAATGAATAGCCAAATGGACCATCACATCAAAGAACGCTGGTGGGAAAATTTTCTCCAGCTTGCATAATATGAGTACTATGCGATCCTCTAAGTTTTCCAAATCCTTCACCTTCAATGTCTTTGAGCAAAGCTCTTGAAAGAAATTTCCCAACTCAAATAATGTGACACATATATCATTGTGAAGATATCCACGCATTCCAATGGGAAGAAGTCGTTGTAGAAGGATATGACAATCATGACTTTTTAGGCTTGTTAACTTATCACCTTTTGTACTTACACACTTTGAGATGTTTGCTGCATAACCATCAGGATACTTAATTGACTTCAAAAACTCATAGAAACCATGTCTTTCATCTGAAGACAAAGTGTACAATGCTGGGGGCTTTTCAAATGATCCATCGGCACGCCTCTTCAGGTGTAACTCCTTCCTTGTTTTCATATCTTCCAAATCCATGCGTGCTTTTTCTGTGTCTTTGTTCTTTCCATCTATACTCAATAATGTTCCAAGCAAACTATCACATATATTCTTTTCTATGTGCATAACATCGAGGTTAAGTCGGAGTTTAAGTGTTTTCCAATATGGCAACTCAAAGAAGATGCTTTTTTTGGTCCAATTCAATATTGGATTTTCCCTTTTTCTTTTCTTATTGGCTGGATGCTTTCCAAATGGTCTGTATGTCCCTGAATCCAATTGTTCTAAGATTTGTTCCCCTGATAACTCCAAAGGTCTTGACACAAACTCAGCCTTACCGTTATAAAGTCGACTCCTACGCCAAGGGTGGTCATCATGCAAGTAACGGCGAGCGCCTATGTACCCTATTTTACCTCTCAACCGTTGTGAGGATGCATTCTTGTTACATGTAGGACAAGCCAAATAACCTTTCGTGCTCCATCCAGACAAGTTTCCATATGCAGGAAAGTCATTAATTGTCCACATAACAGCTGCATGCATTCGAAAAGTTAATTCAGTTGAGGCATCATATGTAAGCACACCATCTTCCCACAACTCCTTCAGCTCATCAACTAATGGTTGCATGTAAACATCGATATCCCTACCTGGTGCTTGTGGTCCAGGGATAAGCAATGACAACATACTAAATGGTTGTTTCATACATTTCCAAGGAGGCAAGTTGTAAGGCACAACAATCACAGGCCACATACTATATGAGTTGCTCATGTTTCCAAAATGATTAAAACCATCAATGGCCAACCCTAACCTCACATTTTGAGCCTCTTGGGAAAACACATGATGTTTCCTATCAAAATCCTTCCATGCCTCACCGTCAGCCGGGTGTCTCAATATCCCATCATCTACTCGCTTTTCTTTGTGCCATCTCATATCTATAGCTGTTTTTCTCGACATATATAATCTCTGCAACCTCGGTGTCAACGGGAAGTATCTTAAGATCTTATGAGGAATTTTCTTACCTTTTCCATCATTCAACTTGTATCTGGACTCCTGACAAATTGGACAATTTTCCAAATTTGCATTCTCCTTCCAAAAAAGTGCACAATCATACTTACATGCATGAATCGTCACATATCCTAAGCCTAAGTCACGCAAGAATTTTTTGGCTTCATAAAGGGTCCATGGAATCACTTGATCACTTACCGGTAAAAGGTCCTTTAATATCCCCAATAACATGTTGAATGATTTATTGCTCCACTTGTTCAACACCTTCACATGAAGCATCTTAACAACAAATGATAAAACAGAAAACTTACGACACCCAGGGTACAACTCTCTTTGAGCATCATTCAACAATTTATCAAAGTTGCGCACATCCTCTTCTTCAACATTATTAGCCACATCATCGTCATCGTCCTCGTCATTCCCGTCATTTTCATTATCATTCATGATAGTCCCCATGTAAACATCTTCTAACAAATTTAGGAACTCATCTTGATCTGCATCTGTATCTTCTTCCATTCTATCCCCAACACTTCCGTAGTCATTGTGGTTGTCATCATTCAATACATGAGATTGATTAATGGGAACAGATTCCCCGTGATGCACCCAAGTCTTATAAGAAGGGGACATACCTTTCGCGACCAAATGATACTCCACAATTTTACTGGTGTGTTGTTCACAATTCAAACAGTCCATACAAGGACAACGAATCTTATCATTTGGCCTTACATTTGACATTGCGAACTGAACAAAAGCCTTCACCCCATCTCGATACTGGGAACTCATCCGATTCTTAAGTAACATCCAACTCTTGTCCATATTTGGTCACCTACAAAGCCAACTATTTCGTTTCACAATTACAAAATAGAAAAAAGAAATCCTCCGCTGTGAAAAAGTATTGATTAGTTGAATGGATTAGATGGGAAAAAATTGAATAGAAATCACATCTAGTTTTTTATTTTTTTTTATTAAGCATGTTAAAAAAAAAAAAAAAAAACTAATCAAATTCATTCAATTTCTTTAATAGATGTGATTTTAGCAATTTGACTTATTTATTTGAGTTAGACATGGACTTGAGATTTTTAAGCAAAACACAACCATCCCCTAATTAGCATATTTGGTCTTATCTTATTTATATATCACATAGTTCCTTGGATCATCTAATTGTTTGTCATATCATGAATGCTCAAAACATTAGGATTCCATATTTTTATGTACGTATGTGTTATGATACGTTCACAGTAGTAAAAAGAAACTAATAATACAATAAGTGAATCCTCTAATAGTTACAAATTTAATATAAAAAAAAGGTGTCAAAATTCTCCAAATAAATTAAAAAAGCCTTAACAAATAGTCAAATATTACCTGATGTAGTAATTGCCCCCAACGAACAAGTGCAGTTTTTTTTATCTCTATGCATTAACCGATAACCTATAAATCAAAGTTTAAATTAAAATCGCACCATACACGAAATTAATGGAGAGTTATGGGCATGAAATGAATGTCAAATAACATATAAGGATACTCATCTCCTGTCTTCAATTTTTTTTAAAAAATTTGCTACCTTATTTGTCCTACTAAATTTCTTCAATTTAATATTCTGTAATTCATAGAATCAAAGAATCAATGCAGGCATGGACCACATAAATTAGCAGCACAGATCCAAAATTTAGCATGATTGTCTCTCAAATGAGAACTAACAGAAGAGGATGTACCAGATACTTCCTACATGGTGTTCATTCATTTATTTATTTTTCATAGGAGAGGGATACAACGATGTGTTGTCCCTGAAAATGATGGCCATTTAAGAATTTCTCAAGCTCTATCATGGGCCTAAAAGCTTGCAAACAATTGGTAAATTTCCCTTGAGATGATGATTTTGTCAAACATGTCTCAATAATTTAATATAAGAAGGCATGTGTGTCACACTGAAGCACATTAAACAGCACGACAAGCCAGCAACAGAAAAGGATCCACTTAAGGAAGAAATTTAACTATTTTATAAGTTACATTCCATAAGTTTAGTGAAGTAGTTTGCTGCTGATAGCAAAAGAATATCCCAAGAACGAAGAATCAGACCACCTTTTCCTTTATCTTCCCAATTGAGTATGTCTTTCAGAAAATTGCAGATAGCAAGTTATCAATTAAGCCAAAGTGTTACTTGGTTCCACCTACACTGTCATGGTTGGTTGGCTTGTCTACTGGGCTTCATCACATGGTAGATCAATTGTACAATTAGAAGCCTCAAACAGATTCATCCAGATAGAATTAACTTTGTGATCAATCCAAATCAATCTTTTAAATCCTCTAAGTTCAGCAGGTAAATCAAATCATTAAGGAATTCCAAAGAGCAAGGTGGATGAACAGAAATAACAAAAAATAGTGGCTGCATAGTAAAAAGCAGTGTGGTGCAAATTTAAGGTTCTGAAAGGACAAGCTAATTACATTGGACAAGGTAAAGAAAACACTAGATGAGGTACTTAAAAGCATATTAAAATTTGATTGGGTCGAAGACATACGATGGCAATAAAAATTTTAGAACAAATTTAGTGCAAATACAAATCCCTGGTTACACAAATTTGTAATTTAAATAATACAATTTTTGGTATCTCTCCACTGTTTTCAATGACCATTAGTTCTCGTATTGCACCATATATACAAAGCAAAACACTGAAAATTATTTTTAACTTACTACAGCTTCTCCACCCATTACACCTCATATGACAACTCTTTTTTTTAGTAACCCCTCATATTATTCCTATTGGACCAAAGAAAAAGCAGAAGGGGTAAAAAAAAATTAAAACCAATTTAAATAAAAGCAGTTCTCGAATACATATATATATATATATTGAATGAAAATCAATGTATTAACAAAAATCACAAGAAGAATGGCAGCAGCATCCATGAATCATTCAGTTTCATGCACCATGAGGAAAAAAAATGAAGGTAATGAAAACAATGAAGGTAATCTTGAATCATGCCCTGTTTGAAAACAATGGTGTATTACTTGTTAGTCATAATATCAAATGGGCAATCTGTGGTAGTTGAACAAAAAAGAAAAAAAAACTTGCAAATATCAAATAAATAAACACAAATTAGTTTCAAAGAACAATTTATCACACATCAGTGGGTTAGATTTCAGTTCAATCCCTGAAGACACGCCCGATATATAGTTCATCTAGGTCACACAACAGATATCATACATATGAAAAATAAAATAAAAATTAGTTTATTTCACCTCTGTAACTTAAAAAATTGGTTTAAGAAAATACATTCAGAATATAATTTGGCCCAGAGAAGAGAACATCGATCTGCCGAACAGCGTTGTTGCTGCCCAGCGTTGCTGCTGCTGCTGCCCAGCGCTGTTGCTGCTGCTGCCTAGCGGTGCTCTGCCATTCGATGGCTCGAGAAAGTAAGAGGGAAAGGGACTACATTCAACATATCAGAGATAGAGAAGAGAAGAGGGGATCGACCCAAAAAGAGGGTGCGATCTGCGGCCGTGCAGCGCTGCTGTCAACAGCTTCGGTGCCTTTTAGATTTGGCGATGCAGCAGAGCAAGAGGGAGAGGGAGAGGGAGAGAGAAGAAGAAGAAGAAGAAGAAGAAGAAGAAGAAGAAGAAGAAGAAGAGAAGAAGACATTACCTGGATCAACTTGTGTGCGCCGTTTCAGATGGAGTGAGACCTCTGTGTGTGCCGTTTCAGATGAGTGAGAAAGTGAGAACAAAAGTGATGGTCACTCTCAATTACTTTTGGCAATAAAAAATTAGGTTAAAGGCATCTAGATTATTGGCAACCAAATAAATTTGGTTGCCATAAATATTATTTAAATTTTCAGTGACCAAGTCATGCCTGTCACCAAAGACATACAATTGGCGACAAAAATTTCCGTCGCTAAAAATTAATTTGGTCGCCAAATTGTTTTTAGCTCTCCCGCGCAAAAAAATCAGTTGGCGCCAAACTCAATAGTGACCAAAATTTTAAATTCGTCGCCAAAAGTTTAGTTTTTAGTGACCAAAACCATTCGGTCGCCAATGATGTATCTTTGGCAACTAAATTTTTGTTTGGTTGCTAAAAAGCGTTGCAAAAAATGTTTTTTGTTGTAGTGTGTATTTTTAACTATTAGTCTCAACTCAAAATAGGTTGAGAAAAAATGATGTAATGTGTGCTTGCAATGGGTGTGTGAGAGAAGGAATCGAAGAAATAAAAGAGAAAGGCAACGTAGGAAATAGTTTTTGTGATGTCTCTTTTGTAGCCCAAGCTTGATTCATGAATCGCATACCTTTCCAAATTTATCAGATGTGATTGTTTGTGATCTTTTAATTTCAAAAGGGTAAATTACACTTATTTCCTTCGAGGTTTAACATAGTTGCAAGAATCCTCTTGTTGTTTTAATAATAATATGGATCTTCTTTACTTTCAAAATTATTATCAAAATTTCTCTACTATTAACCCTTTATTAGGGTATTTAACGGAATTTGCTAATGTCATTGATTATAAGACCTAACGGAAAGAGTGAGACCTAAGGGGAAGGAGAGAGATTTATGATAAAAACTCCAATGGTAGTCTCGGGGATGGATTTTACATCCGGCAAAGTTAGCAAAGAAGAATGGCAGTTACGGGAGGAGCAACGATGGCTGCAAGAGGAGCAACGATGGATATGAGAGGAGCAAATGTGGCATAGACAAGAGGCGCTGTGGCGGATTGAGTGAGGTGTTCTCTTGAGAGAAATTTTTGATCTCAAGCAAAGATTGAAAGGGAATGATAATCAAGTTGGTGATGGAGATTGATTTGGACGGTGATTTTGGTAAAAATGAAGGTCGGTGGTGGAGAGTGGTTCGGTAGAGGAAGAGAATAGGAAGGTGGTTGAAGATTTAGAGGGGTATGATGGCAAAGGAAGAAGAGGTAGTAGGATGGTTGTTGATGGATTATATGGGTTGGAGGGCGCCAGAGATTCTCGACGGTGTGTGGCTTTTGGAAACGGGGCAGATGGGAATGCCAAAGGGCTGTTTGAAACATACGCGATGGTTGTGTGTGGTCATAGTTGCGTGGGATTGTGGCAGAGGAAGCAACACCAATTTTCAATCCATCAAAAATGTTGGAGAGTTCTAAATTAAGGGGTTGTTTGGAGTGTTTTAAATAAGTGTATTTTTTATCTTTTTGAATTAAAAAATTGAGGAAAAAAATATAGATGTTTGGGTTAACTTTTTAACTTTTTATGAAAAAATGTGTATTAGAAAATTGTATAAATTAGTGTGTAGGGGAAAATTAGGATTGAGAGTTGTGCAGCCGTAATTTTTGACTTTTAGTGAATAGTGATAACTTTTTAACTTTTTGAGTAATTTTTTTAACTATTTTTCAACTTGCCAAACTTGGCCTAAGAGTTCTGATTGAGCTCTAATGAGTGAGGCTCATCATTGATGTGATGTTTTGGCGTTCTGTTTTTTTTTTTTCTTCTTATTGCCACATAAGTTAGGGGTGAATAACAGATATATTGATCCGTTTAAACCTACCGAACCGAATCGATTCACTGCATTTTGGACGGATGCGTGATGACGAGTGGATGGTTGTGAATTGATTTTTTTCCAATCCGCCTAGTTTTGGACAGGTAGCGGATTTGAGATTCCTTTGGCCGTAACCGAACCACCAAACTGCGAGCACCTTTAGTAATTTGGAAAACTTTGTATTTCAATTTATTTAGATATTCTATTTGTGTTTTCAATTGAAAAAGAGTTTAAATATTTTGTTGAATATATTCTGTTGAAAAAGAGTTTTCAACTTGAATATATTTTTTGAATTAAAAAAAATTAATGTATTATTTATCTATTTTTTTTGGTTTTTAAATCCAACTCTAAAAATAATAAATAAAAAAGATATATACTAGTTAGTTTTTTTTTCAAAAATATATAGAAATGTAACAATACAGAGGCATATAATCTCTGCTACTGCTTTGTTTATGGTTTTAGTGGTTTGAATTATTTTTATATTTTAAGAACCATAGATTATAATACTTTATGTGGATGAGACATGCTGTGATTGTAATATGTGGATGAGGCATGCTGTGATTGTAATATTTTAAAGTTTCAAACTTTTTTTCTTTGGATGAGACATGCAGTGATTGTAATATTTTAAAATTTCAAACTTTTTTTCTTTGGATGAGGCATGTAGTGATTGTAATACTTTTTTAAGTCATTGATTGTAATATATATTTTTTTTTGAGGGAGTGCACAAATTGAATTATGTTGAAAATTTATAAAATTTTAAACCGCCAATTCGATTTGTATCCATCTGCCAATCCGCTCAATCCATATCCATTGGATTGGCGGACAGATGCGGATTGATTTTCTCCAATCCGCCAATCTAGCTGACGGATGGCAAATTGGAGGTTCTGTGGCCACAACCGGCCCGCGCCCACCTCTAACATAAGTAGAGCTCAATTTAGAGCTCTAGTTTTAGAGCTATCTATCACCACCTTTCAATCCATTTCAAATGTGAGGGTAATTATTCAGTAATTTCGAAAGATAGACACATGGTATTTCATAGCATTGTGATTAGTGGAGAAGGTGATTAGGTGGGGTATTGTGTTGGGTGATTGAAGAACATGAGGTGTATTTTGAATGATGATTGATTAAGAAGTACAAATATTTAGTATTTCGAGAATATTAAATAATTTTTCCAAAAATTATTAAAAATTTAAATTTTGAAAGGGTGAGTATGAGAAATAGATGGACCCATAATAGGGGTTTAGGGGATAAATTTGGGCCAGGTTGTTAGAGCAATCAAGAAATTGCCTGTTGTTTATTAAGGAAGTCCCATCATACAAGTTTAGATCTTTTAAACAAAAGGAGAAGTCCAAAACTTTGGCTCTGCATAATCAATTTGAGGTGTTAAATAAATCTGTTTAAAATTATTTTAGGGTAAATTATACTAATAATCCTCATAATTTAGGATTTGTATCATTTTGATTCATAATTTTGTAATTGTAATATAGTTGATCCTGAATTTTATATTTTGTTTTAAACAATGACACTCAAAGATGTTTCCTTTGCAAATGGTCAATTTTAAAGGCAAAATCGTCATAAAATTTATTTTGTATTAATTAACTTATATGTTGTTTGGAATGTAATTGCCTTTCTTTTAATGAATAATGCTAGAACTTTCTTGGTTATAAAATTCTGTTTGGTTTGGTTTTCATAATCTATTTTTCAGATTTTTTTTTTCTTTTAATAAACTAAAAATTTAATTGGTGAACAAAAGTATAAACACATTATTTTAAAATAATTTTATATTTTGGGAGGGTAGAAATAATTTTTTTTTAATATTTTTTTCATTAAATTAGTTTCTATTTTTTCAAAAGTGAAACATGACGACAACTTTTATGTCATATCAACAATAATGCAAATTACCTGTTGTAGACACCCTATTTTTGACGGCCCTTACGTCTTGGACACCATCGCATGCATACCCGATGATGAGTCTATATGCTCGTCAAGTGCTTGAAGTCTTCAGCGGAATGCCACAGCTTTGAGCCTTTTAAACCCTACACCCTTGTTGCCTCATTCTTGGACCAAGCCTTGGTTCTTTAAGCCTGCAATTTCTGGTGGCTTGCCGGCGACCATTTTGGGCTGCCGGCCATCACTTTTTGGTTGCCGGCCACTGATGTGGCCTGCCAGCCACCAGTTTCTTTTGCAGATATTTTGTGACAGCTGTGCCAGCTGTTTGCACAGATGCATGCATCTGCCCCCACGTGTAGGGCGGGATGTTCTTGAGGGGAATTCATGTTTTCTATATATAGAGGGCCTCTCTCTCATGTTTTAAGGTTGGAAACATTTTGGAGCAAAATTTTTCATCTCTCTTTACAATTCTCTCTCTCTCTAGAAAATTCCTATATTTTTGCCTATACACCATTAACCAAACCTTCTCATCTCTGAGTTGAGGTCTCTTTGAGGCTTGTTTGAGCTCTTGAGGGTGTTGTTTGCTTGGTTTTGTTGCTTGGAATTAATTTCCTTTTCAAAAGGTATAAGGCTTTGCCTATTTGTTTGCTTTAACTACTCTTTTTCTTGCAATTTTCCAAGTGTTTTTGGGCTGTAAAACTTTTGCATTTTTGGGCTAAAACTTGGGTTTTAAGGCCATTAAGGGTTGATGGGTGTCCCACCCTTTTACTATCTGTTTTTGAGCTTTTAAACACTATTTTTCAGAGTTTTTTTAGTGGTCAAAATCATGTTTTGAAGTTCAAATTTGGAAGGGTTAGCTTCCCCTCCTTGTGTCTTGCTTATTAGCCTAGCTTGTGCTATGTTGTAGCATATTAATCTAACTATTTTTGTCTTAATTCCAGTGTGTTTTAGGACTTATTTTAGACTGTTTTAACATTATTTTGGGCTGTTAGTTGCATTTGAGCTTTGTTTTGTATGCTTATAGTGTAATAGTCCTCACGAGTTTGGTGTTCAAAGCCTTAGATACCATCTCCTTTGAGTTGATTGCATTTATTTATGGCTTTCCATACTTGTAATCACACTTAATCATCTCTGCAACCTCCCTCATTCCTTGGCTTTTGTTTTTCTTTGAAAGTGGTTCAAACAACTCGTTTGTTTAAAGTATGAGATTGAGGTGACATGCTTAATGGTTTAATCCCTTAGGGGGTTCATTACCAATGGTATAATGTCTCTTTCATGCCTAAAACAACACTTGGTTTGAGCCTTCTTTCCATTTAGAGGACTTAAACTCACCCATTGGACTCAATTGATTAAAGGATGGTTGGTAATTAAAATGGAGTAATTAAAATAGGGCTAAAAATGATGCAAGATAATAAAAAGTATGGTATTCAATCGGATGTTAATTGAACACATGGTGAGACATTTCATACTCATTAGTGATGAAATGATTCAAGTTTCCAAGGTCACCACTTCCCTTGATCAACTCATGAAAGGGAGGATGTTAGAGTCTTATTTTGTTGCATTTATTGAACTTGCACACTTTGGTTCATGAGCCATCATGCAATGAAATTGCTTGAGTTGATGGTTTGTGAACCAAATTCACTGCTCCTTTAATTTGCTCATGAAAAGGAGGGGTGAATTGTGCAAACAAACCCTTTGAGAATACCCGGTGCATGCTTTGTTTGTCTTCTATTGCAGCAAGGTGAATTGGGCAGCAGTGGTCGGCAAGCCACTTTCAATGGCCAGCAGGCCAACTTTGATGGCCGGCTGGCCGCTAATGCAAAATTCAGCAGTGTGTTTTTCAAGCAGAGCAGAGTTATTCTGGAAGTGGGCAATAGTGTATGTGTTATCTGTGCAACAGAGGCTCTCCGAAAGCAAAACAGTGGCCTTTTCGGGGTGGAAACCGAACATGCGCATGAATATCTCTCGCTTCCCAAGGTAGAGTAGTTAGCTTAGTACTTAATTGTTTAGCTTACTTACTTCTTTTAATTGCACTTGTGTTGTAATTATATAATTAGTTAAAGTAGTTAGCTAGTTGTGATGTTGTAATCATTAATTCATTAGAATAGTTAATACATTTGTTGTAATAATTAGTTAAGTAGTTTAGCTAATTTCATTTGTTTTGTAATAATTAGCTTAGCTTTAATTAGATAGTTAGCTAGCTAGCTGCTTATTCATTCGGACTCTCCTTCGTAAGAGTGTAATGTTATAATAATTTGTATGTCTTCAAACCTTATGTCTTTTTCCCTTTTATTTACTAGCTTACGATGGTTAGTTTAGGGACATCATGCTTTGTTTAGCATGCTTCATGTTTTGCATTCACTTGTATTGCATGCACCGAGGCTCGGTTCATCATTCTAACTTGCATTGTTAGTTTAATACTTTTTTGAATACGTGCTTAGACTGCATGCTATCTACTTGATTCATATGCCATATTAGTAGCCGAGCCTAGTAATTGCATATCGCATGTGTTGCATTAGTCATATCGCATAGTTAGGGATCATGCATTTTTTCTAATTTATTTCTCTTTTGGCTTGGAGTACTAGGTGAGCCTTTACTCGCTTTAGCATAATTGCATGCGTGTGATTATTACCATGTTTAGCATGCTTGCCATGAGGCTAATTGCTTAAGTGCTATAATTGCTTGAATACTTGTGGATGAAGGTTAGTTGCTTGAGTTGGAATAATTTGAGTAGTGTTCATATGCGATCACTTTTTCAAGTGATACATATTCGAAATAATTTTGCAAACAAACATGAATCAAGTGTTCCAATTCTTGCAAAGTTAGTCTATACTTGTGTGTGCGCATCACATAGTAATGCTAGCCTAATAAACCAAAACAAAAGCATATAATGTACATAAGATTCATATCATGATTAGTAAAGGCTGATCTTTGATTGGGCGGGCGGGGGTGCTCAAATTCATTCATGACCTTTCCCTCTCATACCTAATTTCCTGAGCCGAGACAATCTTGGTGATGATGGACACGTGGCCTTTGGCACGAGTCATGGGTTTCCTAAATTTTTCCAAAACAAAATATTTAGGTGGTGACTCTGTATCTGGCAAAGCAGTCCATTTTTTGCAATTTGATTCAAAATTGATTTTCCAAAAGATATGCCGGATTAGGACTCTTTGGTGATTTTCTATTTCACATTGCGCTTGTGGAATCAGATTCAGAACCGTGAGAGTCTGATATTGTAGGGCTTATTTCGACTTCCGAAAGAGGGCGCGAAAAAGTCGAGCTACACCTGCAGAAGTGAAGAAAGAGGTTATGGAGAAGTGGTTTGGAAATACTCCAAGATCTAATAAGACGTTCTTGATCCTCTGATTACCACCTGAAAAAAGGATGAACACTCCGGTCGGGGGTGCCAGAATTAGCACTTCTACGGACAAGTTAGTATTCTCTCAAGTTTACTTATATTTTAAGTTATTTAATCAATTCTCACATACCTCTCTTTGGTTGATGTTCCTCTGTTTATACTAATATCTGGTCCCAGGGGTTGGGCCCACTCTTAATCTAGCGCATGATTGCTTAGTCGGCCTTTCGGTTGTATACCGGTTCCTACTCGGCTCCTTGTATGGCCGATTGCACGACCGATTTGAATATTTGGCTTCAAGAGCCCTTTGGACAAAGCTGAATCATCTTTGGCCTAATTTCCTTAAAACAAATCTGGTTTTCCTTAGTATATAATTATTTGGCCCCCACAATTGCCCCCTAAACATCCAACTAACGCTAATTAGTCGGCATGTTTGGTTTTATACTTGGAAAGTAAAAAATACAGCACTTGCACTCCTTCCAATGTTGAAGCATTAGAACGTCCACGCTTTTAGAAATCATTATATTTTCTCGCCCCTTCATACGCGTCGTTAATTTAATGTGTTTTGAAACTGTGTTGTCCCTTCGAATATTTTTTGAATACACAAGGCTCCTTGGTTGCCTCTCAATATCTCTCTTTCATTTCACGACCCTTGCAACTTCCATCCGCTCCCCATTGTCATCTCTGCTCCTTGTAAGTTCTTTTCTACTTCATTCCAACTCCCATTTCCTTGTTTGTTTTTAGTTTAGAGTACTTTCTATTCTGACTCGGATGTCGAAACATTCGAAAGCCCTTCTTTCTATGGATTGTGTTTCTACTTTTCAACGCCATTTTTCCATTCCTGATGACGTCCATCTGTCACTCGTGGCAGATAGCGTAGTTGACATGGAGAGGACTGATGCGAGTATGATCATCTTTCATCTCCTGTCAATCGCTGAGGGCGGAGTCTGTTTCCCCCTTCAACTATTTTTAGGGCTGTCATTCGCTATTGGGTCTACTCCTTTCTTAACCTAGCGTAAACTTTTACCGAATCATAATGGAAATAGTAGAATTAAACCGCTGACTTAGGCTTAATCTTGGAATTCCTGCTATTCGGCATTGTTATGACTTGGCCAAATCCTCTGGTCTGCAGGGACACTACTTTCTTAGGGCTAAGGACACCGACCACCGTTTGATGACTATGCTTGCCAGCTCTGGCAAACGTGTTGACGATGTCATGGTCGTTGTTTGAGGCAACTGGGAATTCGACGAGAGTGAAGATTGCCTAGATCCTGTGCCTAGACAAAAAGGCTAACCAGGTGGCCGTATAGTCCCATTTTTCCACGTATCTCTTATACGTTCAACCGGCTTAAATCCCATGTACTAATTATTTCAGTTTGTGCAGGTAATTATTTGAAGAAAGTACTTGTTTCGATCGACAACGTTGTACTTCAGCAAGTCAAAACCGCGCTAGAATTTTTTGGCCATCCCAACCTCCAAAAACAAGGGCAGGCCACCCATATACTGTTGCGATACGAACCTACATATGCAACTTTTTCGACTGCAGATCACATTCCGATTTGGAAGGGCGAACAACAGCTCACGACACTCATTTTCCTGAACTATAAGAACCTTAGGGAAATTGGTGTTGGAGATTTAGATTTGGAGCAAGGTGAAGTCCATGATCAGGTTGCCGACCCAAACGAGGCCGATTTGGAGGAAGTCGACGCGGCTCTCAACTTGGCTTTTAAGGACGTTGGCATTAACTCTCCGTCCACTTCAGGCCGGGTTGACACATCATTGGAAGACGATATTTTTACCAACTTTTTCGACTGCGGATCACATTTCAATTCCAAAGGGCAAACAACAACTCACGACACTTATTTTCCCGAACTATAAGAACCTTAGGAAAATTGGTGTTGGAGATTTGGATTCGGAGCAAGGTGAAGTCCGTGATCAGGTCGCCGAACTAAATGAGGCTGATTTGGAGGAAGTTAACGTGGCTCTTAACTTGCCTTTTAAGGAGGTCGACATTAACTCTCCATTCACTTCAGGCCGGGTTGACATATCGTTGGAAGACGATATTTTCACCAATTTAGGAGACCTTAGTGGCACGGATCCTCAAAACATGGCTGGGGAGTCGCTTGCACAAATGGCCAGAAGAAAGAATACTGAGAAGATGGTGGCTCGAAGAAGGGCTGAGGCTGCCAGGTTTAAGCCCCCACCACCTGTTCAGACTGATTCTCTTCCTCTGACTCCGGTTGAGGCTGAATCTTCTCCAACTCTTGTTAAAGAAACGAAGCAAGTTATTACGTATGAGTCGTCTATTGAGCAATCGGACGATCGATTGGTCGAATAGAGGGGGCAAAAACGCCCCGCCGAGATTGGAGCCGATTCTTCTGAAGACTTAGTCAATAAATGGCCACACATAGAAGAATCGCAGGATTTGATGGGGCTGTTTATCATTCAACCTAAAATAAAGAACATACCAGTTTCAGCTGACGCATTGGCTTTGAAAGACCTTGCTGTGGCCCTAAGTGTGGCCTCGTCGATATCCTTGCCGATAGACAAGGCTGCGTTCCGTGCAGAGCCAGACGCGGTGTTGATAGCACTAGCTGCTCAGTCGGTGATACTGGTATGTATATATATATATTTTTATATATATGCCGACTAACTTATGTGTGCTTTGCTTCAGGTGGTGGGTAGGATCGCAGAGATCGGTCGTCGTCATTATGATGCCGTTGAGAAAATCGGCTTACTTAAAGCTGAAATTGAAACCGAAAAGGGTAAGGCTAAAGAGGCATTGGCAGAACTGGTGGTGGCATCTCTTAAGGCCGACTCTGAAGCCAAGAAGGCGGAGAAAGAGCGAGCAAGGGCCAATGCCGAGGAAGAGAAGGCTAAACGCTCAGATTTTCTTAGGATTGCCGCCGAGGATAGATTAAATGCTAGTGAAGAAGCACTAAAGTTAGCCAAGGAAGTGATTGCAAAGCTGAAGGCCGATTTGGAAGAATCGAAGAAGGCGAAAGAAATTACCGACTCCGAGGTTTCCAAAGCGTTCAATGCCGGCGAGGACGCTGCCGTGAAGAAATATGTGGAGGAAGTACCTAGATTTGAAAATTAGGGATTCAAACATGGTTGGCTTAAGCTTTGGCGGCCACTAATGTGGTATTGGAGCAGCTAATTCCATACGAGTAGCTAGAGGTTGAGCCGCTAGAGTCTGACCCTGAGGAATAAGTAGTTTTATGTAATTTTTCTTTTTGTTTAGTATTTTCTTGTATGTAGTTTTTATAGATTTTTGTAAGGCAATTTTCATGTGGAAAATGATGACTGATTGTACTCAATTTAATAATGAAAATCGTCTTTTTGTTTATTTTCTCTGTGCTAATTAACAGCTAAATAGGAGAGTGCAACGCCATTAAGCGATAATTGATTTTAGTCAAAATGAAACGTATCTCAATTCGACTATAATATAGTATGCCAAGTTCAATAGTTTGCCAGTTTGGGCAAGTTAATGCCGAATAACATATCTCGCAGCATGTAACCTCTAAGATATATTATCATTCGGCTAACTAACAACTAAATAGGAGTGCAACGCCATTAGGCGAGCAATTCCAGTTCGGCTCAAAGCTAGACGTCTGGCCAAATGAGGTAATGTATTATCATTCGGCTATATCATCAGATGCCGATTATAGTGAGGCCCTTGCCCTATTTGGGCATGTCGTTACATCGCCGAATAAAATGTGTCACTTTCAGGTTGTAACCTCTGAATAAAATATTTAGCTCAAAGCTAAAAGCCTGGCCAAATGAGGTAATGTATTGTCATTCGGCTATACCATCAGATGCCGATGATATTGACGCCCTTGCCCATTTGGGCATGTCGTTCTAACGCCGAATAACATGTGTCACTTGCAGGTTATAACCTCTAAATATAATATTCAGCTCAAAGATAAACGTCTGGCCAAATAAGGTAATGTATTGTCATTTGGCTATATCATCAAGTATCGATTATAGTGACGCCCTTGCCTATTTGGGATGTCATTCTAATGCCGAATAAAATGTGTCACTTATAGGTTGTATCCTTTGAATAAAATATTCGGCTCAAAGCTAAATGTCTGGCCAAATGAGGTAATGTATTGTCATTTGGCTATACCATCAGATGCCAATGATATTGACGCCCTTGCCCATTTGGGCATGTCGTTCTAACACCGAATAACACATATGGTGTGCAAATTTGGACACATTTCAAACCCTGCTATAGACGCAGGGTTAACTGTTGGGCGTATTGGAAATGTTGCATTCGTAATTAATGAATGAGGTATGTAGTATTTAAGAAGCTGCGGGTGTTGTGGAACAAATCTGGCACAGACGACAATAATAGCCAGGCGATAATCAATAATTGTAGGAAGGGTCGAAACGTGAGTTGGGCCATAGATGTCGTAGAGGTTGTTCTTCAATAGTAAAGGAGAAGTAAGAAGTTTGGCTGAACTGGACGCTGAAATGCATCGCGCTGCTGGAGGCGAAGCTCAAAGAACGGGGGATGTAGCAGCGGAGGGGAGGGAGAGACGTCAGTTGCCCATACGTCGGAGCAGGTCCCCTAGAAGAGGTGATGCAGTAAAGTCTCCCAGGGATGGGGTGCAGCAACGAGGGGGATCAAGGAGTCATACTGGTGGTTATAGCGCTACGCGAAGTGAACCGAGCAGACCTCCGCGCCCGTTGATCTTTTTTGGTTTTCGTTGGGAATAAACTGATGACTGAAGCGGATTCAATCATTCGTGATCTAAATGTGGCAGTCGAGTTAGCTCGACAGATTTTTCCGCCTGAGGTCCAGCAATTAATGGTCGGTCGGCCGGCCTGATTACGAAGTTTTTCGAGAGGGCATCCATAGAGCAGTGGGAGGACTATATACCTCTTATGAAATTAGCATGCATCTTCATGCCGTGCAAAGAGAGATAAAGCAGAAAGACAGCCGCATTCGAAGCTTGGAACAACATGCAGAAAAAGCTGAGAACGAATTGAAAAAGGCTAAAGTTGCCAAAACGCAGTCGGCAAGTCAAGTGAACCCGATCTTGGCGGAAAGGGTAAACCAGCGGCTTTTAGATCATGCGATTGCCGACCGAGATACGGCGAGCATGTTCGCAAGAAAAGTAATAAGGACGAAGGCCTATGAACAAGGCTTTTTTTACAGTCGAAAAATTGGTATCGAAAAGACGAAAGAAAAGTTAGCTAAGGACGTTTGTCGGTGCAAAAGTCGTGGATTTAAGCATGGATGGACTAAGGCTTTGTAGGCTGCGGGCATCGATTCGGCGTCACCTCTATATCAGAATTAAAAATTTCCCTTCGAAGCTTATGACGCCTAGAAGACCGACGATGAAGAGGGTGCTAAATAAATTTATATGTCGATACACATTGTACCCTTTAAGATTGTCAAAAGCCATGTAATTATGCTTTATTTAATGAAATAAACATTTGCTATATTGTTTTGACTAATGTTTGGTATTTACTTGTGGTAATCATATACTGATTCATGCCATTATATTGCCAAATTTGGTCCTTCCGAATTTGGAGGATTATTTGGCCATTTGTGGTTATAAATGAAAGGTGCTCCGAATTCGAAAGATTATTTAGCCCAAACGTTACATCCACGAAAGGGCCTTGAGTTGGCTAAACGTGACATCCACGGATGGGGCTCTGAATTCGGAGTCTTTTAGTGTTGGCCAATCATGACATCCACGAAGGACGCTCTGAATTCGGAGGCCTATTCGGCCTAAACGTGGCATCCACGGATGGGGCTCCCAATTCGGAGTCTTTTAGTATTGGCCAATCGTGACATCTACGAAGAGCGCTCCGAATTTGGAGGCTGCTCCGAATTCGGAGGTTTATTCGGCCCAAACGTGGCATCCACGGGTGGGGCTCCAAATTCGAAGTCTTTTTTTGTGTTGGCCAATCGTGACATCTACGAAGGGCGCTCTGAATTCGGAGGCTTAATCGGCCCAAACGTGGTATCCACGGATGGGGCTTCAAATTCAAAGTCTTTTTTTGTGTTGGCCAATCGTGACATCCACGAAGGGCACTTTGAATTCGGAGGCTTAATCGGCCCAAACGTGGCATCTACGGATGGTCTCCGAATTCGGAGTCTTTTTTTTGTGTTGGCATCGTGATATCCACGAAGGGCGCTCCGAATTCGGAGGCTTAATTAGCCTAAACGTGGCATCCACGGATAGGGCTCCGAATTTGGAGTCTTTTTTTGTGTTGACTAATCGTGACATCCACGAAGGGCGCTCGAATTCGGAGGCTTAATCGGCCCAAACGTGGCATCCACGGATGGGGCTTCGAATTTAGAGTCTTTTATTCGTTATTAAACCACTATTAATAAGACGAAGATAAGAAAGGGAATTGCATTAGGGAATTTGAAAAAAAAAATGTACATATCAGCAAAAATTCATACATATCAGCGAAAATTCAAAGCAAGCTAGCATGCTGTACAAGTTGGCTTAATGATAAAATTTGCGCAACTGTGTGGAATTCCAGGGGCGCAACAAACTTCTCCTAGCCATGTCTTTGAATCGAAACGCCCCTGTTCCGGCGATTGAATCAACTTGATAAGGGCTGTCCTAGTTGGGGCCTAATTTTTCGTCTGCCGAATTCTTGGTAGCAGGAAGTACCTTCTTGAGGACCAGTTCTCCAGGTGTATAATGACCCAACTGTACGCGCTGATTGTATAATTTGGCAAGCTGTTGCTGATATCGCGCCATGCATGCTAAGGCACGATCTTGGCGTTCTTCGATCAGAGTCAAGTCTAAGGCCAACATCATGTCATTACGGCCCATGTCAAAAACCTTGGATTTCAGCGTGGGTTAGCCGATTTCCAGGGGAATAATTGCATGGGTTTCAAAGCACAAAGCAAACAGCGTTTCCTCAGTGGATTACGTTGGAGTAGTGCGATGAGCCCATAACACACTGGACAACTTTTCGACCCATCTACCCTTAGCTTTCTCCAATCTTTTCTTGATGCCATCCAGGATGATTTTATTGGAGGACTCAGCCTGACCATTGCTTTGTGGACATGCCATCGAGGAAAAATAGGGCCGGATACCATACGTGTTGCATAATTCTCGGTAGATGCCACAATCAAATTGGGTGTCGTTGTTTGAGATAAGTGCTCTTGGTATACCGAATCGTGTTATGATGTTTTTCCATACAAAACGCTTAACATCGACATCTCACATACGTGTTAATGCCTCTACTTCGATCCATTTTGTAAAATAATCTGTTGCGATAATTAGGAATCGCTTGTTCCCTAGAGCCTGCGGTAATGGTCTAACGATATCAAGTCCTTATTGAGTGAACAACCAAGAACTAGTGATAGAGGTTAACTTCTCGGTAGGCAAATGAGTTAAAGGCAAAAACTTCTGGCATTGTTCACATTTCTTGACATAGCTCTTGGCATCTGTTCACATGGTCGGCCAATAATTCCATTGTGTTATGGCTCGATGGGCCAATGAGCGTCCACCAGAATGGGCACCACTGTCACGTCCCGTATTTTATTACTCGGATAATATTACCAATATTCATTAATTAGGTCCATTTACAATTAACATTTCATCGTTGGATGAAATGATGAATAATTAAATATACATATTCCCTCTCGTTATACAACAATGACATTTACATATATACAAATAAAAAAAATGCCCTGAGATTTACAATAAAAGAGAGGACACTATTCTTTACTAGAAAATAGCACTCAGCCAAACAACAAATGAAGTAGTACAATCTATCGCTACATTACACTTATGAAATGGTAAAACTCATTATTTGATCTTCAAATCTGAAAAGCATTCCTTGTACACATGTACAGGCAGGGGGTGAACAACCACTAGCTCACCAAACAATCTCATATTAAAACATTAAAAGATATGCGGGTACCAAAATACTCATACATTTACATGAAATCATATCATGTCAAAACCATATGATTTTATTTCATAATCTCTTAAATCCAATTTATTTAATTAACTACAAGTTAACTTAAATAAATAAACATGTTTCAATAGTAACATGACATCATTTTCAATTCATTCAATTATCTCATTATCAATTAAATCAAATAATTAAACAATTCATCAAATCCATTTTATACGCTCTTATAAGATAAATGCATATGCCATGTCATGCTCAAAATATTTTTCTTATCTTTTGAAAATCTTACACACAATGTCATTTTGAAAACACATTAATCTAACAATTTCAATAAAATTCCAAGATGGTAAATATGACTTAGGTAATCCCTAAGCTGGTGTCTATATGTAGACTATACAAGTACTACCAATTTGTCATTTTTACCAGTATTAACTGGAAGGCTCGAAACTTGTAATCTGTCATTTTTACCAGTATTAACTGGAAGGCTTGACACCTGTAATCTGTCATTTTTATCAGTATTAACTGGAAGGCTCGACACCTATCATCTACACCACCTTTCAAGACTTACCACCGTATTTACCCCAAAATCATTTCATGAAAACTTGTTTCCCAACATTCCTTTCTCAATGCAAAGTTTTCAAATCAAATTTTAAAGCTAGTCATTATTAAATGAATTGATATGCCAATGCAATGATTAATAATACAATACAATATTTCTTCCACTTTCAATATTTCCATACAATATTCCCATTGTGATCAAAATTCTCATTTTTCATTTCGATATAATTTATCAAGATGAATATAAATACTTTTATTCCAATTCATCCATGGGACAACAAAATTCCCACACTTAGAGTAATCTCAACCATTTAGTCACTTCAAGACTATATCAACATTTTGAACAACAATTTCCAAAACTTCAGCAATTCTCATATTCCATGAAAATCATCATTTATATGTAAACAAATAAATAATTTTTCAAACATCATTTATTTTAGCACACAAAATAAATAAAACAACATTTTCAAGGATTGTCAACATCTTTCTTAAAAAATCCCCAATTTTTAGATTTTCTCACCAAAACACTCATCTTCATTTATTGAAAGAAAGTCACCAAAACATCTCTCTTCAATCATCATAGTTCAAAACCCTCAAATTCTTTTTGAAAAGGAACAAGAAAGTAAACCCACTTTCAAAAAAATCTCTCATCTTCTTGAATCAACAATCAATTTTCAAAACAAATCAAAGGATGATTTTGAAAATAATCTAGATCTTGGAAAAATATATATAACTCAAAGGAAATCCCTACTTATTAAATATTACCATTTCCATCCTACTATGTCAAAAGTTATGGTATAATCTTAATAACATACTTTTAACAATAACGGATATAATCTTTTAACCAAAACTAATTTAAACCACTAAATTAGTAAGTTTATTATATTTAAAAATTTTGAAATTAATAATACCAAATCTAACATCGCATGCCTCATCCCTCAAACATAACTATATTTCAACATAATCATTTTTCATACCAAACTATTTAAAGAGGTAATATTTTTACCAAATTCTCCACCAATAACAATTTCACAACTTTTTCTACAATTACTTAACCAACATTATATTTACATCAAAAATTATGAAATATGCCCAATAGTAATATTTTCAAGGTTATGAGTTTGAAAGTCCACATTTCACATTTTTATTTTCAAAAAAATGAATACAACTTAATCATCAACATATTATCTTTTATAAAATATTATAAATATAACATTTTTAGATTTTTTAATCCCAAAGCAACTCTATAATTCCTATTTCAGCATTTACTCTATATTCCTCAACATTAATTTATTTTTCTCAAAAATAAATTCCAAATCAAAGATAAAAAAAAATTCAACTTTATATTTCTCAAAATAAATCATCTAATCATAATATGATATAGAGACAATCCATACAACTATTAAATTTTATTTTCGGATTTCTTTACAAAATTATCAACTCAAAATGATTTTTCCAAATTAATCTCAAAATATTAGCATTCTTAACATTTCAACATAATTTTTCTTCCAAAAATTACCAAACAAAAATCTGAAAATATATATATATACAGTACCTCTTATAATGATATATATTCTCAAAATAACCCTAACATAGCTTTAATGTAAAAATATGAAAAAAGTCCCTACCTCAAATGATAAAGAAGAGCAGATCTGGAAGGCAAACATCGCCCGATCATGAATCCGAGACTACCATTGCGAAGAGTACGACGAGCTCTTTAACTTTCATGTACAACACTTTTGTAAAATCTCTCTAAAGACTCCCAAGCTCAAAGATTGAGCATTCATAGGGGAAAGAGACGAAGCAGAGAGTTGCCTGGGCTCTCTGCCACACCAAATGAGAAGGAAAAAAAAAATAAAAAATGAAAAAAATTAAGGGGAGTCAACAAATTTGAAAAGAGGGAAAGCAAAAGGATGCGTGGGGACAGCCCCTTATGGGTTGTCTCCCACTACACTTATTATAATATGTATAAAATTTGTAATAATATCCTAAAATTTTATAACATAAACCATAAAATAATATAATTTTTTCACCATATGGTACACACCATAAAATCAACTATCAAATATTTATTATAACCCCTATATAATAAATAATAACAACTCTCAAGGTGGTTACTACCAATCACATAATTAAAAAGGACCAAACAGTTAAACATGAGTCACTAAACAAACTCAAATTAAATTAAATCTAAATCATGGGTCTCACCCATAAGTTAAAAATCACCCAACTATACACCAAAATAGACCCAACAATTATCTCAAATCATGTTCCAAACATTCAAAATTAAATAACAAAATTCTGCTGTACACTAGATCGAACACCAATCAGTCCATGAATTTTCATAAAATAAATACTCATCAATAAATTCTGAAATTTTTATCCAATGTGCTAGACTCGTATGTGAACAACATATAAAAATTTCAAAAATTTTTGAGACTGGGAACTATTTTAAAAAAATACAAAACCGAACTATTTTCGCACAGAATTTACACAGCAGTCAAATTCGAAAATTTGCTAAATTAAATTATGCATTGACTATTTAAAAAAAAAAAAAAATCTGGGTTATCACAGCCACAACTACTTTCATGTATTTCAGCCAGGAGTTCTTCAATTTTATTTGGATAGACGCATTCTAAGTACGGTCCAGAAAGGGATTATTTGTAAAGCTTTCTATGCGGATCTAAGTAGTATCGCAGGGCTTTATTTCGTAGTTTTTGGGCTTATTTCTTATCCAATGGGAGTTGCTTTGAGGAAAGGAATGCAGCAATGGGGTCCATCCAACTTGGACCTGGTTCAATGATGTTAATCTGAACTGGTTCAGAAGAGGCAATGCTCGGCTCAGGGATGAATCCTACTTCGATTGTCCGCTTGATTTCTGAATCGATGGTAGAGACTAGGCAAGCCAGGGCATCTACATGCGTGTTTTGATCCCGGGTTATTTGATTCAATTCACGGTGGTCGAATTTCGCGAGCAAGGAGTTCGCCGTTTTCATGTAAGATGCCATATGGTCATTTTTAGCTGCATACTCGCCTTTCAACTGGTTGATGACTAATTTCGAGTCACAAAAAACCAGCAATCACCACGCACCAAGGTGAAGTGCATTCCATAGGCCGATTAGCAATGCTTCGTATTCGACCTCATTGTTTGATGCATCGAAGCCCAGTTTGACCGCCTGCTCGATTATTGCCCCTTTGAGGGTCATGATTACTACACCTGCCCCACTGCCACATTGGTTGGATGACCCGTAACAGTACATCTGCCAAATGTCTCCAACATATATCCTTCAGTTGGGTTTAGGTTACATCTGATCGAACTTGAAGTCGGCGAGGCATCCCGTGAATTCGACTACAAAATCGGCGAGCACTTGCCCCTTGATGGAAGTTCTAGGCAGTAATTGGATATCATACTGGCCGAGTTCTAAAGCCTACTTCAAAATGCGCCCTGATGCTTCTGGGCTACGGAGCGCTGACCGGAGGGGGCAGTCCATCAGTACCCTTATGGTATGCCCCTGAAAGTAATGCATTAGTTTTCTTGCAACCATAATGAGAGCAAGGATGAGTTTTTTCATTGGTAGATAACGTGTTTCGGCGTCAGCCATTGGTTTGCTTACATAGTAAACTGGTCGCTGCTCCCCGAGTTTTTCCCTTAAAAGTACGGTGCTGACTGCCCGGTTAGATACCGCTAGGTATAAAATGAGCGGATTGCTTGCCGAGGGGATTGCCAAGAATGGTATTGATCAGAGGTAAGTTTTCAAACCGTCCAAAGTGGCCTGGCACTCGGTGGTCCATTCAAAGGCTTTACCTTGCTGAAGTGTATGAAAGAATTATTAGTAGCGATCTGTGAAACGGCTAATAAACCTGTTGAGCACTGTGGCCATTCCAATTAGCTTCTAAACATCTTTGACCAACCAAGGAGAGTCGAGTTCTAGAATTGTTGTGATTTGCCTCGGGTTGGCCTCTATTCCGCGGTGGTTAACAATGTAGCCGAGGAATTTGTCAGAATTAATGCCGAATGCACACTTTGAGGCATTCAGTTTCATTTTGTACTTTCGAAGAATGCCGAATGTCTCTACTAAGGCGGCTAGATGGGCGTGCTTTTACTTGGATTTGACCACCATGTCGTCAATGTATACTTCCATGGTGTGGCCAAGTTGTTCCTTGAACATGGCAGTAACTAGTCTCTGGTAAGTTGCCTTCGCATTCTTCAGCCCGAAAGGCATGACCTTGTAGCAATAGGTTCCCCTCGGGGTGAGGAATGTAGTCTTTTCTTGGTCCTCTGGGCACATAGCAATTTGGTGATAGCCTCTATAGGTGTCCAAAAAGCTTATGCGTTGATGATGTGTCATTGCATCTACGAGTTGGTCTATTCTGGAGAGGGGAAAATAATCCTTGGGACAGGCTTTGTTTAAATTCGTGAAATCCACATAAATATGCCAAGATCCATTCTTCTTCTTTACAACCATGTATTGGACAACCATGTAGGATAGGTAACTTTGCGAATTACCCCGGCATCAAACAATCGATCAACTTCTTTGACAACGGTGGAAGCATGCTCCGTGGCTGACCGCTAACTTTTTTGAATGATTAGTTTACATTTTGGATCAACGTTTAAGTAATCCTGGGCCACAGATGGATCCACCCCCGACATCTCGTATGGCGTCCACGTAAACACGCCGAGGTTGCCCAGTAAGAAGGATACAAGCTCGTGCCTATCAACTTCGTTCAGGGAAGTGCTGATCATGAAGAACTTGTTAGGACTCCTATTAATTTTGATCCGATCCAAATCTTCAGTTGCCTTTTCACTGGGGATCTTCCCAATGTCCTCTAGGCTTTTTCGATCCGGTACTTCAATTGAATTCACTTCCATTTTCTTTGGTCTCTTTGCAGCAGCAACAAGGTAGCATGCTTGTGTTGATTTCTGAGAACCTCGAATTTGTTCAATGCCATACTCAGTCAGAAAACGAAGTAATTGATGATAGGTGCTTGGCACAGCTTGCATGGTATACAACCAAGTTCTTTCCATGATGAGATTGTATGGTGACGGAAGTTTGACGACCAGAAATTCTACATCTACTGATCTGGTGCCCGCCCGAACTGGTAATGTGACCGTGCCCAAAGGATACTCAGGGTTAGCGTTGAAGCCGAATAATGGGTAATCGGCCGGCAACAAATCCGAGTCAGTGAAGCCGAGTTTAACAAACGTCTTGTAATACATTATTTCCGAAGAGCTTTCCTGATCGATGAGAACACGTTCAATGGTGAATCTATTGACGCGTAGCTCGATGACGAGGGGATCGGCGTGGGGGAGAGTTACGCCAACTAAGTCGGTGTCGTCGAAACTAATCCTTCTAGTTTCATAGGGCTGTTTTGCTAATGTTATCGGCCTATGGAGGCTAGGTTGCAACTGAATTGTCTGTATCTCGGCTGATGATGGCAGGCTGTATATCATGTGAATTACACCAAGTGGAGGTGAATCTAGCCGTAGGGCTATCGTGTTCGATAGATTATTCTTTCAAACGTGTTGCGCCAACTGGCCATCTTGTACTAGTTCCTCCAGGTGGTCTTTCAGTGCATAACAACTGTCGGTGTTGTGACCATGGTCCTTGTGGTATTCACACTGCTTATCCCTTCTCCTAGTATCAGGAGGTCCTATCATTTTGGATGACCATTTGAAGAACGAAAAGTGTTGAACTTTCGGCAAAATCTTGCTGACCGGCTCTGCTAACTCTGTGTATTTTTTGTTCGAGCGTCTTGTGCGTCTGCTATCTACTTGATATTGTTCATTTGATCGGTGTGAACATTGATCATTTGATCGGCGTGAGTCAAGCCTTTTGTCTCGTTTAGCTCGATTTTGCGTTTCGGGGCTCTTTGATGGCGTGATGCTTATCGGCTGAACGATTCCAGGCAGAGCTGTCTTAACGGCTTTATGTACAACTTTGACCCACAGGGCATGGTCTTCCACCTTGCAATATTCTTCGATTTTCTTCATTAACGCCCAAACTATTTTGGGAGGCCGTCTGGTCAACGAATTGCGAAGGGGACTACTAGGATGTAATCCCATTTTAAAGGCAGTTATGGCCATGGAGTCATTGCAGACATCGTCTACCAGGTCAAAGCATTCTCAATAGTGTACTGAATATTTACGAAGGGTTTCTTCTGGTTTAATTTACATTGTCCAGAGAGAATCAGCTTGCTTTGGCTGGATTTCACTGGTGATGAATCTTGCCATGAAGGAATTTTGGAGTTGATGGAAGCTTTTAATCGATGCCGGCTCCAGCTTATAGTACCATCTGAAGGCCAGCGATCCCAGATTGCTCGGAAACATTCGACACATGAGGGCTTCATCATCAATATGTAGTGTCATCACTTGTTTATAATGACGAATATAATTAGTGGGGTCTGATTTCTCGTCATACAGGGTGAACGACGGTACTTTGAACTTCTTGGGTAGCATTACCCTTGCGATTCATCACACAAAAGGGTCATGCTTGTCTTCTTTATCCGAATCATCACTTCTTCTCTCTCATTTGTGTCGTACATACGGACTCCCTTCGGATAAGCTGGATACATTGACTCGTCCCTTTTTTCTGGGTTCCGGGGATGGTGAGTCAGAATCACTGTCATTATCGCGTTTCCGAAGTTGACATCGTCGATCATCCTTCTTTCCTGAAGGTCGACCCTAGTCGTGCTGGGATTTGGCTAGCTCCAGGGCCAACTCCTGGCGCAGGCGTTCGTTCTCAGCCATCATGTTTTCCAGACGCTGTTCATTTTGCTTTGCTTGATCTATGATTGTCTGCATTGTCTTTTGCATTGATGTTGAGGGTGAGGTCTGGGCTACTACGTCAAAGTTCAAGGCCCGTCGTGCGGTGATATTCTTTGATCCAACCATGTTTCTTGGAGTGATGTCATCTCTTGGCGTAATGTCGTCAGGGACTACCGGAGGATCATCTGTTACGCCGCCATGGATGTGCTTGAGTATTCCCATAGACGGCGCCAATTGTGGAGAAGTGGTTTGGAAATACTCCAAGATCCAATAAGACGTTTTTGATCCTCTGATTGCCACCTGAAAAAAGGATGAATACTCCAGTGGGGGGTATCGGAATTAGCACTCCGACGGACAAGTTAGTATTCTCTCAAGTTTACTTCTATTTCAAGTTATTTAATCTATTCTCACATACCTCTCTTTGGTTGATTTTCCTCTATTTATACTAATATCTGGTCCCAGGGGTCGGCCCCACTCTTAATCCAGCGCATGATTGCTTATTCGGCCTTCCAGTTGTATGCCGGTTCTTACTCAGCTCCTTGTATGGCTGATTGCATGGCCGATTTGAATATTTGGCTTCAAGAGCCCTTTGGATAGAGCTGAATCGTCTTTAGCCTGATTTCCTTCAAATAAGTCTGGCTTTCTTTAGTATATAATTATTCGGCCCCCACAGAGATAAACTTCATTGAAAAGGTAAGTAGAGTACATGCTGCTATATATATACACTTTGTATAACTGAGTTGGTTGTAACCAACTCTCTAACAATTTCTCTAACCAACTATCTAACCATTTTGGTGTTTTCTATCTTTACAATTCTGTGACTTATTATACATGATAGTCGTATACATGAGGTGAGCAGCCTTGGATGCCTTAACTTTCTCTGTTTGAATAGATTGCAGCTGCATCAGAGTAGGCTGCTGTTGTTGCTATTGCTGTTACATAGGTTGCTGCTACTATATAGATTGTTGCTACTGCTACTGCATAGGTTGTTGTTGCATAGGTTACTGAGATTGCTTTTGCTGAAGCTGCTCTGATGCCTTAGGCTCAGTCTCAGTTACTTTGGGAACATATATCTTATCAATTTCAAACAAACACAATCCAAATTCAATCAAAGTATGTCCATAAAACCAGGACTCTCACAAGCACCCCCAACTTAGATTTTCAAATTTCATAATGTTTATCAATAGTACAATACTTAAAAATATATACGAACATCTAAAACCCAACAAAAAAAATCATTATAATTTCAAGAAAAATAGTAGTTTTTACCTTGGAAGCACTTCTCTTAGACCACCCAATACTTAGTCCTCCACCATTATTAGTTGAAAATAGATCATATATCTCTTCATTGTATATCTCCAAGACAATGACTTGAACAAATGTCTCAACTCCTACATTTTCTTTATCTCTTTCACCCAATATATCTTTCAGAGATCTATACACAATCCCTTGTTGCTTTGCACCCCTAAACATGGTGTGACTCTTGCCTTTTTACTATCAAAATTTCTGGAAAACCCAAAATATCACAAATGTCATTGATATTTATTCATTACTCCTCTCTTATTTTTTCAACCTATGAACCTAGACAATCAAAAATAAATAGAGAATGGACAACGGGAATGGGTTTTATTTTATCAACTAAAATTGCACCTCAAAACAGCTTATGAACAGGTAATTAAAAAAAATAATTAAATTCAATCTGGGCACTACCAAAGCTCATAAACAGATGTCAAACACATGAGCATTGTCCAGTTTTATTTGAATATTTCGTTAAACACATGGTGGGCAAAAGGGTCAGAAGACAAAAACAAATACAAGCATAGACAAATTTCGTTTGAACATCTTTTCAGGCACATGGTGAGCAAGAGGGTGAAAAACAACAACAATTACATGCATAGACCAAACAACAGTAATACATACACTACCATCAACAACAAAAAAAAAAAAAAAAAAAACCCCCAATGAATTACATGAACTAAAGTGAAATGGGGAAATCTTCATTCTGTCTAAAAAAAAAAAACCTAATAAATTACATGTTCCTTCAATCATTTTATAGAAACCCATTTCAATCATTGGTTCATTGATTTCACATAAATCAAAACCCTACACCATAAAAAAGCAAACCCTAAAGGTAGAGTGAAATGGGAAAATAGAGAAAGAGAGACAGAACAACAAAGCCGAGAGGGAGAGCGATAAAGAG
Source organism: Camellia granthamiana (assembly GCA_036172215.1). NCBI lineage: Eukaryota > Viridiplantae > Streptophyta > Magnoliopsida > Ericales > Theaceae > Camellia > Camellia granthamiana. The sequence goes on from CM069911.1 coordinate 107,112,919, forward strand.
AGTAAGAGAAACAGACAGAGGAAGAGAAAAACCTCAATGTTGAAGCGATGTAATGTGAGGCAAGGCGAGGAGTTGCGAGGCGAGCGATGGCAGTGGCGGTGGTGGTGTGTGACAGTGGAAGATTGGTGGTAAACGATGGTGGAAGATCAACGGTGAGCGATAGGGGATAAAGTGATGGTGAGTCGTTCGTGAGAGAGGGAGAGAGCAAGAGTCAAGAGTCTGGTTTTTGTTTGGATGGATTGATAAAAACAAATATGAAAAAAGTTGTAACGCCCTTAAAATAATAACATTAAACCCAAGAATATAGACATGCTATGATATATAAAAAGATCCACATCCTTCCATTTCACCAGAGTCTTATTACAAAAAGTATCACATGTTAACAATAAAAGCAAATGCCCTAAGGGCTTACAGCTTTCCAAGCTAACACTTGGTTACACAAAAGTAGAGTGCTAACTCATTTGCACATAAAGCCCTTGGCTTGAATTTACATGTAATACAACAAAAGAAAGACAACCAAAAAGTCTGTCCACCACTAGCCTCCCAAGCTAAGTCCTTGGAAGTGGCATGCTTCCTGTACCTGAAAATGATGTTCCCATATAGGGTGAGCCACAACCCAGTAGAAATATACTAAACCAATTATGAACAATGACTAAAAGATTAACATTTGATAGATGGCTAACACTTTTACATTCATTCATGACATAACACAATTCCAAGACACTTAAGTCTATATTTCCTTTCATTTCCATTTCTTTCCTTTTACTTGCCATTTCATAACCTTGGCTCAGAACCTGGCCAAACATCACACATGAGACAAACACTCATGCCAACACTTTTCACTTCATCAAAGATAAACATAACAGTTATATCAATACTTCCAACGACAAGCATATCCGCTCTGTCAATACACTTCTAGATAGGCATACCCGCTCTATCTACGGAGTTCATCCCCTATCTCCTCCCAACAACATCCGGTTTAGAGGTCCATCCCCTATCTTCCCCTAAACCGTGGAGTACATCCCCTATCTCCTCCAACACAACACAATGCATATAAACAACAATTATATACATCACAAATCAACACAATTAATTATCCAAATTAATCAATCAATGTAATTAGGGCATTCTCCATAATTAACATCACAACCCTTAGGTTCCAATTTTCTTAATGTTTCAACATTAATTCCATGTTTCTACACTAAACATGCTTCTAGGTTTATCATAGATGAAAACCCCCAACTTTTGTAAAATTACACAATTGCCCAAAGTTTCCCAAAATCACACAACAACCCCCAACATATCAAAATGCTAAAATTTAAAGACAAAACTCATAAAGAGGAGTAGGATATCCCTACCTCAAGAGATGAGTTCCAAAGGAGATGATGCCCAACACCCAACTTGCTCCAAAACCAAATTTGTTCCGATTAAAACGAAGCCCAAGTCACCCTCTATCTTTTTAACAAAGGCCTTAGGGTAGGAAATCACCCTAGGTAGATCAAATCTTAGAGAGAAGTAAGGTTTTTGAGTGAGAAGCTCTGAAAATGGCGTTTTGAGTAAAGTAAGAGAGAGAAGATAAGTCAAAAAGTGATTTAAAATGCCCAGTCTCACTCAGTTATACGACAGGTCCGCTCGAGCGTAAGACACTCCGCTCGAGCGTAAAGACACAACACACATGGTCCGCTCGAGCGCAACATTGTCCGCTCGAGCGCCAAGACACAGACACAAAGTTCTTCCGCTCGAGCGTAGATACCAGTCCGCTCGAGCTCAGGTCTCCCCCTCCCAGAACTCTCACCAAAAATACACTGTCCGCTCGAGCGTAACATCCCCGCTCGAGCGCAACCAGCTCGAGCGCACCAAACCCGCTCGAGCGTAGGAACCACACTTGCAGAAGTTTTGTAGGTGCACAAAAATACTGGACGTATGCATTCTCCGCTCGAGCGCCAAAACCCCCGCTCGAGCGTACAAGCAACAACAACCTCTCCGCTCGAGCGTGGAAATCTCCGCTCGAGCGTAACAGCCAAAACCTGGGCAACTAGACTTTGTTCCTAAGCTCAACCAACCTGTAACAAATCTGCCCAACACATCCTATAACTCAAATACAAAAAAAGAAAGGATGTAAACAAGACAATAATCAACTACCAACATCCACGGACACATGTCCGGATTACTGTACAACAAGGGGCAAACCCGGGATCGCTATAAAAGTAATAGAATAAATGAATTGCGTCCAATCTAAAAATTTTTTCTAGCAAAAAATTTGTTTTCAATGCCGACTAAACAAAATTTTAGTCACCAGTTATAGCACTTTTAGCAACTAAAGGTATTTTGGTTATTGAAAATAAATATTTACCGATTAAATTTTTCGTCGACAAAGATAAAAGTAAAATTTATGCTTTTTATTTAGTGACTAAATTATTTTAGTAGGCAAAAATTACTTTACAGCGATGAAAAATTTTTTAGTCATCGAAAATGAACATTTGCCGACCAAAACTTTGGTCGCCAAAGTTTAATAGCAAACATGATCTAATGCTAACTAAAATAATTTTTAGTTGCCCATTGTGGCATATTTAGTGACTGATTTTTTTTTATTTGCCAATAATTAAGATACATCTACTTAAAAAAAATTAGTAGCTAAAAACCATATTCAACATTGACCAATGTAATTTTTAGTCGCCTATTTTACAACTTTTGGCGACTAACAAAAGTTTAGTCGCCAAATTTGATTGCCAAAAGTGTAAATTGTTGTAGTGGCCCAAAGGTTATATAAAATTGTTATAAGGCCCAAATTTTAATTTATTGTTAACTTAATTATCCTTCGTGCGTGTATTTTAGAATTGATATAAGAGTTTGGTTTCTTAGCTTTGCCAATATTAATATACGAGCATTAGATATACTAAAGAAGTTGAGTAACATAATTTAAATAATATTGCTGCACTACAACCATCTAAAAAAATATTACTACACTACAAATAATTATGGAACAAAATAATACTATCACCAGTTTATTAAAAGAACTCAACGAAAATCTTAATGAAAATCAATTAGAAATTATACAGAAAGTTCGACATTTGTTATTAGATAAAGGTAAGCAGTTAGCTCTTATAAATAATATACGTAATTGTCATTATCTTTACAAGGGAACTCTCCAAGGGAATCTTTTGAATTAATATTATCAGAAAAATGAAAAAAATGGATATAATAATTACCTTTAACAAATTATAAATAATGGTGGAATAAGAAAAATATAATGAATTGAAATATAAAATAATATTCGACATAGCCAAAAAATCAGATAAAATGGGTAATTGGGTATTAAAATAAATAAATAATAATAGAATAGAAATTAAAGAAGACCTATATAAGTAATTAGAATTAATCAATCTGGTAGAAATATACCGATTATAAATACAAACGTATAATTAACAATAAATTAAAGGGAATTTTTTTTAAGGTCCCTCATATTAAGATTAAAGGACATGAAATACTTTCACAGTAGCTGGGGTCCCTCAAATTTTATAGAGAAATTTCAATCCAGAAAAATTTCAAAATACTGGTTTGAAATTTCTCTATGTTTTCAAATTTCTCTGGTTTGCTCACAAATTTCTTTGTATTTTGACCAATTTTGTCTGATTTGCTTACAATTTTCTCTATGTTTTGAACAAACTAGATCAAGACACTAATAACAAAGAAATTGCAGAGAAATTCATCTCAACCAAACTACTAGCTTAAACAAAATCAAACAAGCACATAAAATAAAGTGAATCCAATATGTTCAGAGAAAATTATGATGCCAAAAAAAATTCATCTCAAAGGAAAAATTACACACAAGGAGACAATTAACCAGTAAAAATCAAACAAGCAGCATAATTTGATGGGTCAGGGAAAATTTAGATGCTAGAGAAAATCAATTGAGGCACATAAGTTAATGTGATTATAATTGTGATTAGAGAAAATTCATCACACGGAGGAAACTAATTAGTGAAAATCAAACAAATAATATAAATTGAATTGCTAGAGAAAATTCATCTCAACCAAACTAATGGTAAAGAAATTGCATAGAAATTCAACTCAACCAAACTATTAGTTTCAACAAGATCAAGCAAGCACATCAATCTAATGCTATCATAAAAAATTTAGATGTAGGAGAAAATTATAGACAAAATCACATAACAAGCTTCAAAAATATACAAAATGCAATCGAAATCCTAATTAATCTAGATATTATTACGAAATAGAAACCCTAATTAATTGAATAATATTATAAAATGCAATGAACTGCATTGCAAAGAAACTAGTTCAGGAATAGAAACACTTACCAGAGTAAGGTGGTGATGATGAAACCCTAATTACGAATGGAGATGAACCGAGTTGAGGATGAATAGACTAAAGGATGAAAGTAAAATGTGTCAGAGAAATTTCTAAAAAGAAATCTCAACGATTTTCCCAGAGATGAAACCTAGCTTCGCTGAATATGATTGACAGAGCTACCATGGCTTTGAAGATGAAGGGACCAAAGTAGAAAGCTTGAACAAAGAGAAGAAGAGATGTGAGATTTGGATGAGCAAATTGAATTTAGTGAGGAAAATCCTAAGATTGAAGAAGGCATTGTTGTTTGCTTCACTTTTGTTATCGTTCTCAATTTAGAGAGAAAGTCACGGTGGTAGAGGAGGAGGCGGCGGCATGGGAGGCAAATGAGGAGGCTACGATGGGAGAGAGAGAGAGAGAGAGAGAGAGAGAGAGAGAGAGAGAGAGAGAGAGAATAAGAGAGTGGGTGTGATATATGGGCATGTGTGAGGCATCTTAGGCTACAAAAAAAAAATATTGTGGACCTCTCCAATTATTAAAAGCTGGAGAGGGATGCTGGACTAATTTTCCCCAAATTAAAATCTAGGCTTGACCATAATTTTATATAACCTTTAGGTTTACGTTCTATTTTTATATTGTTTTCAAGACTAAATTGATTTGAATTTAATACTTTAGAGACTTAATCGACAAAATTAAAACTTTAAGGACTTGAAACGAAATAAAATGTTAACTTTAGGGATTATAATTGTAATTTATCTTTTATTTTTATTTTTATACAATTTTGTTGGGCCAGTTTTTGTGTTCCATTAGTTTTTCTTTTGCTTGTTTGTTTAAATGGATCTGTATTTCTTTTGCGGAGCCTAGGTTTGGTTGAGCCTATGTTGTTTGTAAACTGATTTTTTTCCTTCTTTTTATTGGTGCCATTTTATCATATTGGACTGATTGATTTTCATTGTTAATGTATTTATACATTTATTCAAATCTTATTTGTTATATGGAGTGGGAGAAAACCTTTTATCTATGCTACATAAATCTATATTTTTGCTTGTTTTCTCAACTAATACATATGTTTTAACACTTTAGTTTTTCTTGGAGGAATAATTCCAAGAAAAGAAAAATTGGAAGGCAATTTTGACTTTGATAATGATGCTTTATTTACAAAAATTGAGCAACTGCTATAAAGAAATTGACAATTTTGAAATTGTAAGTACTTCTTTGTTCTTATTTTAATTCATTATTCTCAATTGTAGTTGTCACTAGAGAAGATCCAAGTATGAATTTGCTCAATTAACTCTGTGAAAGAAATCTCTCTATTCATTTTCTATCAAAATTTATGTTCAATGTGATTTTGGTAGTTCTATACACTACTATAAAATTAACTTTTTGCGTTTATTTTTTTGCGACTGCCTATTCAGCCGTGGGAAAAAATTATATTTGGAACAACATAATACAAGACAAAAGTAAGTGATAGTAAAAGGTCCCAATTTATGACTGACTTTAAACCTCATTCAACCCGTAGGAATGCAAGGCCCAATTTATTTCTCCTATTTCTTTTTATTTATTTCCTCTATTCCTAGTTTTGCCCTAGACAGGCATTAAAACCACTGGGATTCGACATCGCTGTCTTTCTCTCGTTGTCTAAAGAACACCAGTATGAATCTCTGTCTCTCTCAATCTCTCAATCTCTTCCTCTCTCTCGCTTTCTCTCAATCTCTCTCTTGATCTCTGTCATTCTCTCTCGTACAATCTCGTTCTTTCCACATTATCTGACCTTTTTTAGATCATTTTTCTTCTCCTAAAAATCTCTCTATACAAGTATATATGAATTTATATATGTATCTCTATGTATTGATTGTAATCATCCTTATTTTATTTTTAGGTTCTCGACTGATCCAATCATTGATTGGTGGTGGTGGAAAAATCAACTCCTTTGAGCAAAGAAACCCTAACTTTCTCATTGGAGGTAAGTTCTAATCCATTTGTTTACATGTTTGTTGTAGTTTTGATCTTGTTTAGATTTGTATTGAACAACTCTTTGTTAGCTTTTTGTTTACTATGTGGTAATTGATTTCAATTTGTTAGCTTTTGTAGTTTGAATGCCATGTTTATTGACAAATGTGTTCAGTTAAAATACAGCTAATGTGTTGATTATTGTTGATGTTGTGATTAATTGCTTCAAATTTAAACATAGACGAATGGGAAATTAGTTTTTGTTTCCAATTCCAAAAAGAGTAGGAGTATAAACTCTAATTATTTGATGAATATTTTCCCAAAAAAATAAAATAAAAATGATTAGATGATTACAACTAAGAGCATATATTTTATGATAAAAAGTTGCTACAGTTTACATCTTAAAACTAGAACTAGAACTACAAGACAATTGGGAATACATTATATAATATAAGCAAAGACGTTGTAAGGTCTTTATTGATGAAAACTTCAATATATTTTTCTCAAATTTTTGAATTTTTATAATGTAAAAATCTATGTGTCATATTATTAGTTCTCATCATTTTTTTTCTTTTTTAATTTTTATTATCAATATGGCAATACCTTTCAAATTTTTTCTATTAATTAGAGAATCTTTGGAATTTTCAACAATATGGAAACTTTCTATTTCTTAAATTGATGATGAAAATCTCAATATATGTTTATTAAATTGTTAGTGACAAAAAGATTTGTAAACCACTTGTTTTTCCTTAATTGGATGGTAAATTGAAATAAAAATAAATAAATTTGAGGACTTCTTGTTTTTTCCTTTGTAGATTTTTTGGTTTTTTCTTTTGAGGACTTGTCCTCCTTTGTGCTTCTCTTTTCTCATTTTTAATAAAATTTTTCTTTTATTGCTGATTCCCAAAAAAAAAAATTGAAATAATTTTTTACGTTATAATAATACTAATAAAAAAGTTATGGCTTTTGAGCAGATTGTTTAAGAGAGGATTTTTTCTTAAACTTGAGTCATATTTCCTTTTCTTCTAGCAGCATTTCTTCTTTAAATAGCTAGAAATTTAGCATTAGCTTTGTGTTGTCTTTAGATTGTATTAACCTGATGAAAAAACAGGGCCCTGTTGTTTTCTTGTGGGAAATCCTTTTTTTCATTGTTATTGGGTGAACCTCTTGAGTAGTTAATGACTGAACGTTCAATAAATGATGGGACATTATAATCAATTGAAGTATCAAGGGTTTTGCTGCTTCTGTAGCCATTATCTTTGTACCCATGTCATTTCTAATTTTTCTAATATAATCGAAGATGTTTTGTTAGATCAGATATGTTGGGCTCAGTAATGAAATGCCAGATGGTGTCATAAAGTTTTTTCACACTACCAAATATGGCCCTGGTTTTCCCTAAGATAGTATTTTTACAGGTATTATATGGACAATTCTAGGTCAGAAATTAGCAACCCATCATTGGTGTGTGTGTGCATGTGCTATTTGCAAGCTGAGGCTAGTTTGTAACTCATCTTCTTTGTTCCAGAATTCATCTAACTTCTTTGCGGAAATTTTGATTGTGAGCTGGCTGAATGCTGTTATCATGAGAGGTATATTGGTTAGTAATGGTGCCTTATAATTTTAGTAGCATGCTGTTTTCCCTTTCTCACTATTAGACCTTTTCCAGGGTGAGCTTATTGGCCTATAGCCCTCTGGCAATGGGCATACTTTCTAGAAAGTATTTCTCACTTGATTGGGGTCCAACTGATGCTCGTTTGAATCTTTTTGAAGGTTGAACACCAACTTGTTTAAATCTTGCAACCTCTTGATGAATATATCTCATTGCTCTATTTCTTTTGCCCAAGGAGCTATTTTGGAGGTGAGTCCATATACAACCTGTCCAACACTCTTGTAAAAAAAGCTACTAAAGTAAGCAAATTGTTCATGATCTGTGTTTTAAAAGCAACTTAAAAAAGAATGAATTCCGATTAAAACTGTGTTTTAGTTCTTGTATGGTTATAGCTACCATATGGACATGTTGAATCAATCTTCAAATGAAATGAAGTGTTTCTTGATAGTTTTGGAAGCAACCACTTCAAAATGAAGTGTTTCTTGGTAGTTTTTTCTTCTTATACTTTGAGTTCCTATTCCAGGCTATTCTCTTATTCCTTATGTGGAAAACATTGAATTTGCAGGATATAGATTGGATAGACAGCCTGGCTTTGTAACATGTTAATCTCTGTGCAGGATATAGATTGTTTAAAACCATGGCTATCCTAAAAGCCTTTTATCTGATCTTTTCCTAAAGATTGTTCCTCTTATTGATCACATTAGAGGTAACCCTATTTCTCTTATCTCTTCTAGCATGGAAGAACATTTATGGCCCAATAGTTCTGATATATGCACCTTAAAAAGTAGTGAATTCATTTAGTTTTTAAGTGAGTTCAAATGGTGAAGTCTAGAAGTGCATTAATTCATGAACTTCAATCAATGCCCATAAAGGTATTATGCTTCCCTGATTAGTAAATCCCATCTCCTACTAGAAGCAAGTCACAAAAACAATTTACTTTCTTCTGACACTGTATTCTCTAAATGTTATGCCCTTTGTTCTTTAATCTGTTGCTATATATTTTGTTGATAGGGAAATTTTTCCAAGGCAAACTTTGACTTTACACGAGTGTGACTATTATGGGCAGTCCTAAGAATGGTGTACAGATCCATTGGTGTCAAAATGTGGTAGTAACATTTTTATGTGGCATAGATAACTTAGCTAACCAAAGAGTCTCTCTCACTTTAGCATGCAAAAGCACGACACCAATAGAGGAGTAAGGAACGTGGTCGAAGAAAAAGCGAAGAAGTAATACAGAATATGAAGAAGAATAAGATTAATAATAATGAAGAAGTTCCAAAGCAGAAAGAGTGTCACGTAGTTTCATGATCTCAAGAGGTCACTTCCTTCTCCTTTACTTCCTCTATTTTGTTCTCTTAATTGCTTGACTGGTTGGCTTGTCTAATATTCAATGCATGGATTACTTCACTTGTAGGAAGATGATATACTTCGCGAACAAATTCGTATTCATGGAACCGAAAAGTATAGATTTTCTAATTAGTTTTCATTTTTGTCGTATTGATGTGATTAGAGGTCAGTGTTGATGAATGAAATTGATGGTTTTTATTGGAATGTATGTTTGTAGTTCACCTATTATTGCATCAAAATTCAAGGATAAAATAACCAGACAATGCCCAAGAAGATTTAAACATAGCTTTACCTATGGCCTGAATGCAAGTTATAAACTTAATATTCCTATATATGAAAGGCATATTATGTAAATTTGGTTATATTATCTAGATTTTTGAAAGAACTTTGTTAGGTGCTTGTACTTGAAAGAAATGATGTATGATGTTTATAATAAAAGAATTATTTGCGACAACAAAAAATTCATTGCTAAAAAGCTATTATTGTACTATTTATAAATTTCATTGAAAACTATTTGCGACAATAACAAAATGGTCGCCAAATAACCTGTTAAAATTTTTTCTTTATTTTTTGCGATGACAAAATAGCAGTCGCCATAAGTAGTTTAGGTGGTTGCAAATAATTTGTGATTGCTGCTTTGCCATCGTAAAAAGTATTTCCCACCCCTACATTCGGGTCTCCCATTTGTGGTTGCATGGGCCGTCGCAAAAGGTCTGTTGCGACTATATTTTTATTATTTGCGATGGTGCGTAACCGTCACAAAAATTTCTTTTTCTAGTAATGATAGTAAAATTAATTAAAAGTACTTCTCTATTCATCTTGTGTTTTCTGTGCGATTTTGTTTTCAATTTTGTTGAAATTTGTGTGTAGCTTGATCAATGGTAGTTTTGTAGTTGTATTAGTTTTGCTTCTTTAGAATGCATGAAGTACATGAGTTGTTTTTTTGTTATTATACGTTTTATGTGATTTGCATGGAGATAAAGATGCCTTGAACTGTTGAAGATCTTTAGAATTTACTTAATTCTTCTTGCAGACAATATGAGTAATTGTATTCTAACCAAATCTATCGGTTGTAACTTTGTTATTGATATAGGGCTACATCATCTACAACCACTAAAGGTCAAGAGTATGATCGTAATTTAGCATGGCATGAGCTTTTGGGCACCCATGGCTTAGAGGGTGGCGACTTTAGCAGAAGATAGACACTGTCAAAATGGACTTTGTTAATGCCATGTAGCCTTACTATCATGAGATGGCCATTTTTTTTTTTTTTTTTTTGTAAATTTTTCGCCAAACACTTTGGTGGTTCCTCCAATTTTAATTTACTTTTTGGTAACAAATATTGTACTAACAATTTTTTTATTTATTTTACTACAAAAGTCAACTCAAATGAAATTAAAGGGATCAAAGAATTTGTAGCTGTAGACCCAAAAATGAAAAATGTCCAGCTAAGCATAGGGAAGTCCTAAATATACAAAGAAACTCTATATTATATTACTAATAAATTACAACAGAACAATAACAATATAAAATACTAATAATATTTGACTATCACTACATACACTACTAGTGTCACATCAATGGTTCTAAATCATAGTATCGGGTAATGTAACAGTATCGATCACAGAGTATCGGTATTGATAGTATTGGTCAGTAATTATAGGGAATCGGGTGTTGTGGTGTTGAAATTTTAAAAATCGTTTTACAGGTTTTTCAACATTTTCTTTCTCGTACCAGTAAGTATCGGTTCATCATGGGCTGTGTAATGGCTTGTGTAACTGTTATAGATCACTACATACAAAGACTAGGTTGGTTCTCTAGCAGTTTTCGATCTCAACGTTATACCAGCCTGTATCCGTTGCGATGCTCTATTTTTTCGATACGAACTGGTCGATACTTAACGTATCGGTCGACTTTTAGAACTATGGTCACACCAGCCTTTTTTGTGGTTGTCTACCACACCACTCTAATTTTCTATTGTATTATATTATTGTTGGAACAATCTTATGTGTAAAATAAATAACTTGAAACTAAATCAAACAAATAAAAATAAATTAGTTACAGATTTTATTTACCGATATGAATAAGTACAAAAATAATCAAGTCGAGTGTGTGACACTCTGTCCTTAAGATAGATTCGTCCTGCTTTGGTGTTTACGGATAAATGACATCTATCTCCCAGGATAAAATGATCTTTCACAGATTGTATTAGCACTAAAAATAATTTGTTTCGGCGAACTAGAACCTGTGTTTTATACTCTCAAATATTTCTCTAAAAACTAAAATGAAGAATAATGCAAAGAGAGAGCAAAATCGGAAGACAAATGAATTTTATGGATGTAAAAATCTACTGGAAATGATCTCTATTTATAGGCAAATGGTGACTGTTGGGACAGACCCTAACAAGTAGGTTTTCAAACCTGAACAGGTCTGATTTCAATTTGAACAGATACAGTTTCAATTTGAACAGGTGCAAACCTGTTTGAACCTGCTGGACATTTAATCTGTTCGGTTTAACCTGTTTGAACTTGTTGAAAATTGGACAGAACAAAGGCACTATTTGGACAGAAAAAATTTGGCGCAAAAATTAAATTAATTTCGTTTAGAAATTCAAATAATTTTCCTGCAAAAATTTGAAAAATTCAAATAAATTTTGTTCAAAAAATTTATGTTAGGACCCAACCCACAATCCGTACCTCGCACCCAAACCCAGCCCGGTTGGACGGGCGACGGCGGCTCGTACGCATGTGTGGTGGTTTGAGCCAAAGCTCACTTTGTCCATAACTCCTCATTTCTACAAACTTTGGGTGCCCCTTGGGGCCCAACCCAAGTGTGTCCACCTAGAGCTTATCTACCCACATAAGCTCACTTAAAGTTTCAATGTGGGATTATCATTTCAAGAAAACCCACATTTTACACTTTAATTGTCCATTCCACGAACCCGAAAACGACGTCAACTTCCTATTCACTCATAAATGGTTTTGACAAACCGTTTACACCATGTGACTTGCCACATGGCAAGGAACACGTCACCTCTTTAGACCCACCCCAAAAGATGTGTGGGCCCTCCTCAAATTTGGCCCAAATTAAGCCTATAAAAAACCATAATTCTAACAATCCCCCACATAAAGAAAATGGAACAACATGATCTAATTATAGAGAATACAGAAATTGGAAATATTCTGCAAAGGATAGGTAGCTTTTGGCTTTGAACATTCCCTTGTGAGACACTATCGGATTTACTAGCTAACCAGTGAACATGATGTCTTGAACTGTTCTGCCATTTGTGTAACCCAAAACAATAGAACTCACACAGTATATTACCAGACACAGTTTCGTTCTCATTATTTTGTTCATTTTGGCCTTGAATAACCTGGTCTTTCATGAGTACTCTAGAGAATTGTAGCCCTTCACAAATCTCATAGAACCGGCCTAGTTCACATTCATATAGGTGATTCTTATGAAGAGATCCTGCCATACTCCACTAAGTATTTCTAGATATAATAATCATTAAAAGTACTACTTAACCTAAAACGCTGCAGACATCACTATTTCATCATAGAAATGGGTAGGAGTTTGACTCCTTAGTGATCCTTATGAGTCATACATAACTCGGTTGTCCCTTTGAACCTAGATCTTGGGACCTCTAGTCAACTAGGTTGGGTTGCCATTGTGGTAACTCTTATTTAATAGGCTTAAGTCCTATTCCCCTTGATGAATTTTCAACTAACTCTCTTGCTAACCCTTTGGTTAGTGAATCCGCTATGTTCTTTTTAGACTTCACATATTCAATGGAAATAATTCCATTAGAGAGTCGTTATCTCATAGTGTTATGTCGACGACAAATGTGTCGTGACTTACTATTATACATATGACTCGATGCTCTACCTATTGCTGAATGACTAACACATAGTATGCACATAGCAGGCATCGGTTTTAGCCACATTGGAATGTCTTCAAGGAAATGACGAAGCCATTCTGCATTTGCCCTAGCTTTATCTAAAGTTATAAATTCTGATTCCATAGTAGACCTAGCAATGCAAGTCTGTTTGGAAGATTTCCAAGATACAACGCCCCCACCAAGAGTAAAGACATACCTACTGGTGGATTTTGAGTCTCTAGTATCCGATATCCAATTTACATCACAGTATCCTTCAAGTATTGCTAGATATCTAGTATAATTTAGCCTAATGTTACGAGTAAATCGGAGATATCTTAGAACCCTTATAATTGCTTTCCAATGTTCTATTCCTGGATTACTCGTATATCTACTTAATTTACTTACTGCATAAGCTATATCTGGGCAAGTGCAGTTCATCAAGTACATTAAGCTTCCAATAATTCGGGCATACTCTAATTGAGAAATACTTATATGTACATTTTTAGAAAGAAACAAATTTACATCCATATGTGTTCTAGCAAGATGATCATCATCTTTGCTAAATTTGTCAAGTATTTTCTCAATGTAATGTGCTTGTGACAAAGCATAACCTTCTAATGTTTTTGTAATTTTCATACCAAGTATTACATTAACAATCCCCATGTCTTACATGTCAAAATGTTTATTCAACATTTGTTTGGTAGTTTTAATTATGTCATTATTACTACCTATGACAAGCATATCATCTACATAAAGACATACTATCATAGAACCATTGCTTGTGTTTTTAATATAAACACATTTGTCACATTCATTAATTTTAAATCCATTTGACATTATTGGCGGTGCTTGTTTTAAACCATATAATGATTTAACCAATTTACACACTTTCTTTTCTATTCTTGGAACAGAAAATCCTTCTGGTTGTTCCTTGTAAATTTCTTCATTTAACTCACCATTTAAGAAAGTTGTTTTCACATCCATTTGATGAATTTCTAGATTGTTCAAAGATGCAATGGCAATTAGCATTCTAATGGATGTTATTCAAGTAACTGGTGAGTATATGTCAAAGTAATCAAGACCTTCTTTTTGTCTATATCCTTTGACCACAAGTCTTGCCTTGTATTTGTCAATTGATCCATTTGTTTTCATTTTTCTTTTGAAAATCCTCCTGTACCCAAGAGATTTACAACCTGGTGGCAAATCCACCAATTTCCAAGCGTGATTTTGCAAGATGGATTCAATTTCGCTGTTTATAGCTTCTTTCCATAAAAGAGCCTCAGGACTGGACATAGCTTCTTTAAAAGTTAAAGGCTTATTTTCTAACAAAAATGTTAGAAAATCTGGACTAAAAGATTTTGAGGTTCTAGCACGTTTACTACGCCTAGGTTCCTTTTCCTCATTTTGATCTATCTCTTACTCTTGTTCATGATCTTGTTCTTGATCACGACTAGTAATAGCATCATAGGATCTTTTATTATTACTAGTCTCTTGTCCAGTCTTATAAGGAAATACATGTTCAAAGAAAGATGCATTCTGAAATTCAATAGTAGTATTTACATGCATTTCGGAATGTTCTGACTTATGAATCAAAAACCGATATGCACTACTATTCTTGGCATAACCAATGAAAATGAAATCAATAGTTTTAGGACCTATCTTAGTCTTTTTAGGACTAGGAATAGCCACTTTAGCCAAACACCCCCACACTTTTAAGTATTTGTAGGATGATACTCTCCCATACCACATTTCATAAGGTGTTTGATTCACTTTCTTTCGGGGTACTTTATTAAGAATATAATTAGCAGAAAGTATTGCTTCTCCCCACAAGTTCTGAGGTAATCATTCATCATTTCTTTTAAAGTCCTATTTTTCCTTTCAGCAATTCCATTTTACTGAGGTGAGTAAGGAGTAGTGGTTTGATGAATTATTTCATGTTCTTTACAAAACTCACCAAAAGGTGATTCATATTCACCACCCTTATCACTTCTTAGTTTTTTAATTTTCTTACCAAGTTGATTTTCAACTTCATTCTTAAATTGAATGAAAGTTTTCAAAGTTTCATCCTTGGTTCAAATTAAATAAACATAACTATATCTAGTTATAGACACCCCATTTTTTACTCTCCTCAAGACTTGGATGTCAATGTTTGAACACTCGATGGTTTTGTACGCTCGTGTTCGTTTTGAGTGCCTGAAGTTCTTGGCCGAGCGCCTTGCCTTTGAGCCTCTAAACTTGTTTGTTTTGTGCTTGGTTGTGGACCAAGAGCTTGTTGTTTCAAGTCTGGAGGAGAGGGTGGCTTGTCGGCCATCCCCACAGTCCATCGGCCATGGCTTGTGCCTGTTGGCCATCAGTGGTGGTCGATCGGCCACATTTATGGCCAGTCGGCCACTGGTGATGGTCAGCGGCCATTTTTCTCCTTTTTTAGATATTTGTTTGCCAACTGTGCTAGCTATTGTTCACTGAAGTGCATCTCCATACACGTGTATGGAGGGATGAATACAAGCTTTAATCTTGATTTTCTATATATAGGGGGTGTCCTCTCCCATTTTGGAGGGTTAGACATTTTGGATCAAAATTTTCTCTCTCTAGAATTCTATCTCTCTTCTTGTTTTGTACTTTGTAGTTAGTTTTCTCTACACCTTTACCAAACTTGACCACCTTGGAGCTGAGGTCTCTTGGAGCCTAGTTTGAGCTTTTGGAAGGAGGTTTGAGCTTGAAATTGTGGCGGTTTTGTGCTGTGCTTCAAAAGGTATAAGACTTACCTTGTAAGCTTTGTTTTGACTACTTGTTTTGCCATCTTTTTATACTATTTTGAGCTGGTTTTCAACTACAAAAAACTCTAATTTTTGAGCCTTAACATGATGGTTTGAGGTCATTTTGTGTAAAGGGGTAGTCCACCCTTCTTGCTCGTTAGCTTGTGTAAGCTTTTGTACCATCTTTTAGCATATTCGCATCAAACTTTTTGGCCCTTTAAACCACTAAAATTCAGAGTTATTTCAGTGGTAAAAACTTGGTTTTGAAGTCCAAAATTAGAGGAGGTAGCCTCCCCTCCTTGTGTCTTGTTTGCAAGCCTAGATAACTTAACATGTGAGCATGATTTTCTAGCATTTTGTACCTTAATCTCAACATGTTTTTGCTACTATTTTGACTAATTTTAGCTCTGTTTTGGGCTGGTTTGGTCCTTTGAGGCTTGTATTGTGTGGTTCTAGTGCAATCTCCTTCACTAGCTTAATGTTTTAGGCTTTTAAACATGAATTGCATGAGTTGCTTGCTTGTTTTAGTGTCATTTTGCACTCCATTTCAGCACTAAAATCTCTACAATCTGCCTCTATTTTTTCACTCTTTTATTTGTTTTGAAAGTGGCTTTGAACCCCTTGTTGGCTTGAGTGTAGAATTGAGACCCTCATACCTAATGGTTTAATTCCTTCGGGAGTTCATTATCAATAGCATGAGGCTTCTTTCATGTTCAAGGTACTTATGGTGTAAGCCCTCTTTCCATTAGAGGACACTCACCTTTTGGACTAATCAATTAAAGAATGGATTGGTAAGTTAAAATGTGTAAACAAAATGAACAAAGTAAAAGAGGAAAGATAAGCATCTTTCATGTTGCATTGCATGTGTTCGGATCGGACGTTAATTCGAACACGAGAAAAATAGGACGTTTCATACTCAAAGTGATAAAATATGCCACTTTTCTTAGTCACCATCACCGTTGATCGTACATGATAGGGTTGTGGTTTTGATTGAGTCTTGTTTTGCACTCATTAAGCTTGTACAAGCTTGGTTCTTTGGCCATCATGCATGAAAATGTTTGGTTGATGTCTTGAGAGCCAAGAGCTACACTCCTTTGAGCTTGTGTGATGATAAGAAGAGTAGCAGTACATACATTCCTTGAGAATACACTACTTTGCCTTTGTTTACTCTCTGTTACAGCAAAAAAGAGAAGTTTAGGGAAGGGGTGGCCGACCAGCCACTAGTAGCGGCCGACCAGCCACTAGTAGCAGCCGACTAGCCACCATTGGTAGCCGACTAGCTAGAAATGAAATTTTGTACAAGTATGTTCCTGAGTTGGAGCAGAGATGTTCTGGAAGTTGGCAGCACTGTTGGTGTTCAAGCAAGTGCAAACAGAGGTGTCCGATGGCAAGGCGGTGGATTTTCAGGAGGAAACCAACCAAGCATGCATGCGTCCCTCACATTCGAGGCCATTTACTTGCTTTGTTTAATTAGTTATTTATAGCTAATTCATTCATACAAGTGTTGTAATTAATTAGCTTAATTTGGTTTATAATATTTGATTAGCTAGAATAGTTAATTAATTGTGTTGTAATAGCTTAGCTTAATTAGCATAGCTACTTAGCTTAGCTTATTCATTTGGACCCTCCTTCGTGAGGGTATAATGTTATAATAAGTGTGCGTGCGTGTGTGTATGTCTTCCAACCCCACGTCTTTCTCCCTTTTGTTTAATTGCTTTCGATGGTTAGATTAGGGACATATTTCAATTAGTATACCTTATGCTTGCATGTTTGCATCCATTCATTTTGTCTTGCATGCACCGAGGCTTAGCGCATCCTTCAAACTACATTACAATTTCAATACTTGCTTGAATACGTGTTTCAAAGCATGCTATCAAAGTGTTGCAAATGACATATTAATAGCCGAGCCTATTAGTTGCATTATTGCATGTGTTGCATTGGGCACCCTGTATAGTTAAGATCATGCATCTTTCTAACTAGTTTTTGTTTTGGTTTAAAGTACTCGGTGAGTTTTTATGCTTTAGCATACTTGCATGAGTGTGATTGCCATATTGCCATGTTTCGCATGCTTGCCATGAGGCTATGTACTTACGTGATAAACTGCATGAATACCTGTGGATAAAAGCTTTGTTGTTTGAATTCGAACGATTCAACAAATGTAAGTTTTAAGCCGACTTTGAGAAGTGGCAAATCGTGTTTTAAGCCCACTAGAGGTGGCAAATCCGCGTTTTTAAGCCCACTTGAGGGTGGCAACTTCAAACCATTTTCGGAAACAAACATGACTTGATTTGTTCCAATTCTTGCTATTTAGTCTATACTTGCTTGTGTGCGTCACATAGTAATGTTAGCTAATAATCGGAATAAGAACACATGTGTTTATAAAACAACATATCATGATTAGTAGAGGCCGATCTTTTGATCGGGCAAGGGGGGGTGCTCATGCCATGACCTTCCCCTCTCGTACCTAAGTTCCCGAGCTGAGGCAACTTTGGTGATGACAGACACGTGGCCTTTGGCACGAGTCAGGGTTTCCTAAATTTCTTAAAAATAAAAATATTTAGGTGGTGACTCTGTAATTTGGCAAAGCAGTCTAATTTTGACATTATTTGATTTAAAAATCTAATTTTCCAAAACGATTTGCCGGATTGGACTCTTTGGTGTTTATCAGTTTCACATTGCACTTGTGAGACTAGATTCAGAACCATAGGTAGAGTCCGAACTGTGAGGCCTTTCTTTTCAAACCCTTTTCCGAAAGGTGGGGGGGGGTGGAAAAAGGCAAGTCCACAGTTTCTGGCGGCTCTGCTGGGGGTTTAGAGAACTTGACTCGAATTCATGATATGTTGTTTTACTACACTTATGTGTTTCTTTGCATTGCATTTGCATCGGTGTGCTTAAGTCACAGTGTTTGCCATTTGCTATTCCTGAACGGTTTGCCGGAGGCTTGCTTGGAAAAGCGTGCCATAAGGTTGACCGGCTGCGGGCTCTGTCATGATGGGAACACAAGCCTTGGATTTGGACTACCGCTGTACCGTTTGATCCTCCTTTCATTTCTCGGTGTTAGGTGTGAGAGGTATATTAGGTAGTCTTGTTGAGGTACCCTTTTTGACTAATCGGCCTAGTTGCATATCGGAAGCCATAGAGACTATTCCAAACTAGGACAAGTTGCTCACCTGAATGCAAGATTGTATGAAACCGCTTGTTTGCGTAGTGAATCCCTAGCTCCTGACGAGATTGGGACAGGGTAATCTTACCTCATCATAGGGGTGTTTTGGCTCTCACTTGCTTGGTATGTGCTTTTAGAGTGTAACTCTGCAGGAATGTATGTATCAGTTGCAAATCTGGATATCAGTTTTGAGGTAGAAAATTTGGGGCATAAATTAGTGTTTGAGTACAGTCGTCCAGCTTAAGATTTTAACTGTGTGTTGTCTTTGTTTGAGTCGAGGTGCTGTGCGTTTTTTGATTTTTGTTTCTTTTGCATTTTTTTTTCTTTCTTTTTGCAAGGTAGTGTTTCACAATTATGTCAGACGAGGCAGTTACCTCCCAAGCACTCTGGACTCGAGTAAGGTGACTTTATTGATTTAGGGATCTTGTAAGAGGACAACTAGTGTTTGCTTTGCTACCCCCGGCTACAAGACGGAGGAGAGTCAGGCATAATTCACCGGTTCGACAGTTACCTTCCTTCAGCGAAGTCTAGTTTTTTGCTTCCACTTCAGAAAGAGAGTACAGACCAGTTCTACTAGATCAGCACCCCTTAGACAACATGGAGGATATGATGCACCAACTTCAATAGACTATCGCGAATATATAGTTGGATGCTGCACGCCAAGCAAAAATTACAGCCCAGCAGTCTGAGTTGATTGCTAGGCTATAGCAACAACAGCCGCAACAGGCAATAGCTTCTGCATCCCATCCACCTCCTGCAAACATTCCAGTACCCAGAGCTCCTGCTCCCACAGCCAATGTCCAGGAAAATGCGAACATCCTAGTGGATCTGATTCCACCCCAGACTTCCAAAGCTCCAGTTTACCCAACGGAGGCACTGTTTGAGTTTGAGGTCGACCCTACCGCACTGAAAGTGAGTAAGCTTAAGAAGCTTTTCAAACGAACTCAGGGTGTCAATTCGATCCCAGATATAGAGGACTACTATACTGATATGACAATGACATTGCTAGACAGATTTAAAATGCCGCATATAGACCGCTTTGATGGCTTGAGTGATCCTATGGTCCACTTGTGGCTATTTTCAGATATTCTACGGCCGATAGGCCTAACTAGACTGCAAAAGTTGTCCTTCTTCGGCCAGACCTTGTCGGGTATCGCGGCTATTTAGTATGCAAAACTTGAGGATTTTGTAAAAAGGAACTGGGAAGAGATGGCTGAGGCCTTTATCGTTCAATACTCTTACAACACTCAAATTGAGGTCACAACTTGTGATCTCGAAGCAACTCGCCAAGAGCCGAAGGAGGGTTTCTCCAATTTCGTTACTCGGTAGAGGGCTAAGGCCTCCATGATGACCACTCGGCCAGCTGAAAAGGACCAGATCAGAATGGTCGTCCGTAATCTACAACCGAGGCTGCTATAGAAGATGATAGTCTTACCTCTGCCTACATTTGCTGACCTCCACGAAATAGGGGTGCAGATAAAGGATGCAATGAAATAGGGTCTGATAGAACATGAGAAAGAGCAGCCCAAAAGGGCTTTTACACGCGGTTCCAACGCGGCTACAAGTAGTAATGCAGCTGCAAGGACCTCTAATGTTGGTATGGTCACCACCACACCGAAAACTGCCACTCATTTTGTTAGTACATCCGAAACCACCTCATAACCTGCAAAGCACCAACCCCGAGGCCAGAGGGTTTTCACCCCACTCTACATGTCTCTATCTACGGCCTTGAGGGTCCTGATAAAAAAAGGGCATCTGAAGCCCCTAGAGTCGTGCCCATTGCCTAATCCCCTCCCTCCTACACACAACCCGGCCAAATACTGCGCCTTTCACTAACAGCATGGTCATGATACTGACCTATGCTTCAGATTGCGTCATAAGATTCAGGATCTCATTGACAATAAGGTGATAGCGCCTCCTCAAAAGCCTAACGTCACTACAAATCCTCTCCCACCACATAACCAAACCCCTCCACCCAGGAAAATAAACCTTATCCAAACACTGACCGTCCCGTACGACCCTAGTATATACATCACCCCCTCCCACCTGCCTAAGCCGGCGCTGTTCATCCCAGAAAGCACAGACTTGTGCATGATGAGCGCATCCATATCCCAACCCGAACCTGTGGTGGTGGCTGTGATAGAAGAAGGTATGCCTGAGGGCTCCGTGAGCTTAACTGAAGAGGAATACAACCCGTGCCGTTACATTGTGCCAACCAGTCAGGCCAGACCAAGAGTGGAATTGCCGACAGGAATGGAGTTTAATGTAGTCCGGGAGGATGAACCAAGCCAGGGACTGGATGACTTGGCCGATCTCGAGGAGGACATCAGTAACCTGTAGTTTTTCGATGAACAAGATCTAGGGAGTGTACAGATTGGCTGGTTTGATATGAACGGATCAACGGATAATACGGGATGGCTCAGTAATGAATCGGATGTTGATGAGGGGTCTCAACCAAAGCAGGAACAGCTGGAAACGGGAATTACTGCAACGGCTGGAACGGTCGATGACAAGGGAAAGTTGCCGGAGAGCACCAGTGCTAAGAATTGTGCTCAGGAATTGGGTAGCATTTGTACGGCTGATACAGAGCAAGAAGCCGCACTGAAGCGGTTCGAACACAAAAGTGATGAGAATGATCAGAACGCTAGAAAAGCTAAAGGCCCTGTGGGGATTGACTGTGATGTGGATGCGGGAATATTTACAACAGAACTGGACAGTTGCTTGTCGGTTGTTGGAGGAATGGGGTGGGAAGACGATAATTTGCATCTTGCCCACACGGATGAAGGTTGGGGACAGAATATGCTAGATGATACATGGTATTTTGAGGAACTCAATCATATAACTCGGAGCGAGCGGTGTTTTAAGCCCCCACACCTAGACCAAGCAGAAGCATCTGGGAAGGATAAGGAGGCAGAAAAATAGAAGAAGAAATTGCTAGAAAAAGAAGCTGTACTAAAGCAGTTGAAGAAGATTCAAGCAGACATATCCATTTGGGGATTGTTAGAGGCTTCATGGGTGTGCAGACAAGCCGTCCTATCAGCAATGGATAAGGCTAAGCTCTCTAACGACACAACCCCCAAGTAATTAGTGGGATTGGTCTTCCTGGGAGGCGCTTCGCCGACTTTGACCTTTACGGATAAGGAATTGCCACTTGAGGGCTTTGAGCATAACAAGCCATTATACATCTCAGTTGAATGCAGAGAGAAGTGGGTGCCCGTTGTATTAGTTGATACTGGGTCAACAAATAATGTGTGTCCGTCGCGCACGGCCTATGTTATTGGCTTGAAGCCGGCAGACTTTGTACTAATGGCCCAGGTGATCCGGGCTTACGATAACAAGAGTCGAGAGGTGATGGGGACAGTTCAGATCAGAACGCAGGTGGGCCCGGCACAGCAGGACATTGAGTTTCACGTCTTGGATGTTCCGGTCACTTTTAACTTACTCCTTGGACAGCCGTGGCTGCACCAAGTGAAAGCTGTCTCTTCCACTCTGCATCAGATGTTGAAGTACCCCCATGGGAAGGGGGTAGCCATTGTTTTTGGGAACTCTTCTATACATCCTCCGTTGGAAGTCACTACATCGGTATTGGAAATTGTACATGGCGATGAAGATGTTTTTTTGTCTGGGTTCAGCTTGGCTGAGGCCCGGGTAGTGTAAGATATCCTGGCTATTGATGAGGGGTTGTACGTCAGTGCTCAATCCGTCTACCTCATGAATAAGCTACAGCATGTACCCGGAATGGTATTGGGAAGGAGCGGCCGAAAGGGCGTTGCTGCATTGGCCAAAGTGCCACATAACCCTCATACCTTTGGTCTAGGTTACACGTCTACCAAAGAGGACTGGGTAAGAAAAGGGAAGGAAATGGTAGGAAGAGCCAAAGCTAAGCAAAGCTGGAAGCACTATGAGCTGGTGCATAGACCCATTCAAGGAACCCTGAACGACCGCTTTGTCCGGGAGGGGGAAGATTTCCCATTTTGCGGCTTTCCTGAGCCATGGTTGAACTCTGAGAAGCGGCGTTTGCCCGACTTTGAGATCTTCTTTGACCTACAGTTGTAAGGGGATGAAGTTGCAGAAGAATAGACTCACCCACCAGCTGAGGCTGAACAGAGTACAGAGGATGAGTCCAATGGCAGTGAACTTAAGATGAGAGCAGCGCTGGCTTGTCTCCTTTCAGATCCTCAGATCAAACCAGAGAGCTTGGGGGATGACTTCACCGTTTCCATGATCGGAGATCAATCAGCTGTGGACCCTTCCGGTGGTATTCTGGATGCATCTATCACACCCTCCCCCGTTTGGCAGTTCGAGGAGGGCTTTTTGTCCAGCAATTCTAAATCAGGTAGTGAACCAGAATCTGATTCCACATAGTCTATGGAGTGGGAATCAGATTCCAGTTCTTCTAAGTTAGAGTCCGGTATTCCTGGGGTTAATAACCTGGATGCCGTTGTTTTGCCCAGGTCGTCTTTTTCCTTTTCTTTTGAGTCGGTTGTAATCGAGGAATTGGACGAGCTGGAAGCTTTGAATGAGAATGGTACCACTACTGTTTTTTGAGTACTTTCTGTGCCACTTATATATTGCATTGATCATGACTTTCAAAATTTTGATAAAAACGATGAAAAAGGAATTCCTCTAGTTTTGAAACATTTGATTGATCAAGAGGAGGAGAGGTTTGTAAAACCCCTGGTTGATAAAATCATTTCAATTAATGTGGGTACTGAAAAGGATCCGCGTCTGGTCCAAATCGGGTCCACATTGTCTTTAGAGGAACGCGAGCGCTTAGTCGCTTTATTAAAAGATTTCAAAGATGTTTTCGCTTGGTCCTACGAAGACATGCTTGGAATCGATCCTGAGATTGTACAGCACCGGATCCCTCTTAACCCTGAGGCCCAACCTGTCAACCAGAAGCTTCGAAGAATATGCCTGGATTGGGCTTTGAAAATCAAGGAAGCGGTCACCAAGCAGATAGATGTGGGGTTCTTGCTAGTATCTGAGTATCCTACTTGGTTGGCCAACATTATTCTGGTGCCGAAGAAAGATGGCAGAATTCAGGCGTGTATGGATTTCAGAGATTTGAACAAAGCCAGTCCGAAGGATGATTTTTCTCTACCACACATCAATGAAATGGTAGACTTTACCGCAGGCCATGCTTTGCTCTCCTTTATGGATGGGTTTTCCAGGTACAACTAGATCTTGATGGCACCCGAGGATAGGGAGAAGACTGCCTTCACCACGCCGTGGGGAACCTACTGCTATAGGGTGATGCCGTTCGGTCTAAAAAATGCTGGGGCTACTTATCAACGGGCTACGACCACGATCTTATATGATATGATCCACAAAGAGGTTGAGGTGTATGTGGACGACATGATTGTCAAGTCCAAGGAAAGAGAGGGCCACTACACCGCCTTGAAGAAAATTTTCCAACGGATCAAAGAATATTGATTGAGGCTCAATCCACAGAAGTGTACATTTGGCGTTACAGTAGGGAAAATGTTAGTGTTCTTGATTACACAGAGGGGCATTGAGGTTAATCCTTCAAAAATCAAGGCCATCCTAGAAATGCCACCACCAAGGACTGAAAAGGAGGTGCGAGGTTTTCTGGGTAAAGTGCAATTCATAAGATGGTTTATTGCAAAATTAACCTTGACTTGTGAACCACTATTTGGTCTCCTGAAGAAAGGCAAGTAATTCCAATGGGATGACCGATGCCAGGTTGCTTTTGAGCAGATCAAGCAGTACCTTCAGAACCCGCTCGTGTTGTTACCACAAGAGCCGGGGAAGCCATTGATTTTTGTATCTGTCAGTAACCGATACAATAATGGGCTGCATGCTTACGCCGGAATCTGAGGATAGAGTGGAGAAAGCCATCTATTACCTGAGTAAGAAGATGCTGGAATATGAGACCCATTACAGCCCGCTGGAGAAGGCTTGCTTGGCCTTGGTATGGGCTACCAGGAAGTTGAGGCACTACCTGTTAACTCACTCCGTAATTCTGGTTTCAAGATTAGATCCCATCAAATATCTCTTCGAGAAACCAGTACTTATGGGTAAGCTAGCCCGTTGGTTGCTTTTTCTCTCCGAATTTGATCTGAAATATATGACGCGCAAGTCAGTTAAGGGGAGAACGGTAGCGGAGTTTCCAACCAATCACCCGGTGGGGGGGGGGGGGGACGAAATAGTAGAGTATTTGTTCCAAGATGAGGCTATTCTGCAGGTTGAGGAAGAGATCTGGACCATGTACTTTGACGGGGCATCTAACTAGTACAGTTATGGGATAGGGGTGTTGCTGATAGCACCCGACAATTCCCATATACCTTTAGCCTTCAAACTCCGGTTCAAGGTATCGAACAATGAAGCAGAATACGAGGCATGTATCGCTGGCTTGGAAGCTGCCCTGGAACTAGGGGCAAAAAGGTTGGACGACATTGGGGACTCAAACTTGGTTGTGTCTCAAGCAAAAGGAGACTGGAAGGTTAAGGAAGAAAGGATGAAAATCTATCACCAAACCTTGGACGTTCTGATTCCTAGGTTTGAATTCGCTGACGCTTTATCAACTCTATCTTCCATGATAGACATCCCTTTAGGAGTCCAGATGCGTCCGATTATTATTGAACAAAGATATGTGCCAGTCTACAAGTTGATTGCCGCAATAGATGAAGTACAAGATCAGAACCCCTGGCATCATGACATCTGGAACTTCTTGGAAAAGAAGGCTTATCCACTAGGGGCAAATGCCAAAGATAAAAGGGCAATACGACGAATAGCTGCTCAGTTTATCATCTGCGGGGGTAAATTGTACAAACGAGGCCATCTGGGAATGCACAAGCTGTGTGTTGATGCAGAAGAGTCGAAGCGCCTAATGGAGGCCATCCATAGAGGAGAGTGTGGAGCACACATGAGTGGAGTAATGTTAGCTTGGAAGATTCTCAGGCAGGACTATTACTGGTCAACCATGGAGGAGGATTGTATTGGTTTTGTTCGGCGATGCCACAAATGCCAAATTCATGCAAATCGCAGGAACATCTTACTGTTGAAGCTGTACAACATGACTTCACCGTGGCCATTTTCAGTATGAGGAATTGACGTTATTCGGGTAGTTACGCCAAAAGGCTCGAATGGGCATGAGTATATCCTAGTGGCAATAGACTATTTTACAAAGTGCGTCGAGGCCCAATCCTATGCAGTGCTGAAAGCATCGCACGTAGCCAAGTTCGTCAGGAATAATATCATCTGTCGTTATGGGGTCCCGAATGAGATCATCTCGGACAATGGTTCCCACTTCAAAAAAGAAGTGATCGACTTGTTGGAGAAGTATAACGTGGCTTTTCATAAGTCATCCACATATCGGCCACAAACCAACGGAGTTGTTGAGGGACTGGCCAGACAAGTTTCTATTTGCTCTCTGGGGCTATAGGACTTCAATTCGAACATCTACTGGGCAACTCTGTATTCTCTGGTTTATGGGATGGAAGCTGTTCTGCCGATTGAAGTAGAGGCTCTGTCGTTGCGGGTTATGGCTGAGTGCCAAATAGCAAAAGCGGATTGGCAGCAAAACAAGTTCGAGGAACTAATGCTGTTCGACGAGAGGAGGCTGAAAGCACTGTACCACGTCCAACGTTATCAACGCAGAATCGCCAGGGCTTTCAACAAGAAAGTTAAGTCCAGGAATTTGAAAGAAGGGGATTTGGTTCTGAAAGACAACCGAGCTCTTATCCATGACCCTAGGGGCAAGTTCAGACCCAATTGGACTAGTTCTAACATCATCAAATCTATCTGGTCGGGTGGAGCTGTCATTTTTGTGGACCTAGATGGCCTCGAATTCTCCCAACCAATCAACATGGACAAGTTGAAGAAATACTATCTTTGAATGGCTCGCTAGGTCGAAAACCTGGAAGGGTAGCCTAGGAAAAAGTTAGAGCACAAAAAATTTGAAATAAGAAAAATTGAGCTCGCAAAGTTGAAAACCTAGAAAGGGTGGCCTTGGCAAAAGTTAGAGCGCAAAAGGAGAGTGTTAATACACGAGTGAACCCGAACCGAACTACGTAAGGCTTGATTTCCATCTTCGCGATACGTAGGCAACTTCATTCTGAAGTCCAGCCATAAACACTTCAAAATCAACTGTGTCCATGAGATTGTTCTGGTCATCTTTGTCTTTTCTACATCCAAGAGTTCGGTTGTGATCTTCACTATGAGAGCTGGTTACAGTACAGTGCAGAGCTATTCAGACAAGGGCCAACTTTTCATTTGCTGGATTTGGGCTTGTACATCTCAAAGATAGATTCCGGGTGTGTCCAGTTGTGATCCTTATCGAAAATGGTTTTGAAAATTTTTAATAAAAGTTGATTTTGTTCAAATTAATCGTTTTACAACTTAGACCATTTTTTGACCAAAAGGAAAATTTTCAGTGCCCACAACTTCAATTTCATTAATTTTCAGTTCTCTAACTCTTGATACAAATCGAAGTTATTTTTTATTACATTCAAAAGGAAAACTTGAAAGTTAGATCAAAGCAATAAACTTGGGGCACAGATGAGTCAGGTGTTCCTGTGTCGCCTCCCAGAGCTTGTAGAAGCTTTAGATGCTAAAGTAGGCCCGGTTTGTGCCTCATCCTCAAGCGAAGCTATGCATTCGCCAGAAAGGACGTGACTGAGACTGGGAGCGGGAGCCAGAAGTTCTCTTGTCCTCCATGCAGTGGGATATCGAGCTAGTTGTGAACCTTGGATTGGAAATGAAGCCGGGTACTCTATCCTCTCTTCTGGGCAAGTCTGGTCGTGTCCGAACTGACGCCTAAATCGGAAGGGAAAATAGAAGACATAGTGTGTCAAGCCAATCAACTAAAAGCCAGGCTTTTGAGACATGCTATAGCTCATCTTAGGAAGATCAAACCAGGGGCAACGCCAAGTAATGTCGACAGCAGACCTGTGGCACATCCAATGGCACCACCATCCCTCATTCAGGAAATCAACTAGCTGTTGGCGAAAGAAATAGCCTCGTGCTGAATATGTAGGGCAAGAGTCCACTACTTTCAACCTATCCATGAGCCATATTTGGGGAGGGATGAAAAATAAGAGAGATTAAAGAATAGAGAGATGTATGTGGAGAGAAAAGTGAGAAAGGGTTTTGAGAGAAATAGAGCTCGAGGGCCGAGTGATGTGAGAAACACATGTGAGATAAGGTGGGAAACATTACCTGTAAAAGTAGTGGACTTCCTTCGAATTTGGTTGTTTCTCGCCAATGGAAGGCGTCTAAGCCTATCAAAGTCTCGGCCAATGCCAAGCCAATGCAGCTCTTTCCCTCTTTCAAGCCTTGGGCTACTTCGATCAAGCGAACGCTAGACCCTCTGAAGCTAGGGGCAAGTAGGAAATGAGCCAACGTACACAAGCATAGGGCATGCTGCGGAAAACCTTGCCAAAGACAGTCGCTGCGGTCACCGGCATCAGAAAATCGGTGAATGAGACTGGGAATGTCTAGTTCTCCGTTGTGAACTAAAGATCGAACATTGTGTAAAGTGAGCCCACACATCTGTCCTAAAGCCTGGATGTGACTAAAATGGGACTGGCGCAGGATTTCCTCGTCACATCGGGATTCCATCAAAAGTTGGAATTCTTCAATCGTAGGGCATAGCTAAAACATGTGTAATCAGGTTCCAACATTTAGCCGCGACATGAAGGAACAGTAAACACAGCAGGTACGATTTAGCGGGAATAGTGCATTTATCCCGAAACGCTAGAAATTCACCTTTCTGAGCCATCCAGAGTTGCAATCCAATTTGAGAGTTTTTTGGTGAAGAATGGCTTCATTTGTGGCAAAAACAGAGCTAGAATGAAAAAACTACGAAGTCCCAACTTTTGTAGAAGATAAGGTGTTGAGTGGAAGACAGGTGGCAGCAATCTGGAGGTTCCCTGCACTAGTGGCCAACTGGCCACTTTTGTAGCCGACTGGCCACTACTAATGGCCGACAGCCACTTTTGGTAGTTGACAACCTTTGCCTATAGTCGACATAATTCCTATGGCTTTCCTATGTGTTGGCAGTGCTGAGAACTTGTGTTTTGTTATACTCTTGGTGCACTTTGCCGCCTTATTTTAAGAGTTTTATTGAGTCACTTTTTATGTTGTTTCGCTTTGTTTATCGAGTTGTTTTGTTGTTGCTTATTGAGTTGTTGCATTGTTTATCGAGTTATTGAATTAGTTGTTCATTGAGTTGTTTTACTCTGTCTGTTATGTGTTGGTCGGTTCGTTACCTGATTAAGAAATTTGCCGATACAATGTACAATATTGAAATTCCATCAAATCCCATTTTTGTGTAAAATGGTGCAATGCGATGCTCAGAATGTAAAACACATGTTTCATCAAAAGGCTGATTTTTCATTCCAATCATGGTTTCTTTTTTTACAAAAGGGTACAAGTTTTTAAGAAAATAAAACTGTACAATGTGTTAACACTACTAGCTAAAAGAAAAAAGCAAAAAGAGACTAAGCAAAAACATCTAGATTAGTGCCATCCACCTCAAGATTGAGAAGCCCTCTTTGTCCTCTTCTTGGGCATGGACTTAGAGCTATCTCCATTAGTGCTGCTGTCAGAGGCCCCCGTGTCTGAGCTAGCTACCGAACCGACCTCAGTATTATCTCCGCCCTCAGAATTTGAGCCAACGTCGCCCTCTCCGTCCTCAGATGACTCTGACTGTGAGCTCATTGCCTCCTCGTCCTCACTCGTCTCATTATCATCATTGTCTACGATGGGCTCTGAAGGGCCACTCTCGTCACGGGTGCCCCTAGCTCTACCTCGGCTGCAAGTTGGAACCTCCCGTCTCTCTCTCCCTACTGCCAGAGGAGGTGCTGATGGTCCTGCTGCAGCTCCCGCTAGAATGTCCGATGTGGCTGGGATCTGAAAAGGGCAGTTTGTCAAATACATCAGTTGTGGTGTATATCAAATGCAGTGTTTGAATGCAGTGTTTGAGTGCAGTGTGTCATAATAGTGCAGTATGGAACAGATTATGTTTGAAATGCTGATGTATCGACAGGAAGTTTCATGGCATGAAGTGTGAATTGAAGGAAATTATCGGAATCTTGTAGAGGCTGAGCAGGTTCACGCTCCTCTGCACCATCTCCGTCAGGGAAGCCACTAGCTCAAGGGCCTAGCCAATGTACTCTATGGGTGCTTGCAAGTGCGTTGAGGATCACTGTTCTATAAAGCATAATTGAAGTGAAGTAAATATGCAAAATGTAAAGTATGGTATATACTAGAGTCGAGCCTCGGACCTCGACAAGCTCATGCCCGGCTGGTGCGGGCTTAATGGGTATCTGGCAAGCCTTCCCGGTATGTCGCTAGTAGGTGAGTGTGGTAGGCAGCTCTGGCCACCTAATCCTTTGTCTTGCCCCAGACCCTCTCCTGCCATGGGTCCTGGTCGCCCCGGCCCTCTGCCTCTCTCTCCTGCAACTGGAGCGCTCGTTTTCTCACATCCACGGGCGCCAGTCAAAGGTGGCATGAGGTATGTCTAGATGAAGGATGTGTAATCACCCTTGACTCGGAAGAAGTCGGTGTTCCAGCCTCTCGTGAAATCAATCATCTCTTACAAAGTTTATTTCTCTGTGGCTCTCATGTATGTCGGAGGTGGCATGGGAACTACCGACTTGAGCAAACCGATGGTCTGGCGTAAGAACCGATCCTCTAAGAACCACTCTCGAAAAATCGGGCCCTCGAGTAGGAGCCGGAAGCGAGAAGCCTCTCGGGTACCAGCAAACTGATCCCTGACTCTCTCAAGCATCGTCGCCTAAGGCTGCCAAGTGATCTATAAATAGAGAATGTGCAGATTGTTAGCTGTTATCAGATATTGCAATATGAGTCAGAATCGAAAGAAAACAGAAATAACAGAGAAGCTTGAGTTACCTCAGCCGCAATCACGGTATCGAAGTATCGACTGAAGAAAGGGAAGGACTCCCGGGACCTCTGCTGGCATCTCCCGTCATACCGATGGGAGTATGGCACGACAGGTGGCATCTCCACCTCTGGCTTTGGGGCAAGTCTTGGAAAGTAGGCGTATCCCCATAGATGTAGAAAGCGAAAGGGCAACAGATAAATGCATGTGAAGCAGAAAGCAGATTGTGTGTGTGCAGTGTATAGAGTATGCAAAGCAGAAGACAAACAGTGTGTGTGCAGTGTATAGAGTATGCAAAGAAGAAAGCAAATTGTGTGTGTACGGTGTACAGGGAATGCTAAGCAGAAATCACAACAGGAAATGCAAAACAGAGAAGTAAAGCATACCTCCCAGGCCCTCTAGTAGCCTCTTATTAGATGCCCGCTCTTGCAAGAGGTCGAGCTCATGTACCCGTATAAGGTGGCCAAGCCAGGGCCGCCCCAATCGTAGAGTCGGACACAGGATAGATCCACCAGGGCACTCATGAGGTATAGCCCGACGGTGTTCGCCCGGTCGGCAAACAAGGTAGTGCCAAACAAGAACATCAGGAAACCTCGGACATACTACTCGGTCTCCTCTCTGGTCACTGGTGTTGTCCCTCTGTAGTGGTCTACAAACCAAGAGTATCGAACCATCCCTAATCGGGAGATAGGTGGGCGAGTCCCCAGCAGATAAATCTGAGCAGCCTTCCACTCACCCATATCAGTATCATAAGGAATTGGATGACCCCCTACCTCTATGTCGGTGAGCATAGAGAAGTCAAAGGGAGTCATCGTCATCTCCCCTACGGTAGAAAAGTGAAAGGAATCGGTGGTATCCCACCACCTCTCTACCAAGGCACCCAGTAGACGTCTGCTCGCTATGAGGCGTGAGAGCCCCATGCAGAATGAGCCGAAGCCGGCCTCATCGATGATGTGGCGAACGTCGTCAGGGAGCTCCATGTATCACTCTCTCACCGATGTGGTCCCGTATCCTCTGATGGCGCGTGAATCCCCTTGTGATCAGGACAAGAAGATAAAATGTAATGTAAGTAATACAATGGAAAAGTGTGATTGGACAAGCAGTGCAAGGTATATTGAGAAAATGCAAGAATGCAGTGTATACCTCAGAGGTGCCATGAGAAAAATGTGACTCCAGCTATAATATTCCCAACACTTCATCTAGAGCCAAACACACTCCTATGTTAAACTCCATTAAGGATATCTAAACCCAACTCCAAACTTGATAGTAGGTGTGACCAAACACCCCATTTCAACACAAAAAAAAAAAAAAAAAAGAAAAAAAGAAAAGAAGAAGAAGTGCAGATTTTTTTACTTCATTGTCTTCATTCTTCCCTCTCTAACTTCTTTCTACATTCTCTCTCATTTTCCTTTACTTTCTTGGTGGCCAAACACCACACCTTTGCTCCACCCTTACACCACCACCTTAACCCACCATCTCCACCACCGCCGGCCACCTTATCTCGCCGAAAAAAGAGTCCGGTCGGCCACTCCTTCACTCCATCCGAAAATAGCACAATAGAAGTACCAACTCTAAATTTTTCTTAATCTTTTGAAGAATCAAAGCTTGGGGTTTATTTTCTTGATGGATTAGAGGCTTGTAATTGGTAAAAATCTTTCTCTAAAAGTTTAGTTTAAGGTTTTACATATTTTGAGTTAAAGATGATGAAAATTTTCTATTTTAGATCTATTATGATTTGGGGTTTGATTGTTGAGTTTTATGCTCTCAATTAGTTTCTATGAATGTTTTACATGTAGAAAAATGATCAATTTGACGGTTGTTTTGGAGATTAAGATTTGGGTTAATCTAGGGTTTGAATGTGATGTAAAAATTGGGGATTTTGGTGTTAGGAAATTTATATGTTGAAATTGATTTGATAAATGGTGGATTGAGTACCTCTATATTCTATGGAGGAATTTTATAAATGATTGAAGCGGTTTTACTTAAGTTGTTGAGTTTATGAAAAATGTTGATTTTTGACTTTTGTAGTTAATTGATGGTGGTATTGTGCATATAAATTGATTGGACATTTAAAAAGTTACTAACTCAAAAATGTACAAAGGATGGGTGTTGTGGAGATTGGATAAGTTATTTGTTTGGGTGACTTGAAGTTGGAGGAGTTCTTTAGCTTGTCATTCCATAGCATAACTTATTTAGGATCATTTTTGTAGATGTTGTAATTTTCATTGAAAGCTTTTTCCTAATTTTAGATCCTATTTACTAATTGTTAGGATTGGAGGAAGGCATCTTTACACTTCTTGGGAATTAATTTGTAGAGTTTCAAATCTACGTTTTTGCTATTTTTGGAGGTGAGTATACTTACCATGGAAATTACCTTACCTCTATCTTTATTACAAAGTTTGAAAATAATTTTTGAATTAAAGGAAGTGAATGATACATTTCATCATGATATATGTATAAAAAGAAAATCTATAAATTTATTGAGGCCAAGGGTTGAGTTTAAATAAATATATGATTTCATTTGTATAATGACGCATTAATTTTGTTTTATGATAATTTATTTAAGTTGAGTCCTTCAAATTTTATGATGATGATGATTGAATGACAATGAAACGTTATGCGAGGGTATTTATTTTATTGATCATATAACCGAATATAGCCTTTAGGGCCACAAGGGCCAAAATGCTTTGGGGTCCTGGGGACCGAAATGTTGTAAGGACCATAAGGGTCATTCTATATATAAAGGATCCCGGGGACTGAAACATTGAAATGAGAATTGAAGTGCTACGATGACATGAGTTATGTTTCTATGGTTATGTTTTGGATAATGGTACCGTCACCACCTAAGTCTCGAGGTAACGCGACCCTAAGGCTATGTAGTGGTTCGTATGATGGACATAAAATCTTAATGTATTGAAAAGTTGTATTTTTGTTTACTTTCATTATTCAAATGCATTTTTTTTTTCTGCCTTATGAGATTCCTTGGAAAAATCTTGATAACGTTTTATGAAAATTTTATTTCGTTATTTTTATTTTTATTTTTTCTTATTTTTTATTTTGTATAAATTTCAGTCCAATTAAGCTCTTATGTTTATTATCTTTATTTTGAACCCAATTGGAAGGAGCAAGTTTTATAACTCCATGGTATTGGTATACTCATTGGGCTTTAGCTCATTCTTTTTGAATAATTTTTTTTTTTTCAGATTCATAGACTTTTGTGTGGCTCGCCTCAACTTGGAAGATTAGAATTTTTTGAAGGATCAAAGGTGGGCATCTTGTAGTTGAGGTTTTGCTTAGG
The DNA here is from genome assembly GCA_036172215.1 of Camellia granthamiana. Taxonomy (NCBI): domain Eukaryota; kingdom Viridiplantae; phylum Streptophyta; class Magnoliopsida; order Ericales; family Theaceae; genus Camellia; species Camellia granthamiana. The sequence goes on from CM069911.1 coordinate 107,147,099, forward strand.
GTCATTCTAGGATGGAAGTTTATCCTCTTTTTTTTTTATGAAGGAGGTTGATTGTAAATATTTGCTTATGAAGTTGGATGTATTGATGGATTCCTGAATAGTATGTTTTTTTTTTTTGGGAAGTGATGCTTGGGAACTATCTTGTAGCATGACGATATTTTTGTCTTTCAATGGATCATCTCATATATGTTGGACAATTGAAAGGTCTTATGCACTTTTGGTGATGTGGTGATGTGATGTAAGAATTATACAAGAATTGTTGTGTAAAGGTGCTATAGCGTTTGAGGTGCACCCTCTTGGCGGGGTTTTGCCTTGCCAAGATTGGGTCGTTACACTAGCTCACACAGTAAGAGGTCCTTTGGTGCGCCTCGTGTAAACCCCCTAAACTGACGAATGCTATTGGGCGGTAGCACGTGTATCTCGGGATGGTACGTTGCCGGGTCAAAAGGTCGAACACTAAGTGGCAGTGCCTCAAACTCTGGATCCATCTCCATCTCTGGAGAAGCTCCATCATGTGGGATGTTGTCCGCCATCTTGAGGAAAGATGAGAAAGTGGTCGGAAATGGGAAAAATGGGTGAAAAATGCCAAGAGTCAACGAAAGTCAGCTCCAAGAGGGAAAATGGTAGAAAAAAAGTCAACCCGAGAAAGGGTGCCAAACTCAAGGGTAACTCGAGAGAAACAAGCCTCAAGTGGGGGAAATGAATAAAGGAGCATCGAAATTGATTTTCAATTGGTTCAAAATGGAGTAAACTACGAGGGTTTAGCGAAAAAAATGTTCATGGGGCATTAGAAAACACGTATAATGCTCGGATCTAAGGAGGAAAATGGTCTAGAGAGAGAGGAGGATGATTTTCGGCAATAGAGAAGTGGGGAAATAGGGTTTGGCACCCTATACTTAAACACCCGAGGTGAAATGGACATTTTGCCCCGAATCTGCCATTGGTGGCCGACCAACCACCATTTGTGGCCAAAAACTTTTTTTGGTGGCCAATGGGTGGCCGATTACCTTCCCTGGTGGCCAACTGGTTCCTAGTGCTCCTATATTGGGTCTTTATGCTGTTTTGTGCCATTAGTTCTCAATAAAGTGCAAGAAAGGTTCACTTTTAAGCTCGAACGCCTCTATGGAAGCTCTGGGCCATGTCTTCGGTGCATGATGTTCAACATGAATGAGGTGTATCCTTTTAAATTGGTTGCAACTTTTTCCAGGGGTTAAGTTGGAAGTTGTTCTTGAAATTGGGTTTCACGATTATGTTTTCGTTATTGCGTAAAATGTGTATTTTTCGATTATGCATGGAATTTACATTCGCTATATTCACATGGAATCATGCATCCTATATTGTTGCATAGAATCATGCATCCTCATGTGGCATAGAACATGCTCTGGCTCGTGCTGTGTAGAATATTACATGTTGTGCTTGAAACATGTTTCTAACATTTTGTTATGCTTATCTTGCGTAGAACATACACTCTTGCTATATCCCGCTTGTTAAGCTTTTTTCTTATGCAAGCACGATATTGCATGTACGGTTCATTCAAAGCTGGTGCAATCAGACGATGTTATATGTGTGGTCATTCAGAGGAGTTCCAGGTGAAACCGCTCCTGTCCTTTGATCCGACTCTTGTGTTGGTTAGAAGCATTCGGGTACACCCGGTGTTTACACCGCTTCTTGTTTTGGTTAGAAACATTCGGGTACGCCCGGTATTTTTACCACTCCCTATTTTGGTTAGAAGCATTCGGGTATGCCTGGTGTTTATACCCTAGCTTTGGTTAGAAACATTGGGACGTGTTTCCGATGTTTATACCACCCCTCCTGTTAGAAGCGTTTGGAACGTGTTCCGATACTTATACCACCCTGCTTTGGTTAGAAACATTGGGACGTGTTTCTGATGTTTATATCACCCCTCCGGTTAGAAGCGTTTGGAACATGTTCCGATGCTTATACTACCCTGCTTTGGTTAGAAACATTGGGACGTGTTTTCGATGCTTATACCAGCCCTCCGATTAGAAGAGTTTGGAATGTGTTCCGATGCTTATACCACCCTGTTTTGGTTAGAAACATTGGAACGTGCTCCGATGTTTATATCGTCCTCCGGTGTTTACACCACTCTCTTTTCCTTCTTGCGTGTGACACGTTAGGATGCTTTGGTTAGAGACGTTTGGGTGCGCCCCGGTGTTCTCATTCCCATTTTTTCCTTTTGCGTGTGGCGCGTTAGGACCCTTTGGTTATAAACATTCGGGTACGCCCGGTGTTTTCCTTTCGGTTATAAACATTCGGGTGCACCCGATGTTTCCACCATCCTCTTCTTCTCTCGCATGCAGCACATCAAGATGCTTTGGTTAAAGCATTCGGATGGGCTCCAATGCTTATACCGCTCTTTGTTTTGGTTGCAAATGTTTAGACGTGTTCCACTATTTATCATTGTTCCCTTTGGTTCGGAACATTAGGGTGTGTCCCTGGGTTCATACCATTTCTCTCCTCAAGTGTGCCACGTGTTGGGATCTTGTTTGACGCCTCGGGTGCGCCCGATGGTTGTGTTGTTCTTTGTCTTTCCTGCGTGATGCGTAGTTAAGCCTGCATAATTTTCTTACATCCTTTCTGCATGAAATGTGGTTTGGTTCATATTTACTTGCTTATGTATGAGTTTGTTGTAGCATTTCTTTGCATAACATTTGCATCTAGATGTTTCATTACAGCCCTCATTGCACGATCATAAGTTATGTTGTTGCACCGTGCATGTTATTTGCATCTTGCCCCAGAACTACATTGGTGTAGATACCCCATTTTTGACCGACCTTAAGACTCAGATGTCACCGATTGAGCACTTGGTGATGTTGCATATTGTGCTCGTTCTGAGGTTTTAGAGTCTCGGCTGCGAGCCTTGCCTCCGGACTTCGGGGCTCTTTTGTGATTTGCCTCGGTTTGCGAACCAGGCCCAATTTTCTCTGTTTTCTCTTCGCGAAGGGAGGGAGAGGTCTCATAGACCATCTCTCAGTGGCCATAGGCTACGTTTCGTGGTCGTAGGCCATTTTTCCCGTTTGCAGCCAAGTTCTCGGTTTTTGGAGCCGTTGGCCGTGTGCCTTGGTTCGGGACAGCTTAACTACCTCCGTTTGCTCCAGTTTTTGGCACACACATTGTTTCCTCTCTTTTGAGAGACACTGTGGCCCAGGAGACCACCTTCGTGGTCGAACGCCACTTCTGGTGCCTAACAGCCTGTTTTCGGGGCCCCGAACTGCGTGTTTTGGCCCCCGAACCTTCGTTTTGCATCCGTCTTGGCCCATTTTTGGCAAGGACCTTATTTTCATTGTCAAAAATCTTGTAGGAGGGTGGGAGACCAACAATTTTTCTAAAAAAAACCAGCTTTTTTGGTTAAAAGTGGTTCAGCATGAATCCGGGAAGGAGGAAAAAATCTGCGCGGCTTCACCGAAACGGGCATAACTCTTTACACTGGAGGAATTAAGATATGAGGCCACACCTTTGGAAAGCTTACTTCCGGGGCTTCATTTTACACTCAAGAATCTCCTAAGGACAAGTCCGGGTAGGGGAGATATGGTTGGTTGAAGTAGGGGATCAATTCGGTTGGACCGAATCTGCGCGACTTCACCAAAACTGGCATAACTTTTTCCACAGGAGGAATTTTGATGCAAGGTTTGCGGGATTGGAAAGATAACTTCAAGGGCTACATGGACGACTAGTTTTAGGGCTTGACCCTTTTGACCCTGGTCGGCTGGCCACTTAGACTGGTCGGCCTACCACCTTGTCTGGCCGGCTGGCCACCTGGACCTTTTGCACCTGGCCGGCCATTCTTCTCTCTCCTAGTGCATTCCAGCTGTGCCAACTCTTTTGCGCTAGACCCCCTGCCCGAGGGTCTGCCCTTTTGGGGAGAAATTTGAATTGGTTTTTCCCCCCCCTTTCCCTTGGCTTCTCTCCTCTATAAAGCCAATCCTTGAGCCTCATTTCTAGGGGTTAGAAAAAAACCAGCTGGGGCATTGATACATACAACCATATATCTATCTCCTCCAAGCCTCCAAACACCTTGGTTCTTGGCCATTTTACCCTACACCTCATAGCCTACCACCTCCACACTCCATTTCAGCAACTTGGAGGCCATTTGCAGAGGTTGAGAGCTCAGAATCTTGAACCAAAAGCTGCTGGAGGTCGGCTCTTCAAGGGTGAGTCCCTATTTTCCCCACTTTTGCATCATTTTGCTCTATATCTTAGCCCCTTTTGCTTGCATTTTTGGGCTTTAACCTGAACTAGAAATAGTCTTATTTTGAGCTCATCTTCATGTTTGATCAGGACTTTTTCCTGTTTAAGGTCTTCTATTCCCCCTTTGTGCTTTATCTCTCTTTTAGGGCTTATCTTGCATGATACATTAGCCTTATTTGTGAGCATTTCTGGGCTTCGAGCCAAACTATAAAGTATCTTATTTTGACCCTCTCTTCAACTTTGTTGAAGGGCTCTTTGCTGTTTGAGGCCATCTGCTGCCTCTTGTCCTTTATCTCTCTTTTGGGGCTATTTTTGCATCATGTTTTAGCCCTACTAGTGAACATTTCTGAGGTTTGATATAAACTGAAAAAAATATTTTTTTGACCTCCTCTTTAAGTTTTCTTGAGGTCACTTTTCTGTTTGGAGTCATCTCCTTCCTTGCATGCTTCATTTCCACATGCTTTGAGCCATACACTTGAGCATTTGCATAAGTCTTGTTTTTGCTTCTTAGCCACTGAAATCCAACGGATTTTTAGTGGCTTTGATGAGGTTTTGAGCCTTGAAATCATAGAGGGGTGACCCTCTCACCCCTCATTCTCTTTACTAGCATGTTTGGCCTTCCGAAGAGACCCTATTTTGCATGCATTGAAGTCACTTTTCAGGCTTTATTATGAGGGTTTTAAGGTCTTCCTTGGCTCTGTCCGAGACCCTTTTGGCCATATTTTATGTCTATGATGCATGTGTAGAGCAATCCCATTCAGGGCCTCTCAAAGAGGCCTTTCTTTGCATGTTTCCGAGGCTTATTTTAGGGCCCATTTTGTGAGTTTCAGGGCTGTCATATTCCATTTCCAGAGTTGGTTTTGCCATGCTAAGTGTCTATCTTGTATGTGCTTAATAACCCCTTGTATGGCCCTTTAAAGGAACTCCTCATTTTTGCATATGTTGGCTGCATTTCAGAAGTTATTTGGGCATATTTTCACATATTTTGTTCGCTAATTTTTGCTGGTTTGATGAGTTCTCATGCGCTTCATATACATACCATGTAAACCATGTTTCCTAGTCAAAGTTGCATGCTATTTTAGTCCATTATGCTAGCATCTTTTGGTCATGCTTTGAACTAGAAATGTTCATGTTTTGGTACTGCCTTGGCTCTGTCTTTGTGCTTCATGGTCAAATAATGCATGCTTTGTATAGCTATAAGTCAATACATGTGTCTAGTTTTGAGTTTCGGGGCTCATTTCATGCATCGGGTGCCATATATCCATGATTCAGGATCATTTTGCATCATGTTTCAGTGCTGGAATTTGCATGTTTGTATGCCATATTTCATGCCTTGCCATGCCTTGTTGGAGTTGCATGTTATGCCTTAGGTTCAGACCTCGGTTCGTGTGCATGTGTGCACGCATTTCGATAGTCTCATTTTTCATCTCATGGCTACTAATGTGAATGTGGCTGAGGTCCACTCATGATAGTGTAAGTCCATTATGCATTGTGTATGCCATTTCAATCCATAGCATTGTGTATATTAGGTTGTATGTTAGAGCATTGTGTATGTCTTACTACATCGTGCATTGTGTATGCCATCTTATAGCATTACGTATGCTAGGTTGCATGTTAGGATTGCATTCATGCATGTCATGCATATTGCATTCATGCATGTCATGCATATTGCATTGTGCTTGGGATAGGAGTTAGCCCGAGCGCGGGAAACGAGGGACGTTTCGTACTCCGAGTGACGGAACGTGTCTCAATTCCCAGTCGCCGACACTCCGGATTAACCATGATGGAGTCTCGGTCCTGTTATGTTTATATGTGCATTCATTTCATATTGAGTCGTGCAATTCGACTCCTCAGCCATCATGCATCGAGATGCGTGATTGGTGGCACGAGGATCGAGGTGTGCATACATATGTGAAAATACATTGCCATGCCCCTTTCTTGCTCTTTGTTGCAGCAAATTAGAAACCGGCAATCTTTTGGAGCTTCGTGCAATATCCCGGGTTTAATTACAAACAGAGGCTAATTGGGGCATCGCAATGGATTTCCGCGCAAGGCAACTCAAGCATGCATCATCCATCATCCGGAGCAGAGCTGAGGCAGTCCATAGGCTTGCATGCTAATTTACTGCTTTCCTAGATTAATTTGTTAATTAATTAAGGTTTTGTACTTATTCGGACTGTATTATTTATTCGGGACTGTATTATTTATTCGGACCCTCCGAGTGAGGGCAATGTTGTAATAAGTGTGCGTGCGTGTGATGTATGTCTTCCAACCCCACGTCTTTCTCCCTTTTATTTACCAGCTTATGATGGTTAGATTAGGGCATGTTTCAATTAGCATACAGTATGATAGCATGTTTGCATTCATTCATCTGTCTTGCATGCACCGGGCTCGGCGCATCATATTAACTGCATCGTATTTCAATTCCGAGTTGAATACTTGTTAGTTGTAGCATTTCACATGCCATCTTTAGAATAGCCGAGCCTATCTTAGTTGCATTTTGCATGTGTTGCATTAGGCATTTCTGTATAGCTAGGATCATGCATTGATTTCTAATTAGCTTCTTTTTTTGGTTTGGAGTACTCGGTAAGTATTTATGCTTTAGCATCCTTGCATGCGTGTGAGTGACTGCCATGATAGCATGCTTACCATGAGGCTATGTGCTTATGTGATATAACTGCCTGAATGCCTGTGGGTGAAGGTTGGGTTATTTGGATTGGAACAATTCATTCACTGTGAGTTTTAAGCCCACTAGATAGTGGCAAAATCATGTTTTCTAAGCCCACCCGAGGGTGGCAAAATCTGCATTTTAAGCCTACTTGCGAGTAGCAAACCACTTTCGAAAATAAACAGGAAATGTTTTGTTCCAATTCAGGCGACCCAGTCTATACTTGTATGCTGTGCGCATCACATAGTAAATCTAGGCTAATAACCGGAATACGAACGCATAATGTTTTCAAAACTAGATATCATGGTTAGCAGAGGCCGATCTTTGATCGGGCGAGCGGGGGTGCTCACGAAGTGACCTTCCCCAATCGTACCCAAGTTCCCGAGCCGAGGCAACTTTGGTGATGACGGACACGTGGCCTTAGGCAACGAGTCAGGGTTTCCTAAATTTCCCAAAATAAAATATTTAGGTGGCGACTTTGTATATGGCCAAGCAGTCCATGTTTGGCACTTCTTTCTAAAAATCTGTTTTCTCAAAACGATTTGCCGGATTTGGACTCTTTGGTTCTAATTGAGAACCGTGACAATTTGAGTTCGAACTGTAGTGAGCCCAAAATGAACGGAACGGGACTCACCCTCCTGGGGACGTCTACAGTTTCTGGCGACTCTGCTGGGGAGTTAGAGAACTTGACTCGAACTCATGATATCTGGTTTTGACTACACTTATGTGTTTCTTTGCATTGCATTTGCATTGGTGCGCCTAGGACACCGTATTTGCCATCTGCTATTCCTGAGCGGTTTGCCAGAGGCTGCGTGCCATAAGGCTTACCGGTTACGGGCTCTGCCAGTACGGGAACACAAACCCTGGTTTTATCGGGGCACCCTTTTTGACCATTCGACCTAGTGCATATTCGGATCCATAGTGACCATTCCAAGCTAGGACAGGTTGCTTACCCAATAGGTTGTTTGAAACCGCTGCGTGCGTAGTGAAACCCTAGCTCCTGACAAAAATAGGATAAGGAAACCCTACCCCCAACATAGGGGTGTTTTTGGCTCTCACTTGCTTGCTATGTGCTTTTAGAGTGTATCTCTACAAGAATGCATGTATCAGTTTGCGAGTCTGGGTATCAGGCCTGAGGGCATCAGTATTTTGGGGGGATCAGTTTCACCCGTGGGTATCAGATTTGAGGCAGAATTTTGGGGCAGAATTCAGTAAAGAGTGCAGTCATTCAGTTATGCTCATATCCGTTCTAGTGAAATCAGGCTGAGATACTCTCTGTTTTATCTTTTGCTAGGCAGTCCTGGAACCATAGCTTCAGAAGGCTCCAATATCCCCTCCAGGTTCATCAGACTTGTGCTGATAGACTTTGTCAGGTCAGAGATTCGGTTCAAGGGCAATCAGTGTTCCTTTGCCAGAGGCAGGGTAAAAGGGCCAGCCAGGCACAGATCACCAGTTCAGCAGTTACCAGATCAGTGGCCCTTATCCACCCCACCAGTGAACAGTCATGCTGAGGCCTTAGTTTTTTTTTATCACAGAGATAGATATACCAGTCAGTCAGATAGATCAACAGAATACGTCAGGGGTGGAGGCAATGATGCGTCAGATGCAGGAAACTATGAAACTCATGCAGCAAGACGCTTTTCGCCAAGCGGAATTCTCCAAGCAGCAGGCTACAATCATGGCTCGGCAGGTCGAGCTCATCACCAGGCTGCAACAGCAAAGCGGCGCGTCTGCTTCACAACAAGTTCCTCCCCCAGCAGGAGCTCCAGCTCCTCGGGAGACGCCAAATGTCCAGGAAGGTACGGACATCCCGGTAGGGCCGGCTCCGCCCCCAATTTTACCCCAACTATCCAAAACACCTACCAACCTACCGGACTCTCCCTTCGAGTTCGAGGTCGACCCCACAGCATTGAAGTTGAGCAAGCTTGAGAAGTTGTTCAAGAAATCCCAGGGGGTAAAGTCCATCCCCGATATTGAGGATGGGTATACTGATGTGGCTGTGACGCTGCCGGATAGGTTTAAAATGCCGCAAATCGATCGCTTCAATGGATCTGGGGACCCCATGGTCCACCTCTGATTATTCTCAGATATACTACGGCCGATGGGCCTCACCAGACCGCAGAAGCTTTCACTATTCGGCCGGACCCTGTCGGGTGTGGCCGCTATCTGGTACGCGAAGTTAGAGGACGATGTCAAGCGGAGTTGGGATGAGATGGCCGAGGCCTTCGTTGCGCAATACTCTTACAACACTCAAATCGAGATTACAACCCGTGATCTTGAAACAACAAGGCAGGAGCCTAAAGAGAACTTCTCATATTTCGTGACCAGATGGAGGGCGAAGGCCTCGATGATGACTCTAAGGCCCACTGATAAGGACCAGATTCGGATGATTGTGCGCAATCTCCAGCCAAAATTGATGCAAAAAATGATCGTGCTCCCCTTCCCTACCTTTTCATATCTGCATGAGATGGGAGTACAGATCGAGGACGCTATGAAACAGGGCCTCATTGACCAGGAGAAAGAGCAGCCTAGGAGGGCATTTGCCCGTAGTTCGAATGCAACCACCAGTGGTGATGCAGCTGCAAGGTCTTCTGAAGTGGGCATGGTCACCACCACCACGTCAAAAATAGCTACCCCATTCACCGGTGCGTCCGGAAGTAGCACACAAAAAACCAAATATCCGCCCCGAGTCAAGAGGGTTTTTACCCCACTTTATATGTCTTTGTCAAAGGCTCTAGAGGTTTTGCTCAGGGCAGGACATCTGAAACTATTGGAACAACAGCCTCTACCCAATCCTATCCCTCCAAAGCATGACCAAACTAAGTACTGTGCCTACCATCAACAAGCTGGTCATGAGACCGATAGCTGCTTTCGCCTGCGCCATGATGTACAAGATTTGTTTGACAACAGGGTCATCGCTGCACCAAGTCCTGCAAAGTCTATCGGCGCTTGATCAGTGAACTTGTGGGGGATAATGTGACCATGTGATCGGGGGATGAACCAGCTGCGGGTGGCGCTCGATTTACTCCAGACGTGGGAATGGCACGCACTGTTTTGAGCAGTATGCAAAGGCTAGTTTTTGTACTTCCTGATTTGGGTGTTGAGTCAGTTTTGTAGTTTTGTTTCGAGTCTGTCTCGTTGTTTTGAGTCAGTCTTTTGATTAAAGTCTGTCTTGTTGTATCGAGTCAGTCTTGTTGTACAAAGGTCGAGTGATTCCGGAGGTGTTACCTCGGGCATCACCATTTTGTTTTGTGTTTTTCTTTTCGCTTTCTTTTGAGTCTGTTTCTGCTAGGGAGCCAGTTGTGCCAACAGATTGGAATGAACATCAGTGATTTTCACATTCTTGTCTTCGCTTTTGCCTTATGCTAGTTGTGCCAGAGGATTTGAATGAAATGGCGGAGCATCTCACTCACTCTTCTATGCCTCGAACTCATTGCATTGACCTAAGTTTTCCAAAAACTTTTTGAACACTGTGGTGAAAACGAAGAGGAAGGAATTCCTCGGCACAATTGAGGGAAAGAGAGGCATGCTAAGCCCTTAATGAATGAAATCATGTTTGTTAACGTGAGTACTGAGAAGGATCCTGGCTTGATCCAGATTGGCTCTACATTGTCTTCCACGCGAGCGATTCGTCGCTTTCTTAAAAGTTTTCAAAAAATGTTTCGCGCGGTCTCGCGAAGACCTGTGTGGAATCGCTCTTAAGATTGTGCAGCTTAGGATCGCTCTTAGCCTCGAGACTCGACCCCTCTTGATTTCAAACCTTGAACTTGGATTCAGAATGTTCCAAGGCCAATCATGATGTGAGGCATGTGTGGCCAGATTTGAAGCAGCCCGCGAACTAGGGGCAAGAAAAGTCAGATCAACAAGCTTATGAAGCTAGATCAGAAGCACCCCTCGAACTAGGGGCAAAAATGTCAGATGTGCTCGAAGAGTCAAAGACGAAGATCGGCAAGAATGCCAAATCCTAGAAGGGAGGAAAGAAGAAAGTTTGTGCTGAAGGATAATTGAGTTCCTACCCACAACACTAGGGGCAGATTCAGCCCCATTGGATGGACTCTTACATCATCAGCGAACAGTAGCCATTCTCCTGGATTCAGATGACTTCAGGATCTCAAAACCATTTGACATGGACAAAGCTACACTTTTACCCTTGAGAGGCTCGCTGGGCCGAAAACCCGGAAGGGAGATCCAGGAAAAAGTTAGAGCAAGAAAAAGAAGAAAGAGAACAAAAGAAAAAAGAAAAAATGCAAAGAATGAAAAAAAGAAAAGAAGAAAAAATGAAGAAAATGAAAAGAAAATATGAAAAAGAAATAAAAAAATTGAAAAGGAAAGAAAAAGAAGCTCGCAAGGTCGAAAACCCGCAACGGGCGCCTTGGCAAAAGTTAGAGCCTAAAAAGTGAAGGTTAAAATACTCGAGTGTACCTTAACCCCGAACTACGTAAGGCTTGATTCCCATCTTTGGGATACGTAGGCAACTTCGTTCTGAAGTCCAGCCGTATAAACACTTCCAAATTGATTATGTCCATGTGATGGTTCTGATCTTTGTCTTCACTGTATCCGAGGGTTTGGTTGCATTCATCACTCTGAGGACTGCCTACAGTGCGCTGCGGTGCCATTCAAACAAGGGGCAACTTTCCGTTTCCATTCAATGCGCCGCGGTGCCATTCCAACAAGGGGCAACTTTCCGTTGCCATGCAGCTCTCTTCAAGCACGGGGCTGTTTTCCTTTGGATCCGAGGTTGTGCATCTCAGGAGTAGGTTTCGTGCTCGTTGAGCAGTGGCCGTTTGCAAAAACAGTTTTTGAGAATTTTTACTGAGGTTGACTAATTCTCTCGAAAATTATTTCCATTTTTCTAAAGCTGGACCACTTTCTTGGACCCAAAAAAGGAAAATTTTCAGTGCTCATAACCTGACTTGCATGATTTCAAATCAGAAAATCGAACAAGCGTGCTAATCTAACTCTCATTTTGGTTAAAATGGTTTTAGCAAAAGCAAAAAACAAAAATGGTCAAAATGATGAACTAGGAGCACAGTTGAGTCAGGTGTTCTGTCTTTTCCCCATTGTCACAATACTTGCCAAGAAGGGCACTCTACCTGCCAGAAAAGGGCACAACTGAAGTTAACAGCAAAAGGGCTGAAAGCTCTCTCACCCTCCGAGCAACGAGGTATCAGCCAAGTGCGAAGCACGAACTGGAATGGATCAAGATATTCCACTCCCTTATCTGGACAGATCTGATCACGTCCAAACTCCCCAGCAGAGCATCGTCAACCGATGTCAGCTGCAGATTTGCTACACACCCAGTTGTAGCACAGCCCCTCTGTGGGAAAAACTCACTAGCTGCGTGCAGAAGAAGAAGAATCTAGCTGAGTGCTAGGGGCAAGAGCCCGCAACTTCTTGTCTACCCATCAACCACCCATGGGAGGGATAAAAAAATGAGAGATTGAAGAATATAGAGATGTGCGTTAAGAGAAAAAGTGAGAAAAGGGCTTTTTCAGAAAACTAGAGATTGAGTGCCAAGTGATGTGAGAATCACAAGTGAGAAAGGGTGGGAAACAATACCCGGTAAAACAGGCTCCCTGTGCACGTCTGAGTGTCGTGTCTTTTGTTTGTCTCGATTCTTGTTTTGAGTCGTCTTTAGTGTTACTCGATGTGTTTAGGTTGTGTGCCTTCTATTTCCGTGTTGAGTCGTTTTGCTGTGTTCAGTCGTAGGCTCAATACTTGGTCGAAAACTCATCTCTCAATTTCAAAAATAAAATCGTTTTGTGCTCCGAGTGCCGTGCCGTTCTCCACATTTGTGCAAAACAGAATTTGTTCTTTCATAAAACCGCAGGGTTCAACCCAGGTCATGTGAGAACAGTAGAACCAGGACCTATCTGAAGCTATAATGGTTCCGGACTGCAGAGCAAAAGCAAAAGAGGAAAATGTCGGGTATCTGAGTTTGTTTCGACTTCAGTAAGTTCCGAGACTACATTCCGTGTGTACCTCTTCAGGTCTTGCCAATGCTCCTAAGTATGAGTGTGACTCTACCTCAAGCTCAAGATCAAGCCTGCTTCAAGCTAGAATGACGTACTCTCCCTAAGTACCATTCCCTGCCAGAGGCATCTTGGCCGTGTTTGCGATGAGTTCCTAGGAGACCAACTGCCACGGTGGAAACTGGAGTTCGAATGGCTGATGCATAGAATGTAAAGGTTTGGGATTTTTGGGACTAAAGTCTGGTTTAAATACCCAAGGGTGTATCCCCGGCTTGAAATCTGTATGGAAGCCCTATAGGTTGAGATAGAGTGTATGCACCTCAATTCTGGATACTAAACCAACCTAGTCTGTCACCCCGTTGGAGAATAGGGAAAGTTGTGAATATGATCAGGAAGAAAGGTAGCATCCAAAGTGTTCTACATGAAGAACCCTTGTCAGTATTTCAGAGCCTTTGTACTGTAAGTTGAAGGTAAGTGTTCGAAGAGCACAGGGGAAGATCCCCATCGGAGTAGAGCGGTTCACCGCCACTCACCTCATGAGGTGCTTTCTAAAGCGCTGTTTTGTCCATTTATTGCTTTCCTTAAGCATCATGCATTGTAATGCATTGTACCTATCAAGTTTCTTTCTCATTCATGCACGATATTGTATGTACGGTTCATTCAAAGAAGTTCCGTTTGAGATCATTTATTAGTGTATCAATCACACTTCATTCATTTTGTGTATCTATCACACACATTATCATTTTGTGTATCTATCACGCATATATTCACTTTAGTGTATTAATCACACTTCATTCAGTTAGTGTATCAATCACACTTCATTCATTTAGTGTATCAATCACACCTCATTCACCCTTAGTGTACCTATCACACTCTCTTCACTTAGTGTATCAATCACACTTCTTTCATTTTGTGTATTTATCACACACATTATCATTTTCTGTATCTATCACACATATTCTCATTTTCTGTATCTATCACACACATCCTCATTTTGTGTATCTATCATGCACATATTCACTTCATTACCTTTTGTGTATCAATCACACTTCATTTATTTAGTATATCAATCATACTTTGTTCACTAAGTGCATCTATCACACTTCGTGTTCACATTTAGTATATCAATCATACTTTGTTCACTAAGTGCATCTATCACACTTCGTGTTCACCTTCAGTATATCAATCATACTTTGTTCACTAAGTGCATCTATCACACTTCGTGTTCACATTCAGTATATCAATCATACTTTGTTCACTAAGTGCATCTATCACACTTCGTGTTCACATTTAGTATATCAATCGTACTTTGTTCACTAAGTGCATCTATCACACTTCGTGTTCACATTTAGTATATCAATCGTACTTTGTTCACTAAGTGCATCCATCACACTTCGTGTTCACATTTAGTATATCAAAGTATATCAATCGTACTTTGTTCTTTAAGTGCATCTATCACACTTCGTGTTCACATTCAGTATATCAATCGTACTTTGTTCACTAAGTGCATCTATCACACTTCGTATTCACATTCAGTATATCAATCGTACTTTGTTCACTAAGTGCATCTATCACACTTCGTGTTCACTTTCAGTATATCAATCGTACTTTGTTCACTAAGTGCATCTATCACACTTCGTGTTCACATTCAGTATATCAATCGTACTTTGTTCACTAAGTGCATCTATCACACTTCGTGTTCACATTCAGTATATCAATCGTGCTTTGTTCACTAAGTGCATCTATCACACTTCGTGTTCACATTTAGTATATCAATCATACTTTGTTCACTAAGTGCATCTATTACACTTCGTGTTCACATTTGGTATATCAATCATACTTTGTTCACTAAGTGCATCTATCACACTTCGTGTTCACCTTTAGTATATCAATTATACTTTGTTCACTAAGTGCATCTATCACACTTTGTGTTCACCTTTAGTGTATCCATCACACCTGTTCACTTAGTGCATCTATCACACTTTGTGTTTGCCTTTTGTGTATCCATCACACTTTGCTTACTTCACCCTTTGTATATCAATCACACTTTGTTCAAATAGTGTATCTATCGCACACTCGCTTTGCCTACTTTGTGTATCTATCACATGCTCGCTTTGTGTATCAATCACACACGCTCGCTTTGTGTATCAATCACACACGCTCACTTTGTGTATCAATCACACGCGCTCGCTTTGTGTATCAATCACACACGTTCGCTTTGTGTATCAATCACACACTCTCACTTTGTGTATCTATCATACCTTGTTCACTTAGTGCATCTATCACACTTTGTGTTTACCCTTTTGTGTATCCATCACACTACGTTCGCTTCGTGTATCTATCACATATGCACACTGTATTCGCAGTGAGAACTACAATAATTCTCTTACATCCTTTCTGCATTGTAATGTAGCTTGGTTTCTACTTGCTTAAAACTGTTGCATTGTTATGCTTCGTTACAGCTTGTTGCTTTTGCATGATCATGAGTTACATCCGGCTTTGTGCATATCGCTTTGCATTTTGCCCCCTGCCTGCGGGCATGCCTGCGGGCACATCCTTGTTTATCTTGCCTGTTTGTCTAAGTCTTCAGCCTTGTCAAAAATGGGTCGTCTCTGGGCTTTGACATTCACTCCCGTCATTTCTTGACTTTCGAGTTCTGTCAAAGAGGGGCAGCTGTAGACACCCCATTTTTGACCAACCTTAAGACTCAGACGTCACCGATTGAGTGCTTGGTGATGTTGCATATTGTGCTCATTCTGAGGTTTTAGAGTCTCGGCTGCGAGCCTTGCCTCCGGACTTCGGGGCTCTTTTGTGATTTGCCTCGGTTTGCGAACCAGGCCTAGTTTTCTCTATTTTCTCTTCCCGAAGGGAGGAAGAGGTCTCATAGACCATCTCTCAGTGGCCATAGGCTATGTTTCGTGGTCGTAGGCCATTTTTCCCGTTTGGAGCCCAGTTCTCGGTTTTCGGAGCCGTCGGCCGTGTGCCTCGGTTCAGGACAGCTTAACTACCTCCGTTTGCTCCGGTTTTTGGCACACACCTTGTTTCCTCTCTTTTGAGAGACACTGTGGCCCGGGAGACCACCTTCATGGTCGAACGCCACTTCAGTGCCTAACAGTCTGTTTTCGGGGCCCCGAACTGCGTGTTTTGGCCCCCGAACCTTCGTTTTGCATCCGTCTTGGTCCATTTTTGGCAGGGACCTTATTTTCATTGTTAAAAAGCTTGTAGGAGGGTGGGAGACCAGCAATTTTTCTAAAAAAAACCAGCTTTTTTGGTCAAAAGTGGTTCAGCATGAATCCGGGAAGGAGGAAAACATCTGCGCGGCTTCACCGAAACGGGCATAACTCTTTGCACTGGAGGAATTAAGATATGAGGCCACACCTTTGGAAAGCTTACTTTCGGGGCTTCATTTTACACTCAAGAATCTCCTAAGGACAAGTCCGGGTGGGGGAGATATGGTTGGTTGAAGTAGGGGATCAATCCGGTTGGACCGAATCTGCGCGACTTCACCAAAACTGGCATAACTTTTTCCACAGGAGGAATTTTGATGCAAGGTTTGCGGCATTGGAAAGCTAACTTTAAGGGCTACATGGACGACTAGTTTTAGGGCTTGACCCTTTTGACCCTGGTCGGCCGGCCACTTAGACTGGTCGGCCTACTACCTTGCCTGGCCGGCCGGCCACCTGGACCTTTTGCACCTGGCCGGCCATTCTTCTCTCTCCTGGTGCATTCCAGCTGTGCCAGCTATTTTGCACCAGACCCCCTGCCCGAGGGTCTGCCCTTTTGGGAAGAAATTTGAATTGGTTTTTCCCCCCCTTTCCCTTGGCTTCTCTCCTCTATAAAGCCAATCCTTGGGCCTTATTTCTAGGGTTAGAAAAAAAACCAGCTAGGGCATTGATACATACAACCATATATCTATCTCCTCCAAGCCTCCAAACACCTTGGTTCTTGGCCATTTTACCCTACACCTCAGAGCCTACCACCTCCACACTCCATTTCAGCAACTTGGAGGCCATTTGTAGAGGTTGAAAGCTCAGAATCTTGGACCAAAAGCTGCTGGAGGTCGGCTCTTCAAGGGTGAGTCCCTATTTTCCCCACTTTTGCATCATTTTGCTCTATAGCTTAGCCCCTTTTGCTTGCATTTTTGGGCTTCGACCAGAACTAAAAATAGTCTTATTTTGAGTTCATCTTCATGTTTGATCAAGGAATTTTTCCTGTTTAAGGTCTTCTACTCCCCCTTTGTGCTTTATCTCTCTTTTAGGGCTTATCTTGCATGATACATTAGCCTTATTTGTGAGCATTTCTGGCTTCAAGCCAAACTGTAAAGTATCTTATTTTGAGCCCCTCTTCAACTTTGTTGAAGGGCTCTTTGCTGTTTGAGGCCATCTACTACCTCTTGTCCTTTATCTCTCTTTTAGGGCTATTTTTGCATCATGTTTTAGTCCTACTTGTGAATATTTCCGAGGTTTGATATAAACTGAAAAAAATCTTGTTTTGACCTCTTTTTTAAGTTTTCTTGAGGTCACTTTTCTGTTTGGAGTCATCTCCTTCCTTGCATGCTTCATTTCCACATGCTTTGAGCCATACACTTGAGCATTTGCATAAGTCTTGTTTTTGCCTCTTAGCCACTAAAATCCAATGGATTTTCAGTGGCTTTGATGAGGTTTTGAGCCTTGAAATCATAGAGGGGTGACCCTCTCACCCCTCATTCTCTTTACTAGCATGTTTGGCCTTCCAAAGAGACCCTATTTTGCATGCATTGAAGTCACTTTTCAGGCTTTATTATGAGGGTTTTGAGGTCTATCTTGGCTCTGTCCGAGGCCCTTTTGGCCATATTTTATGTCTATGATGCATGTGTAGAGCAATCCATTCAGGGCCTCTCAAAGAGGCCTTTCTTTGCATGTTTCCGAGGCTGATTTCAAGGCCCATTTTGTGAGTTTCAAGGCTGTCATATTCCATTTCCAGAGTGGTTTTGCCATGCTAAGTGCCTATCTTGTATGTGCTTAATAACCCCTTGTATGGCCCTTTAAAGGAACTCCTCATTTTTGCATATGTTGGCTGCATTTCAGAAGTTATTTGGGCATATTTTCACATATTTTGTTCACTGAATTTTTTCTGGTTTGATGAGTTCTCATGCGCTTCATATACATACCATGTAAACCATGTTTGCTAGTCAAAGTTGCATGCTATTTTAGTCCATCATGCTAGCATCTTTTGTTCATGCTTTGAACTAGAAATGTTCATGTTTTGGGACTGCCTTGGCTTTGTCTTTGTGCTTCATGGTCAAATAATGCATGCTTTGTATAGCTATAAGTCAATACATGTGCCTAGTTTTGAGTTTCGAGGCTCATTTCATGCATCGGGTGCCATATATCCATGATTCGGGATCATTTTGCATCATGTTTCAGTGCTGGAATTTGCATGTTTGTATGCCATATTTCATGCCTTTCCATGCCTTGTTGGAGTTGCATGCTATGCCTTAGGTTCGGACCTCGGTTTGCGTGCATGTGTGCACGCATTTCGATAGTCTCATTTTTCATCTCATGGCTACTAATGTGAATGTGGCTGAGGTCCACTCATGATAGTGTAAGTCCATTATGCATTGTGTATGCCATTTCAATCCATAGCATTGCGTATGTTAGGTTGTATGTTAGAGCATTGTGTATGTCTTGCTACATCGTGCATTGTGTATGCCATCTTATAGCATTGCGTATGCTAGGTTGCATGTTAGGATTGCATTCATGCATGTCATGCATATTGCATTGTGCTTGGGATAGGAGTTAGCCCGAGCGCGGGAAACGAGGGACGTTTCGTACTCCAAGTGACGGAACGTGTCTCAATTCCCAGTCGCCGACACTCCGGATTAACCATGATGGAGTCTCGGTCCTGTTATGTTTATATGTGCATTCATTTCATATTGAGTCGTGCAATTCGACTCCTCGGCCATCATGCATCGAGATGCGTGATTGGTGGCACGAGGATCGAGGTGTGCATACATATGTCAAAATACACTGCCATGCCCCTTTCTTGCTCTCTGTTGCAGCAAATTAGAAACCGGCAATCTTTTAGAGCTTCGTGCAATATCCCGGGTTTAATTACAAACAGAGGCTAATTGGGGCATCGCAATGGATTTCCGCGCAAGGCAACTCAAGCATGCATCATCCATTATCCGGAGCAGAGCTGAGGCAGTCCATAGGCTTGCATGCTAATTTACTGCTTTCCTAGATTAATTTGTTAATTAATTAGGGTTTTGTACTTATTCGGACTGTATTATTTATTCGGGACTGTATTATTTATTCGGACCCTCCGAGTGAGGGCAATGTTGTAATAAGTGTGCGTGCATGTGATGTATGTCTTCCAACCCCACGTCTTTCTCCCTTTTATTTACCAGCTTATGATGGTTAGATTAGGGCATGTTTCAATTAGCATACAGTATGATAGCATGTTTGCATTCATTCATCTGTCTTGCATGCACCGGGCTCGGCGCATCATATTAACTGCATCGTATTTCAATTCCGAGTTGAATACTTGTTAGTTGTAGCATTTCACATGCCATCTTTAGAATAGCCGAGCCTATCTTAGTTGCATTTTGCATGTGTTGCATTAGGCATTTCTGTATAGCTAGGATCATGCATTGATTTTTAATTAGCTTCTTTCTTTGGCTTGGAGTACTCGGTAAGTATTTATGCTTTAGCATCCTTGCATGCGTGTGAGTGACTGCCATGATAGCATGCTTACCATGAGGCTATGTGCTTATGTGATATAACTGCCTGAATGTCTGTGGGTGAAGGTTGGGTTATTTGGATTGGAACAATTCATTCACTGTGAGTTTTAAGCCCACTAGATAGTGGCAAAATCATGTTTTCTAAGCCCACCGGCCAAATAGATGGCCGACCGGCCAGAAAAGATGGCCGACCGACCAAGTTTGCTAGCCGACGACCTTCCGGAGCATTCTACAGATTGAATGGATACCAGCTGTGCCAGCTGGAATGCACAGACTCTGCTCCCCATGCACGTGTGTGGCTGTTTTGCACCCTTTGCACCCTTTTTGACCCTCTTTTTGCACCCTTTGCTCAAAGCTTCTTGAGGAAGCTTTGACCCCTTGTCTTGGCTTCCTCAAGAAGTTTGCACCTTTGCATTAGCTTCTCTTAGAAGCTTGGTTCCTTTGACCCTTTTGCATAGCTTCTTTGAGAAGCTTTACACCATTTCCATTGTCTATATAAGGAAGCCTCCTCCTTCTTTGTTTTGGTTCAGCAAAAACCAGACCTAGGGCATATATATCTGATATATATACACCCTCTCTCTCTATATCTCTCTCTGTCTCTACATTTGTGTGTTAAAGGGTTCTAAAGGGGCTTGTTCTTGGCCTATTGCACCACACCTCATAGCCATACACCACCACCATTGGACTGAGGTTCTTGGGAGGGTTTCTTGAGCTCTAAAAGCTGGTTTTTGGCCCCTGAAATTGCTGATCTCGAAATTGATCTTCAAGGGTAAGTTTCTTCCCCCTTTTAGCATTTTCTTGTACCTCATTTTAGCCTATCTTTCTTGCTGATTTGAGCTTAGTGTATAACATAAAAAAGTTTTGTTTTTTTGTGTTTAAGATACTTCATTAAGACCACTTTGGTGTTTGGGGTTGTTTGACCCCTTCTTAGGCCTTGTTTGGCCTCATTTTTGTTCATTTTTTTGTGAGCTTCGGGACCACCTTGTATTGGCCCTCTCACCACTGAAACCACTGAAATCCAAAGGGATTTCAGTGGTGGGGGCGGTGTTTTGAGGTCCTAAGAAGGAGAGGGCCATCCCCTCTCCTTGTTGTCTTGTTGGCTTGCATTTTTGGCCTTACAACGGGGCCTATATCTGCACACTTCTTGAGCTTGGTTCAGGCATTTTTTAGTGGGTTTTAGGACCCCTATAGGCCATTTCCAGAGTTGGTTTGGCTTTGTTGAGTGTCCATCTTGTATGTGCTTAATAACCCCTTGTATAGCCCTCTAAAGGAGCTCATCATTTTTGCATGTGTTGGCTTCATTTCAGTGGTTATTTGGGCATCTTTTGGCATGTTTTGTTCACTGATTTTGGCTGGTTTGGTGAGATTTCATTTGCTTCATATACTTGCCATACAGCTCATGTTTGCTAGTCAATTTTGCATGCTATTTTAGTCCATCTTGCTATCACTTTTTGGCCATGTTTTGAACTGGAAATGTTCATGTTTTGGGACTACCTTGGCTCTGTCTTTATACTTCATGATCAAATAATGCATGCTTTGTATAGCTATAAGTCATTCCATGTGCCTAGTTTTGAGTTTCGGGGTTCGTCTCATGCATCGGGTGCCATTTTTCCATGTTTTGGGACCATTTAGCATCATGTTGCAGTGCTGAAATTACATGTTTGTATGCCACCTTGCATCCCTTGCCATGCCTTGGTAGAGTGGCATTTGATGCCTTAGGTTCGGTCCTCGGTTTGCGTGCATGTGTGCACGCATTTCGATTGTCTCATTTTCATCTAATGGCCACTGATTTTGGCATGCTTGCGAGCTATCCATGTTAGTTTAAGTCCATCATCGCATGTTGTTGCATGCCATGTTTGCTTACATGTTTAGGTTGCGCGCCTAGTATACATTGCTCATTTGCATGTTCATGTTGCATACTTAGCCTCCATGCCTAGGTTGCATTCCATTGAGCATGCATCCCTTACCTCTTGATCAATCATGATAGGGGTTGGGGCCCTTTGATGTGTTTTGTGCTTGCATTTCATTTGATATCAAAGTTGCACACTTGGCTTTTGGGCCATCATGCATTGAAATGCGTGATTGATGGCCCAAGGGTCAAGGGCCATGTTCCCTTGAGTCTATTGCATGATAGGGAGTATGGCCATGCTCACATTTGCTTGAAAATTCCATGCCATACACTGCTTGCCCTCTGCTGCTGCCAATTGCAGGTTCTGCAGGGAGTTTTGGCTGGTTGGCTACATATAGTGCCGACTGGCCATCCATCAGTGGCCGATAGATTAAACAGTGGCCGGTGATCATTCCCTTTGGCCGGTGACCATTCCACTTGGCCGGTGGTGTCCCCCAATATCCAGAGAGTGTTCCTTGAGAATTGTGCCATTTTCAGAGGGGCAAGGCAATGTAAACAGAGGCAACAGTGCTATGGCAGCGAGTTTCCGGGCAAGATGGATCAAGTATGCATCATCCACACCTCCCGAGGCAGGGCTGCGGCCACCTTCTTTCTGCATTTATTTTGTTAATTAATTAGAAGTTTTGTACTAATTAATTTAGTACTATGTATTCGGACTGTAATATTTATTCGGACTCTCCGAGCGAGGGCAATTGTGTAATAAGTGTGCGTGAGTGTGTGTATGTCTTCCAACCCCACGTCATTCTTCCCTTTTATTTACCTGCTTTCATGGTTAGTATTAGGACATGTTTAATTTAGCATACCTTATGCTATGCATGCGTGCATCCATACATTTGTCTTACATGCACCGGGCTTGGCACATCATCCTAACTGCACTTGTATTTCAATTCCAAGTTGAGTACTTGTTAGTTGTAGCATTTCACATGCCATCTTTAGGATAGCCGAGCCTATTATAGTTGCATTATGCATGTGTTGCATTAGCCATCTTAACATGAACTAGGATCATGCACTTGATTACTAACTAGTTTCTGTTTTGGCTTGGAGTACTAGGTAAGCTTTTATGCTTTAGCATATCGCATGCGTGTGAGTGTTGCCATGACAGCATGATTACCATGAGGCTAGTTGCTTATGTGATATAACGGCTTGAATGCCTGTGGATGGAGGTTGAATCACCTAAATTGGAATAATGCATTAAAACTGTGAGTTTTAAGCCCACTAGATAGTGGCAAAACCATCTTTTCTAAAGCCCACTCGAGGGTGGTAAAATATGCATTTTAGCCTACTTGCAAGTAGCAAACCATTTTCAAAACCAACATGTAATGTTTTGTTCCAATCTAGGCGATTTGGTCTATACTTGTTTGTTGTGCGCATAACATAGTAATTCTAGGCTAATAACCGGAATAAGAACACATAATGTTTTCAAAATAAGATATCATGGTTAGTAGAGGCCGATCTTCGAATCGGGCGAGAGGGGGTGCTCATAGCTGACCTTCTCTAATCGTACCCAAGTTCCCGAGCCGAGGCAACTTTGGTGATGACGGACATGTGGCCTTTGGCACCGAGTCAGGGTTTCCTAAATTTCCCAAAATAAAATATTTAGGTGGCGACTCTGTATCTGGCAAAGCAGTCCATGTTTGGCACTTCTTTCAAAAAAATCTGTTTTCTCAAAATGATTTGCCAGATTTGGACTCTTTGGTTCAGATTAAGAACCGTGACAATTTGAGTCCGAACTGTAGTAGACCCACAAACGAACCGAACGGGAGTCATCCTCCCGGGGCGTTCGGGGACATCTACAACAACCCACAAGACTTCGAATTCTCAATGAAGAAATGTAAGCTCGCGCTCCAAAACCAATCCCAAACCTTTCATATTCATACTATTTTTACCCCAGAAGTTCATTTTGACCATTGTGCCACCCTACATTGAGTTTAAAACAGTGGAACAAGGGAGAACATTGGGAGCCGGCCGACTCTCGATAATGAAAAACACTGTTCTAGGCGGGAATGGGGCAGCTATCCATTTTTTAAGATATTTATGACCTATTTTGCTCAAATTCTATAAATATGAGCATATATCTCAGTGTTCAAGGTTAGAAAAATTTCAAAGAAGCAAAAACATAGTTGAGAGCCCCTTCTTACTGGTTGGATCTTATTTGGGGTCGGCCAGCTCCCAATGTTTAGTAAAACAAAGACTGTTGGCAGAAACAGAGGGCAATGGCTGAAAGCGAGGCAGAGCAATCTGGGTAGACAGAACAGCTTCTGGGCACTGTGCATACGATCATTGTGTCTCATGGTTACTTAGATTAATATTCTCATTATCATTGTTATAATAATTCTTATTGTTAGTAATTATCATAATATGCTTGTGCAATTATGGTTGTTTATTAGACATACCTTTGTTGTAATAACTTAGATATCTAATTAGTAGTTAGCTAGTTTAATTCATTTATTCGAATTTGTAATATTTAGTTTATTTCGGACATTTGTTCGGACCCTCTGGCGCAAGGGCAAATATATAATAAGCGTGTATGTCTTCCAACCCCCATTTCTTTCTCCATGTTATTTACCCGCTTATGATGGCAGCATAGAGCATCATATTTACTTAGTATTTCCATGTTCGTATACACTTGTTTCATGTATATTTGGGTTCGGCTCATCATACTAACCAATGTTAATTTCAATTTCATTGCTTGAATACATGATTTATCGCATGTCTTGAATTGAATCATATACCATGCTCATAGCCGAGTCTATTAAAAATTGCATAATGTATGCGTTGCATTAGTCACATTACATTGTTTAGGAACATGCATGTTTTCTAACCATTTTGCTTTATTTGGCTTACCTTGGAGTACTAGGTTGTAGACACCCCATTTTTGACCGACCTTAAGACTCAGACGTCACCGATTGAGCGCTTGGTGATGTTGCATATTTTGCTCGTTCTGAGGTCACGGAGTCCCGGCTGCGAGCCTTGCCTCCGGACTTCCGGACTCTTTTGTGCTTTGCCTCGGTTTGCGAACCAGGCCCTGTTTTCTCTGTTTTCTCTTCTCGAAGGGAGGGAGAGGTCTCGTAGACCATCTCTCAGTGGCCGTAGGCTACGTTTTGTGGTCGTAGGCCATTTTTCCCGTTTGGAGCCCGGTTCCCGGTTTTTCGGAGCTGTCGGCCGTGTGCCTCGATTCGGGACCGCTTAACCGCCTCCGTTTGCTCCGGTTTTTGGCACACACCCTATTTCCTCCCTTTTGAGGGACACTGTGGTCCGAGAGACCAACTTCGTGGTCGGACACCACTTCCGGTGCCTAACAGCCCACTTTCGGGGCCCCGAACTGCGTGTTTTGGCTCCCGAACCTTCATTCTGCATTTTTGGGCTCCGACCCGAACTTGAGATAGTCATATTTTGAGGCCCTCTTCATGTTTCATTAAGGACCTTTTTCTGTTTGAGGCTTCCATCTGTCACTTGCCTCTTTACCTCTTTTTAGGCCTATTTTTGCACGGTATTTTAGGCTTACTTGTGAGCTATTTTGAACTTAGTCATAAACTACAAAGTGTCTTTTTTTGAGCCCCTCTTCAACTTTGTTGAAGGGCTCTCTTCGATTTGAGAACCGCAGCTATCACTTGCCCCTTTATCTCCCTTTAGGCCAATTTTGGGGGGAAATTTGAATTTCATTTCTCCCCCCCCCCCATTTTTCCCCCCTCTTTTCCACCCTCTTGTGTCTATATAACAGACCCTCCAGCTCTGGAAAAAGGGTTAGACATATTGGTTTGAGCCTCCTACACTATATCTCTCTCTCTCTCTATATTCCAAGCACCAAAACCCTTTAAATCCTACACCATTTTACACTACAAGTCATAGCACCATATTTCCAACCTCCATTCCAGCCACTTGGAGCTATCTTCCAGAGGTTAAAAGCTCCCAAACTTGGTCCAAAGGTTGCTAAAGATTGGTTCTACAAGGGTGAGTCCCATTGTCCCTCTTTTGTGCATTATTTTGATCTATATTCTAGCTCCTTGTGCTTGCATATTTGGGCTCCAACCCTAACTGAAAGTAGCATTATTTTGAACTCTTCTTCATGTTTGTTTAAGGGTATTTACCTGTTTGAGGCTTCCTTTCTTGCACTTGCTTCATTACCCCTCTTGTATCCCCCTTTTCTTGCATAGCATTTTTTGCCTATATGTAAACTGTTTTGAGCTCTGTTGTAAACTGTAATGTAGCTTATTTTGAGCCCTTATTCAACATTGTTGAAGGACTCATCACTGTTTGGGGCCTCCATATGTCACTTGTCTCTTTACCCCTCTCTTGGCCTCATTTTTGCATGATTTATTAGCCCCCTGTGCTTCTGTTTTTGGACTTTTGTCCAAACTGAAAATGGCCTTATTTTGAACCCCTCTTAATGTTTCATTAAGGGTCTTTGGCTGTTTGAGGTACCCTTTGTATACTTTGTGTTTAAACCTCTTTTTGGCCTTATTTTGCATAGCATTTTAGGCCTACTTGTACACTGTTTTGGGTCTGGTCCTTAACTGTAAAATGCCATATTTTGGGCCCGTCTTCAACATTGTTGAAGGGCCCTTTGCCATTTAGGGCCAGAATCTGCTACTTGCTTCATTACCTCTCTCCCGGGGCCATTCTTGTATGCTAGCTTAGCCCCATTTGTGTTCCCTGTTTGGCCTCTCTTAAAACTGTAAACATGCTTGTTTTGGGGCTGCCTTTCTTCTTTCTTTACACTTCATGTTCAAATAATGCATGCATTGCATAGCCATGGGTCATTCCATGAGCCAAATTTCATGTTTCGGGACTCGTTCCATGCATCGGGTGTCATTTTGCCATGTTTCGAGGCTGTTTTGCATCATATTTTAGTGTTGAAATTTGCATGCTAGTATGTCATATTCCATGCCTTGCCATGCTTTGGTAGAGTGGCATTCGTGCCTTAGGGTCGGTCCTCGATTTGCGTGCACGCGTGCACGCGTCTCGAGTTGTCTCATTTTCATCTAATGGCCTCCTATGTGAGTGCGGCTGAGGTCCACTCACATTGGTGTAAGTCCATCTTGCATTGTGTATGCCATGTTTCAATGCGTTGTGCATGTTATGTTGTTAGCATTGTGTGTGCCACGTAGTTGCATTGCATGTTTGTATGTTTGCTTGCATGCTTAGGTCGCATGTGCATTGTTGTGCATTGCCTCACCTCTTGATCAACCATGATTGAGGTTGGGTCCCTTGTATGTTTTGTGTGAATTGCATTTGACATTGAAATGCATACTTGACTCTTTGGCCATCATGCATCGAAATGCGTGATTGGTGGCCCGAGGGTCGAGGACCATGCTCCCTTGAGTCCATTACATGATAGGGAGTGTGTCCATGCATACATTTGCCTAAAAATTCCATGCCATGCACTGCTTGCCCTCTGCTGCTGTCAATTGCAGGTTCTGCAGGAAGTTTTGGCCGGCCGGCCAAATATAGTGCCGACCGGCCATCAATGAGTGGCCAATAGCTTATTCAGTGGCCGGTGATCATCCCCTTCGGCCGGTGGTGTTTCTACTTGGTCGGTGGTATCCCCCAGCATCCAAAGAGCATACCCTTGGACTTTTGCAGTCCTCAGAGGAGCAAGGCAGTGTTAACAGAGGCAGTAGTGCTATGGCAGTGAGTTTCCGGGCGAGACGAGTCAAGCATGCATCATTCACGCATCCTGAGACGGGGCTGTGGCCACATTCTTTCTGCATTTAATTTGTTAATCAATTAGAAATCCTGTAATAATTAATTTAGTATTATTTATTCGGACTGTAATATTTATTCGGACCCTCCGAGCGAGGGCAATGTTGTAATAAGTGTGCGTGAGTGTGATGTATGTCTTCCAACCCCACGTCTTTCTTCCCTTTTATTTACCTGCTTATGATGGTTAGATTAGGGCATATTTCAATTAGCATACAGTATGATAGCATGTTTACACTCATTCATCTGTCTTGCATGCACCGGGCTCGGCGCATCATACTAACTGCATCTGTATTTCAATTCCGAGTTGAATACTTGATAGCTGTTGCATCTCATATGCCATGTTTAGAATAGCCGAGCCTGCTATAGTTGCATTTTGCATGTGTTGCATTAGGCATTTCTGTATAATTAGGAACATGCATGGATTTCTAATTAGCTTCTGTTTTGGCTTGGAGTACTCGGTAAGTGGTTATGCTTTAGCATCCTTGCATGTGTGTGAGTGACTGCCATGATAGCATGCTTACCATGAGGCTATGTGCTTATGTGATATAACTGCCTGAATGCCTGTGGGTGGAGGTTGAGTTATTTGGATTGGAACAAAATCATTGACTGTGAGTTTTAAGCCCACTAGATAGTGGCAAAACCATGTTTTCTAAGCCCACCTGAGGGTGGCAAAATCTGCATTTTAAGCCTACTTGCGAGTAGCAAACCATCTTTCAAAAACAACCATGAAATGTTTTGTTCCAATTCAGGCGACCCAGTCTATACTTGTATGCTGTGCGCATCACATAGTAAATCTAGGCTAATAACCGGAATAAGAACACATAATGTTTTCAAAACTTGATATCATGGTTAGTAGAGGCCGATCTTTGATCGGGCGAGCGGGGGTGCTCACGAAGTGACCTTCCCCAATCGTACCCAAGTTCCCGAGCCGAGGCAACTTTGGTGATGACGGACACGTGGCCTTTGGCACCGAGTTAGGGTTTCCTAAATTTCCCCAAAATAAAATATTTAGGTGGCGACTCTGTATCTGGCAAAGCAGTCCATGTTTGGCACTTCTTTCAAAACTCTGTTTTCTCAAAACGATTTGCCGGATTTGGACTCTTTGGTTCAAGATTAAGAACCGTGACAACAAATCGAGTCCGAGCTGTAGCGAGGTCCCCCGCGGGCCTGTCTACATAGGTGAGCATTTATTGTTTTTAGCATATTACTGTACACACCCTATTTTTCACCGCCCTTAACACTTGGGTGCCACTGATTGATCACTCGATGACGAAAACTATGTTATGCAAATGTTTATTTTCTTTGACAAAGAGAGCTTCAAATCCCAACCTTACACCCCATTTTGGACCAAAACTATTTTTGACCAAAACAATTTTAGACCTTAAAACCCTCTCTTTCAAAATATTTTTGTGAATTCTTCTACGATGTTCTGAGGCTCGCATTTTGTTAAATGTTGTGCTTTTCGGTAAATTGAGCAAGAACAAAGTGAAAATAAATGGAAGAGAGGTGAACTCTTTGAAAAATCTTTCAAAACATCTTATTTAGAGGTTTGGAGTTGAACAAAATTAGAGGAGAGAGAAGAAAAACTAGTTTGGGAGAAGTTAGGCATCAATCCGTTAGGACCAAAACTGAGCAGCCTTCACTAAAATAGGCATACCTTTTTGCACACTTGGAATTTTGATGTGAGGATGCCACCATTGGAAATAAGACTTTCCGGGGCTTCAATTTAGACTCAAGAATGACCTGAAACAGAGTCCGGACAAAGGAGATATGTCTGTTTGAAGTCGGGACCACAAACCAATTTTTTTGCTTGCCGGCCATTAGTAAGGTTTGACGGCCATGTGTTGGCCATTAGTGAGGTTTGACGGCCATGTGTCAGCCAGAGGTGAAGTGTGTCAGCCATGGATGAGGTTTGTCGGCCACCAGTGATGGCCAGTCGGCCACTGGTGTCAAAAATCAGTTTTTTGTGCAGATATTTTCCCTCCAGCTGTTCCACACTGCTCCAACTGTCCTATATAGATATTTTCGACCTGAAACCATATATTTCTATATATAGAGGACCTTTTCTATTGTTTTTCAGGGTTATAAAAAATTTTGGGAATCTCTCACTCTCTATATTTCTCTCTCTCTCTCTTTCTCTCTCTCTCTTTTGTGCATAAGTGCATACAAGTATAGATACACTTCAAGTTTGCCTATCAACCCTTAACCAAAGTTGCTTATCTTTGGGCTGAGGTTACTTGGGACCCTCTTTGAGCTCTAGAAGTGGTCTTGGCTTGATTTATTGCCTCATTTGTGTCTTCCCTTCAAGAGGTACAACACTCCCCTTTTTTTACACTTGTTTTGCATACTTGTTTTGCCATCTTTTTCAACTGTTTTGGCCTGATTTTGAACTGTGAAAAACTCTATTTTTATGGCCTAAAGGTGATGGTTTGAGGCCATTTTTAGTTAGGGGGTGTTCCACTCTTCTTGTTTTTTTGCTTGTAAGGTTTTTGTCCCTTTGTTCATCACTTTCAAATCAACTTTTTTGGGCCTTTTAAACACTAAATTTCAAAGGTTTTTCAGTGGCAAAAAACTTATTTTGAGGTCCAAATTTAAAGGGGTTAACCTCCCCTTCTTGTGTCTTGTTTGCATGCCTAGTTAGCTTCACATGTTAGCATATGTCTAACATGTTTTAGCCTCTGAAATAACCTATTTTAGCTCTTTTTTAGGCTGGTTAGTTTGTTTGATTTTTGTTTTGCGTAGTTGTAGTGTAACCCCTTTCACTAGTTGTAACACCCCTCGTCACTGATCACTGATAAACTACTGATTACTGCTAAACTGAGACTGATTATGATAAGTAATTGAACCGATTAAAATATTGAACTGACTGATCGAAATCTGAAACTGATTGATCGAGTATATTAGTTAAATCGCAACTCTATCTGTTTGCCTGCCAAATTATCTGTTCATGTTTTTGTGTTTAAACTGCAAATTGAAGGCCTTATCGGCGGCCGAGTCTGAAATTGATTAGTGTCTTAAGGTCAGTAGAATTAATGTGATTTTATGGCGTATTGAATTGAACTTTGATTTAGTATGATTAAATTGGATCAATATTGATAAATTATATAAATTAAGCTAAATTGCTTGAGTTGCTTTATCTACCAAATTGCCATTGTGAGTGGGCCACTACCTAGGACATCTTTGAGCCTTATTACACTCAAACAAAAATATTTCCTCAGCCCCTTTGCCCTTGATATAGCAGACTAGAGAGAGAGAGGAGGAGGGATTTTGGTTTCATCTTGTGTATAGCTTGGAGGAATTGAAAGAATTGAAGAGAAGATTGTAAACTTGACTTTATATTCTTATAATTGAAGACCTAAGGTAGATCATTGACCTTCTTCATTGTGTATTTGAGTTTATTCTTGCATGATTAATGGGTCTCTAGTGATCTAAGGCTTGAATTGGTTCAATAGTGTTGAATTATAGCTTAATTGATGCATGCATGTTTACATCCTTGCATTTGGAAGTCGATTTCATGGAATTTGGTACATGCATGTTCATATTATTGGTATATTCCATGATTTCATCATGTTTTGGAAAGAATTGGCTCAATTGAGCTAGCATTTGGAGCTTTGAAGTTGTTGAATTCATGCATGTTATACATTCATCATGTTCTTGAAATTTAGTTTTGAAATTGAGCTTGATTGAACTACCCTTGGGCTTTGATTTTACTAATTGATCCTTGAATCATGTTATTCCATGTATTTACAAATGTTTTCCAGAAAATGGGCACAAAGGAATCGAATTTGGTACATTGAAACTTGTTTTGAGCTTGAAGTTCGAATCTGGGAATGGCAGATTTTGAACTCACGCTCGAGCGGGGTTATTGGCGCTCGAGCGTGAAATTCATGCTCCCAGTACTTTGCACTATTTTACGATCCGCTCGAGCGGGGTATCGGACGCTCGAGCGAGACCTTGTGTCTTAAGCTCGAGCGGCTATCGAGCGCCCATCGAGCGTGATTTTTGAGCATCCAGTACTTTTGACTGTTTTGCAGACCGCTCAAGTGTGGGAAGTGACGCTCGAGTAGGAACCTTTGTCTGCATTTCCGCTCGAGCGGAGTAACCTACGCTCAAGCAGGACCCTTGTTTTCTGAAAATTCTGAAAAATGCTTTAAAGTGCATCTTTGCATCCTCATCTCATCCTAGGCATTCTTAGGTCTAGTTTAAGGCATCTTAATCAGGATATAGATATAGAACCACACCGAGTCTAAGTAGGGACTAAGTCTTTGTCTCCCGAATGTGAACTTAGTGTGTGTTCGTTCTGTCACTGTTTAGAGTTGGCTTTCGGAGACGCGCTCTAGCTGCTTATAGCCCAGAACTCTGTGAGTAACGACTGTGTAAAGATATGTTCAAATATGAACATTTTCTGAATACTGAATTGTACTGCTTTCTGAAATGACACTGTTAATTGAATGAATGTATGTCCTATATTCTGAACTGTATTGTGGCATCCTTAGCAACTACTGTTATTGACTGTTACTGTTACAGAGATCTCTGTCGGTTCCCTTGTTGGAACCACTACTGTTTACTGATTGATGGCCATCACTGACTGTTCGGTCTTTTAAGACCTACTGTTTACTGTACTGCTATGCTAAAGGATATACCACATATGACTGTTTGACTGAAAGACCGAATTACTAATATACTGAATCAATTGAACTGTTTTCATTACTGTAAGGACATTCATTCTAAATCTCTTTACGCATTATGTTATTCACTGGGCTTTAGCTCACTGTTTATGTATATATGTAGGTGTTCAGGCACCAGACCGGAGCTAGGAGCGTGGGTTAGACCCCATTTTTGTCAAGCCAACCACTGTGCCTCACTGCGAGATTCCGAGCCTGCCAAGCTATAGCTTAGGGGTGTTTTAATTTCCCCCGTCTATCTCCGTATCTGTTTTGTATAATTGTATAGACTGAATGTTTTCGTACTGTACTGTTTAATAGGGATTAGGTCCCTGTTCTGATCGACTGTAAACGTTGTACATACTGGTTTGCACTGTTTATGTATATGTATGAAAAGTCTTTTTGCATACAGACTCACAGCTCATTGGACATTGTTTATTTACTGTTTTGGCTTCCGCCAGGCCCCTGTACTATGTTTTACTGTCTTACTGTTAAGCAGGCCTTCGGTAATCTCGGATTACTGGCCGGTTACGGTGCTAAACCCATAGGGGCGGGTTTGGGTCGTGACACTAGCTTAGTATTTTAAGGCTTTAACCATCATTGGTGTGAGTTGATTGCATGTTTTAGTGCTTTTTCTACTTCATTTCAGCATTTATAATCTCTGCAATCTCTCTCATTTCTTCACTTTTTGGTTTTGCTTTGAAAGTGGGTTCAAACCACTTGTTTGCCTAAGTGTGAAATGGAGGTGCTACACCTAATGGTTTAATCCCTTAGGGGGTTCATTACCAATAGTGTAATGCCTCTTTCATGCCCCTAGCAACTTGTGGTTTGAGCCCTCTTTCCATTAGAGGACACTCACCAATGGACTTAATGGATTAATGAATGATTTTTGGTAATTAAAATGAGTAAACAAAATTGGCAAGTAAAAGAGGCAAGATTAAGCATTGTTTGTGTTGTATTGCATGTGTTCAAATCGGACATTAATTTGAACACAAGGAAAATGGGACATTTCATACTCAAAAATGATGAAATGTGCCATTCTCCTAGGTCTCCATTGCCCTTGATCATGCATGATGGGGTGATGGTTTCTTTGGTCTCATTTTGCATTTATTGAACTTGCACAATTGGTTTTACAAGCCATCATGCAATGAATTTGCTTGATTAATGGTTTGTGAACCAAAGCTTGTCCCTTCTTTGATTTCCCCACGAAAAGGAGAGACAAAGTGTGCAAACAACCCTTAAGAAATACACTGTTTTGCTCTCTGTTGCAGCAAGGAAGTTCAAACCAGCAGTGGCCGACAGCCATCACCAGTGGCCGACTAGCCACTAGTGGTGGCCGACCGGCCACCATCGGTAGCCGACCGACCCCCTGTCGGCCACCAACGAAATTTGCACAGCGTGTTAGTAAAGTGGAACAGAGGTGTTCTGGAAGTGGGCATAATTGTTGGTGTTCATATGTGCAAACAGAGGCTTGCAGCAACAAAACGGTGGCTTTTCGGGTGGAAACCGAGCATGCATGGGCCTCCGTCGCTTCTCGGGACTAGCTAATTAGTTTAATTAGCAATAGATCAAATACGTGTTGTAATTAATTAGTTAGTTATAGCTAATTAAGAGTTGTAAATAATTAGTTAGTTTAACTAGTTATTCAATTTCGTTGTGTAATTAGTTAACTAGAATAGTTAATTAATTCGAGTTTTGTAATAATTAGTTAGTTTAGTTTAGCTAGCTAGTTAGCTTTTATCCATTTGGACCCTCCTTCGTGAGGGTGTAATATTGTAATAAGTATGCGTGCTTGTGTGTATGTATTCCAACCCCACGTCTTTTTCCCTTTTATTTAATCGTTTTTGATGGTTAGATTAGGGTCATGTCTCAATTAGCATATCGCATGCTTGCATCCATTCATCTTGTCTTGCATGCACCAAGGCTCAGCGCATCATTCAAACTACATTGTGGCTTCAATACATCTTTGAATACATGTTTAATTGCATGTTGTTCAAATCGATCCATATGTCATATTAGTAGCCGAGCCTATTAATTGCATATTGCATGTGATGCATTAGACACTTAACATAGTTAGGATCATGCATCTTTCTAACTAGTTTTTGTTTTAGCTTGAAGTACTAGGTGAGTTTTTACTCTTTAGTATACTTGCATAAGTGTGAATGTTGCCATGATTAGCATACTCGCCATGAGGCTATGTGCTTAAACGCCAAACTACTTGAATGCCTATGGATAAAGGCTTGTTGTTTGAATTGGAACGATTCAATGAATATGCATTTTAAGTCCACTTTGTTGAGTGGCAAATAATGTTTTAAGCTCACTATGTTTGGTGGCAAATCCGCAAACTTTAAGCCCACTTAAGGTGGCAAATTCAAACCCTTTTCGCAAACAAACATGAAATTGAGTTGTTCCAATTCTTGCAACTTTAGTTTATACTTGCTTGTGCGCATCACATAGTAAAACTAGCCTAATAACTGGAACAAGAACACATAATGTTTATAAAAAATCATATCATGATTAGTAGAGGCCGATCTTTGATCAGGCGAGCGGGGGTGCTCAATTCATAACCTTCCCCTCTCGTACCCAAGTTCCCGAGCCGAGGTAATTTTGGTGATGACGGACACGTGGCCTTTGGCACGAGTCAGGATTTCTTAAATTTCTCCAAAACAAAAATATTTAGGTGGTAACTCTATATCTGGTAAAGCAGTCCAACTTTGGCATTATTTGATTTGAAATCGATTTTCCAAAAGATTTGCCAGATTTGGACTCTTTGGAGTTTATCAATTTCACATTGCACTTGTGAGATTAGATTCAGAACCGCGGGAGTTCGAACTGTGGGGCCTTTCTTTCAAACCTTTCGAAAGGGGGCACGAAAAAGCCGAGCTACAATTACATCGTATGTTTGTGTTGCCATATCAAGCATAATACTATGAAGCTAAGTGCTTAAATGAAATACTTATTTGAATGCCTATGGATGAAAGCTAATTGCTAAAATTAGGATAAGTTGATTAATATGCATACAAACTCACCTTTTCAAGTGACGATGTATCAAAAATAATTTTCAAACAAACATGAAATCAATGTATTCCAACTTTTGCAATTTAGTCTATACTCGTGTGCAACACCTAGTAATGTTATCTAATAATCGGAACAAGAGCATATAATATAAATAAAAAATCACATCATGATTAGTAGAGGTCGATCTTTGATTGGGCGAGTGGGGTGCTCAATTCATGGCATTCCCTTCTCGTACCTAAGTTCCGGAGCCGAGACACTTTGGTGATGACGAATAAGTGGCCTTTGGCACGAGTCTCGGGTTTCCTAAATTTTTTCAAAAAAATATTTAGGTGGAGACTCTGTAATCTGGCAAAGCAGTCCATTTTTTACATTTGATTCAAACACCGATTTTCCAAAAGACTTTCTGATTTGGACTCTTTTATGTTTATCTATTTTACATTGCACTTGTGAGATCAGATTCAGAACCACAGGAGTCTGAACTGTAGGGCTAATCGTATTCGAAAGGAGCATGAAAAGCAAGCTACAACAAACTTCTTGCTTAATCTTCCTTTGCCTTTGTGCTTGCTACGACAATCTTTGACCCGATGTCCCTCTTTGTCACAAATGTAACATTTGCTATTAAAATTGTACTTCTTAGTTTCCCCTCCTTAGAGCCTTGTGCGGAACTTTCTCTAGAATACTTCCGTTTCTTTACTTTTGAAACATGTTCCACCACATTTGCCTTAGACTCCATGGGATGCTTACCAGCTTGCTTTTCAGAATTGCGGTTGTCCTCCTCAATCCTCAAACGCACAATCAATTCTTCCAAAGTCACTTCTTTGCACTTGTGTTTGAGGTAGTTCTTGAATTCCTTCCAACCTTGTGACAATTTTTCAATTAAGGTAGCAACTTGGAAGGATTTACTGAGAGACATGCCTTCTGCATGAATGTCATGTAGAATGAGTTGGAGATCTTGAACTTAGCTGATTACAGTCTTAGAATCAACCATCACAATGTCCAGAAATTTACCTACCATGAATTTCTTCGAGCTAACATCTTCTGTTTTGTATTCTTTCTCCAAAGACTCCCAAAGTTCCTTTGTCATCTTGATAAGACTGTAGATGTTGTATAATGTGTTGTCAAGTCCATTTAAGATGTAGTTCTGGTAAAGGAAATCAGCATGTTTCCAGGCATCGACCGCAGCAACCACTTACCGGTCGGTTTCATTCTCTTTTAGAGTAGGAGCATCCTCATAGAGAAACCGTGCCAGGTTGAGAGGAGTAAGATAGAACAGCATTTTCGGCTGCCATCTTTTAAAATCAGTTCCTAAGAACTTCTCTAGCTTTTCACCGTGATTAACTGGCACAGTCATAATAGAATGAGGGATTGGTGCAATTGCAACCACCATACCAGTACTTGTTTGAGCATTAGTTTCAGTAGCCATGAATTCTACATTATAAAGCAAAATTATAATTAGAATTTTATATTACACAGAAAATTTAAACCATAAACACAGAATTTAATTCTGTCAAAATAAAAGAAATAAGAATTGTAACTTTTATTTTCAATTAATTTGAAAATAAAAATATTTATTTAAACAAATTAATTCCACATAGAAAAATATTTCCGTAACACTTCAAAACTTATTTCTGAAAACCAAAATTAATTTCTAACTAACTTCACAAATAAATATTCTGAATTGTTAATGACTACCAGTATATTTCTACTAGTCGTTAAAGAAAATAAACAGTATATTACTACTATTTGTGTTTTCCAACCAGAATATTATTTTTTAAAACTATAGAAAATAATTTTTGTAAGAAGAAGAAATAAAGAAAATGAAACAAACGAAAAATTTCGTATAAACAGAATAATTCGAATTTGTCTTAAGATTGTTGGAACAATCTTCTATGTAAAATAAATAAGTTGAAACTAAATCAAACAAATAAAGATAAATTACTTACATAATTTATTTACCGATGTGAATAAGTACAAAAATAATCAAGTCGAGTGTGTGACACTCTGTCTTTAAGACAGATTCGCCCCACTTTAGTGCTTACGGATAAATAACGTCTATCTCCCAGGATACAATAATCTTTCACAAATTGTATTAGTATTAAAAATAATCTGTTTCAGCGAACTAGAACCTATGTTCGATACTCTCAAATATTTCTCTAAAAACTAAAATGAAGAATAATGCAAAGAGAGAGCAAAACTGAAAAGACAAATGAATTTTTTGGATGTGAAAATCTGCTAGAAATGATCTCTATTTATAAGCAAATGGTGACTGTTGGGATAGACCCGAACATGTAGGTTTTCAAACCTGAACAAGTCTGATTTCAATTTGAACAGATACAATTTCAATTTGAACAAGTGCAAACCTGTTTGAACGTGCTGGACATTTAATTTGTTTGGTTTAACTTGTTTGAACTTGCTAGAAATTGGACTGAACAAAGGCACTATTTGGATAGAAAAAAATTGGCGCAAAAATTAAATTAATTTCATTTAGAAATTCAAATAATTTTTCTGCAGGAATTTGAAAAAATTCAAATAAATTTTGTCCAAAAAATTAATCTTAGTACCCAACCCATAATCTGTACATCGTACCTAAACCCGATCAGACAAACGGCGGTGACGGCACGTGCGCATGTGTGGTGGTTTGAGCCAAAGCTCACTTTGTTTATAACTCCTCCCTTCTACAAACTTAGGGTGCCGCTTGGGGCCCAATCTAAGTATGTCCACCTAGAGCTTATATACCCACATAAGCTCACTTAAAGTTTCAACGTGGGACTATCATTTTAAGGAAACCCACATTTTACACTTTAATTGTCCATTTCACGAACCTGAAAACGACGTCAACTTCCCATTCATTCATAAATGGTTTTGACGAACCGTTTGCACCGTGTGATTTGCCACGTAGCAAGGAACACATCACCTTTTTGGACCAACCCCCAAAAGACGTGTGGACCCTACTCAAATTTGGGCTTAAAGTTGGCCCAAATTAAGCCTATAAAAAATCATAATTCCAACAATTATATTACTCCAACACAAGATCTCTTTCTTTTATATAGTTTTCCACCTTGTTGACGAATAACTAAGATCAACTTATTTAAGGGCTATCATTAGCCTTCTAGAATACAACATATTTTTATCTTTTCTCCATATTTTAGAATATTCTAAACTATTCTAATACATAGTGGAGCTATTTACACTTTTATAGAATACTCTAGAACTTTTTGAATTTCTCTAGGCTTCTACAATATTCTATTAGCTTCTAGTTTGTTCTAGCATATTGTGGTACCTTCTAGATTTTTCTTGAACTTTATGAAATCTTTTAGATTATCCACTATTGTAGAATGATGTGAAAGACTCTTGAAAGTCTGGGTTAGTCCCAACGAGTCCAGATCCTCTAGAGTGATTTTTGGTAGAGTGATCTTAGAGTAATTTTTTATGTGGTTAAGATTTAATTCTACAAAAATTAAGAGTACAACAGTATTGATAATCACTTTTAAAAAAAATCTCAACGATCTAAAAATCACTCTAAGATCACTCTACCAAAAATCACTCTAGAGGATTCGGATTCGGATTCAATCCTACTAGGTAAGGGCAAAACCAGGAATCTTCAATCAAAGGGGTCAGAAGAAAGGCATGGACAAATTTTGGACAGGCAAATAGTGGGTCGGCTTGAGTTTAAAAGGATTAGCTAATTATTAAAATATAAATCAATATAAGAGAATTAGTCTAGTTAAAAATTATGAAAGCCTTGTAACACCCACATCATATATTGCTTGACATTGCATTCATGTACTCGTCCATCTTGGAATTTTCTTATTTTGTTTTGTATTGTATATGTGATATCGTAGCTTAGAGTAGAACTTAGAAGCATGAAAATGAAGAGGAAGCCTTGAGGAATGTTTGTATTTGGAAGGAAACCTAATGATACCAAAACAACTTGAATGTGGAGCTTTGGTATGGGAATTTGGTAAGCATTGTAGAGTTAGGGAATTGACTTTGAAATAGAATATTGAACACTTACATATTTTAGGAAACCTTAATTGAGGAGCTTAATAATTTTGGTCTTATGAGTTGAGTTTGCTAAGAACTTTGGTAGAAATTAAGCAATATTAGTGAAAGCTAAGCAAGATTAACTAAGCCTAATCAAGTAAGATTAATTAGACTAATAGTGATTAAGGACTAAGTGTGATTAATTATAATTAAGTTTGATTAATTAAGCTAATGAAGTTGATTAGTGAAACACATAGGCGATGAATACATACACCTCAACAGTTAGTATCTTTACAAAAACAAAAGAGAAATAATGAGAAGGTTTAAGAAAGTTCTTGAAAGTGTGAGATATAGAAGGAGAAAAAAAGAGTTGGAGAAGAAGAGAAGAATGAGAATAGAAGACAAATCATTAGAGCTTAAAGTTCTACGCTTGAGAAGTCAAGAGAAATTTACCAAATGTAGGAAATCATATCCTTTATCTTATGTTATTGTTATAATCTATCTAGAAATCATTTAGATTAAGTATTGAGAGATTAAGAAATTGGGAAAATAGGAAAGAGTTTGAGAATAGAAAATAGGTTTGAAAGGAAATCATGTTTTGGTTTGTTTAGTTTTGAATTCATTGCATACAAATATGTTTCCCTGAATCATATATAATGTATTTATGTTTTGGGGGCTTGAATGTCATGTTTTGAGGTATTGGAAGGACGGAAATGGAAGAGAAAATACTACCAAGAACACCTTTAGCCCCAAATTCTGCATGTCGACCACACGTACAGCCCCCAACTATCGCACATAAGAAGAAAATAATTGAAAGGCTTACCTTTGAATGAGGCCAAGCCACGAATATATATTGAATGAATATTTACAAATTAAGAAAAAAAATAATGAAAGGCACTAAATCTGTGATTTACACAATCACAGATTTTATACAAAATGCTAATTTTTTTATTCCAACACTCCCCCTCAAATTGGTGTGAAAATATT
Organism: Camellia granthamiana; assembly: GCA_036172215.1. NCBI lineage: Eukaryota > Viridiplantae > Streptophyta > Magnoliopsida > Ericales > Theaceae > Camellia > Camellia granthamiana. Next base: position 107,186,934 of record CM069911.1, read on the forward strand.
CAACAAACGCAACTTGCCAATAGAAGACTAAAGTAGCATTGGACCCACAAACTTTGTGAACATGTCAGCTAACTGCTCAGAAGAAAAGACAAATGATGGACTCACAAAACCTGTCCGAACCTTTTTTCTAATAACATGTATATCAACCTCGATGTGTTTAGTACACTCATGAAGTACTGAATCAGACCGATTTGTTATCACAAAGCAAAGAAGAATGAGTAACTTCTTCAAATCCCAACTCTACAAGAATAGATCGAAGCCATAGAATCTCACATGTGCTTTGTGCAATAGCTCGATACTCAGCCTCTTCAGAGTATCTAGAAACAACTGTTTGTTTCTTACTTTTCCATGATATAAGATGATCACCATAGAAAGTATAGAAACCAGAAGTAGAACGTCGATCAGTCCTAAATCTTCCATAGTTAGCATCGGTAAAGCAGGAGAGCTCAGATTGAGAGTCTACCAAGAAGAATAATCCCAAACTAGGAGAAGTTTTCATGTATCTCAAAATGTGATAAACAACATCAAGATACTTTGTACAAGGTGAATGCATGAATTGACTCACAACACTAACTGCAAATGTCAGATCAGGTCCAGTGTTGGTAAAGTAAATGAGACGGTCAACAAGGCCCTGATACATGCCTGGATATGCTAACAATTCACCAGACTCTAATGTGAGCTTAACATTAGGATCCATAGGAGTAGAAACAGGCTTGCATCCTAACATACTAGTATCCTTAAGCAAATCAAAAGTGTACTTCCTCTGGGACAAGGAAATCCCCTGATGAGAGCATGTAACCTCAATACCTAGAAAGCATTTGAGATTCCACAGATCCTCAATATCAAATTATGCGCCTAACTCCTTTTTGACCTGACTAATGCTGACTGTATCATCACCTGTGAGAATGATATCGTCCACATAAACTAACAACATGATACATTAGCCTGGAGAATTATGGCGGATGAAGTAAGTACGATCAAAATGACACTAAGCAAGCCCCATGGATAGAATAACTGAGCTAAAAATGACCAAACCATGCTCTAAGAGACTGTTTGAGACCATATAAAGATTTGCGTAGGTGACATACTTTCCCCAAATACTCCCCCTCAGCCCAAAAATCAGGTGGAGGAGCCATGTAAATTGTCTCAAAAAGATTCCTATGAAGAAATGCATTCTTGACATCAAGCTGATAGAGAGGCCAAGAATAGGAAATTGCAAGAGAGATAAGGAGACAAACTGTACTAAGCTTTGCACCAGGTGCAAAAGTAGCCCCAAAATCTTTGCCAGGAACTTGGGTGAAGCCTTGTGCAACCAATCACACTTTATAGTGGTTAACCGAGCCATCTGCCAAATATTTAATGGTGAACACCCACTTACAACCAACAATGCGCTCCCCAAAAGGTAAAAGAACAAGATCCCAAATGTGATTCTATTCTAAAGTTGCCGTCTCAACTTGTATAGCCACAACCCAGTTTGGAATCTGAAGAGCTTTTGACACAAAACGAGGAATAAGATCTGACTCAAGCTTGCCAAGAAAAGAACGATGAGAATTTGAAATTCTATCATAAGAAAGATGCTAGGAAATGGGATAATGAGTACTACTAAAATAACCCAAATGGTTTGGAGGATGCCTGTTACGAGGCGAGTTATGGTGAGGAGGTAGGATGGTAGAAATAGATGGAGAAGAAATACCTGACCCAAGAATTAGAGAGGAGGAAGCATGAGGCAACAGAGAACGAGGGTGACAAGAGTACACCTGCAAGGGGGTGGGGCTCTAGGGAGGTTGTGGAGGAAGAGGAGGGGAAACAACTTCATCTGCAACCTCATCCAAAATAGGAACCGGCCGGGCATTAGACTCACTGTGAGGAGAAGCCTGCAGCAAAGAGTTATCACCAAAAATAGGAAAATCCTCACAAAAAGTAACATCTAAAGTATGATGAAAGTGACAAGGCATAGGATCATAACACCTATAAGCTTTAGACATAGAGGAATAACCTAAGAAGACACAACGAATAGATTGTCATCTAACTTAGTCCGATTGGGACGCCGATCTTGGACAAAACAAGTACACCCAAAAACATGAGCTATGAGAGGAAACAAAGTAGTGTTAGGTATAAAAACATGAAATGTAGTAAGACCCTGCAAAACACGACTCGAAATTTGATTAATAAGAGAGACAACAGTAAGAATAACTATATGCCAATATGACTTGGGAACACATATACCATGAAGGAGACACCTTACAACAGACATAATATGATGGTTTTTACATTTAGCAACACCATTTTGTTCAAGGCTATGAGGATAGGTGAGTTGTTGAAGAATACCGATCTGATTAAGATAGGAACGAAAAGCATCTAAAATGTATTTCCTCAAACCAGATATTTCAAACAACTGTATCTAAGTCTTAACCATTTGTAAAAATAGAAAAAAAATGGGAAACACATCAAACTTACGATGAATGAGGTAAATCCAAGTGCACCTAATATGGTCATCAATAAAAGTCACATAATATCTATGGCCAGAAAAAGCAGTGACAGGAGAGAGACCCCAAACATTAAAATGAATAAGATTAAAAGCATTAGGAGCACGAGTCATGTGAGGTATATAACTAGTGCAGGTATGTTTAGACAACTCACAAACCACACAATGAAACTTATAATCCTTACATGCTTTATTTAATAAAGGAAAAAGTTGACATAAATATTGAAAATTAACATGACCCATACGGGCATGTCATAATTCTAAAGTTCTAACTGAAAAAACACAAGATACTTGTAGACATCCCATTTTTGACCGCCCTTAAGACTTGGGCGCCACTGATTGTTTACTTGGTGATGAAAGTTGTGCAGTGCAAAGGTTCGATTTCTTCAGCAAGGAGAGCGTCAAATCCCAACCTTACACCCCATTTTTGGACCAAACTATTTTGACCAAAATGTTTTTTAGACCTTAAAACCCTCTCTTTCAAAATATTTTTGAAAAATGATTCTACGATGTTCCGAGGCTCGCATTTCGTTAAATGTTGCGCTTTTCGGTAAACCGAGCAAGGACAAACTGGAAATGAAGGGAAGAGAGGTGAACTCTTTAAAAAAACTCTTTAAAACATCTTATTTAAAGATTTGGATTTGAAGAAAATTGGAGTGGAGAGAAGAAACCAAGTTGGAGAAGAAGTTGGGCATGAATCCGGGTAGGATCAAAACTGAGCAGTCTTCACTAAAAGAGGCATATCTTTTTCACACTTGGAATTTTGATGTAAGGCTGCCACCATTGGAAAGATGACTTCTAGGGCTTCAATTTAGGATCAATAATCACCTGCAAAGAAGTCCAGATGGAGGAGATATGTCCATTTGAAGTTGGGCCCAAAAAGCAAATTTTTCTGGCCAACCAAATGTGGAGGTTGCTGGCCATGGATGGGCTTTTCTGGCCATGTGTCGGCCATGAATGGCCTTTGCCAGCCACCTGCCGTCCAAGAGTGATCCTTGCCGGCCAAGAATGGACCTGTGCTGACCATCAATGATGGCCTGCCGGCCACTGCTGTCAAAAATCAGATTTTTTGCAAATATTTACCTCCAGCTGTTTCCAGATTGCTCCAGCTGTCCATTAATGGATATTTTCAACCAAAGCTCATGGTTTTCTACATGCAGAGAGCCTTCTCTATCGTTTTCAAGGTTAGAACATTTCAAGGTTCGAACAAAGTTTGGGAGCCTCTCTCTCTAAAATCTCTCTCCCTCTACAATCCTCTATCTCGAGATTTCTCTCTCTCTCTAGAGCTTTTGTGCTTAGAAGCTTGCATACATCAAACTTTAGCCTATACATCCTTGACCAAAGTGGTTCATCTTTGGGCTGAGGTTGCTTGAAGCTCTTTTGGAGCCTCCTTTGAGCTCTAGAAAATGGTTTAAGCTCAGATTTGTGCCTATTATGTGCTTTGCTTCAAAGGTATAGAACTTACCCCATTTTAGCTTATTTTGCACACTTGTGTAACAGGTCCGCGAGGGAACTCACGGGTTACAGTTCGGACTCAATTTTTTGTTTGTTGCGGTTCTTAATCTGAACCAAAGAGTCCAACTCTGGCAAATCGTTTTGAGAGAAAACAGATTTTTAGAAAAGAAGTGCCAAACATGGACTGCTTTGCCAGATACAGAGTCGCCACCTAAATATTTTTTTTAATGGGGGAATTTAGGAAACCCTGACTCGGTGCCGAAGGCCACGTGTCCGTCATCACCAAAGTTGTCTTGGCTCGGGAGCTTGGGTACGATCGGGGAAGGTCAGCTATGAGCACCCCCTTTCGCCCGGTCCGAAAACCGGCCTCTACTAACCATGATATCCGATTTTGAAAACGTTATGTGCTCTTATTCCGGTTATTAGCCTAGAATTACTATGTTATGCGCACAGCAAACAAGTATAGACTAGATCGCCTAATTTGGAAACAAGCATTGCATATCCGTTCGTTTTGAAAGCGTTTCGGAATTTGCTACTCGCAAGTAGGCTAAAACACGGATTTCAACGAGTCTTTCCAACTCAAGCAATCCAACCTCCACCCACAGGCATTCAAACAGTTTATCTCACATAAGCAGCTAGCCTCATGGTAATCATGCAATTATGGCAACGCTCACACGCATGCGGTATGCTAAAGCATAAAAACTCACCTAGTACTCCAAGCCAAAACAGAAACTAGTTCGTAATCATATGCATGATCCTAGTTCATGTTAAGATGGCTAATGCAACACATGCAAAGATGCAATCTAGGCAGGCTCGACTATCCTAAACATGGCATGTGAAATGCAACAGATAACATGTATTCAATTTGGAATTGAAATACAATGCAGTTAGCATGATGCGCCGAGCCCGGTGCATGTCAACAAATGCATGGATGCACGCATGCATTCCATAAGGTATGCTAATTTTAAATATGCCCTAATCTACCATCATAAACAGGTAAATAAAAGGGAAGAAAGAAATGGGGGTTGGAGGACATACACACACTCACCCACACTTATTACAAATATGCCCTCACACAGAGGGACCAAAAGAATATACAGTCTCAAATAATACAGTCCGAATACAGAATAAATTATTACAGAATTCTAATTATCAAATTAAATGCAAAAAGGAAAGGTGGCCACAGCCTCTGCCTCGGGATGCGCGAATGATGCATGCTCGATCCGTCTTGCCCGGAAAAACCCGTGTCATGCCACTGTTGCTTCTGTTTTTATTGCCCTGTCTCTCCAAAAATTGCCAAAGCCCCAGAATACCTTCCTTGCATGCTATTGAACACCACCGGCTGGAGGAAGTGCCGACCGGCCATCTAAAATTTCCATCGGCTGCTGGGAAGATTATCGGCCATCCATATAGTGCCGGTCGACACTCTAAACTGCCGGTCGGCATAAAATTCCTGCAGAGAACAGTTTTGACAGCAACAGCAGACAGACAGTGCATGACATGGAGTTTTGAGCATATGTAAGCATAGCCAATGCTTCCTATCATGCATGGGACTCAAGGAAGCATAGCCCTCGACCCTCGGGCCATCAATGATGCATCTTGGTGCATGATGGCCTAAAAGGCCAAGTTTGCATTTTAATGGTAATGCATGCAACACACAAATGAAGACCAAGGCTCTATCATGTATTGGTCAAGGGCCCTAGTGACATGAGAATTGAGGTGTGTCTTGTCACTCGAAGTACAAACACCCCTCATTTCTTACACTTGGTTTGACACCCCCAAACCAAGTAATGCAATGCATGTTATGCAAACATGGCTCCAATGGGGGCAATATGAGATGAAATGCAAGACATACCAAATGTAATGCAACATATTATGGCAAGTGTGCAATATTAGGTATGCAAGATACAAAGTGTAATGCAAACATGGACACTTAAAGCAATAGGATTGTCATATGTCAAGGCTATATTGACCAAGCATGCAACAAGCATCGAATAAATGTGCAATGGTGGACTTAAACACAATAGGGCAGACCTCAAACCTCCCCAAAACAGTGGCAAAACATGCCCAAAATAGTAGACCAACACTCATGCAAGCATGCAAACAAATGGGCCTAAACCTATGGCACCAAAGAGAGCATCTTACTACCATCATCATGACCACTCATGGCATATATTAGGCACATAAAAACAGAGTTCTAGCATGCAAAAACACACCCAAATCCCCTTGATATGGCAGCCCCGAAATGCTCTAAACATACAAGCTTGCATAAGGCCTATTCCTAGGCATAAAAGGGCACACCCTAAAAGCATGAAATAAGCCACATATGCAAACATACAAACATGATTTATGGACTGAAATATGACCCTAAATGATGCCAAATCATGAGGATGGTCCAAGCTAAAGCATGTTGGAGGTCAATATACTTAAGGCTTACAAGCCAAATCACAAAGTAACCACATCAAGCACACCAAACATGGAAAAATCAGTGGCTAACAGATCTAAAACATGACAAATCATGATCAAGTGCTTCAAAATGTTAGGCTAAAACATGAGGATATACTAGGCTAATGGCATGGCACATTTCCAAGCAAAATGGAGGGGTACAAAGCAAGTATAGAAAGCATGTTAAGGGCCAACAAACCCACATTAGACAGAGGTTAAACATGCTCCAAAACACCAAGAAAAACTCTGAAATGAAGCCAAATGCAACCACTCATGCATGCTGCCCTTTTGGCCAAAGACAAAGGCAAGAAAGGGACAAAGGGGAGAGGGGTGTCCCTCCCCCATACAAGACTTCAAAACACTTTCCTCAACACTAAAGACCCTCTGATTTTCAGTGATGAGAAGACAAAAACAACAAAGCAAACAAGGCTCAAAGTAAAGACACCAAATAGGCCAAAATAAGGCCTAAAAGGGTGAGTTTGCACTCAAACCACAAAATGACCTTAATGAAAGTTCAAAAGAAAGAAAATCTAAGACTTTTTTCAGTTATACACAAAGCCCAAAACACAAAGCAAGATAGGTAAAAACTTGTTGCAAAAATGGGGAATCTAAAGTAAGTTGCTCACCCTTGAAGAACCCTTGAAGAACATGTGGTGCAGCCCTCTTCTATTGATCAAAACCAGTCCAAAATCTCAACAAACAACCCTCCAAGTCACTCAATCTCGAAATAAGGTGTAATGGTGTGTGTATTGGTGCAAAAGTAAGGTAAAACCACACTTTTAGGCCTAAAAACACATACACAAGAGGAGAGAGAGGGAAAATGTAGAGAGAGAGAGAGATATGGCAGATATATAGATATAGAAGCTCTGGTTTTGTGTTGAAAATGGCTAACCCCTCTCAAAGGGAGAGGAATGGTGCTTATATAGGCCAAGAAGCTTAGTGGCTAAGCAAAGGAAAAGAGTCAAGAGGTTCAAGGGAGTCTTGGCTTCTTGGAGAAGCCAATACAGCTGGCCAAGCTTCTCCAAGAAGCTTTGGCCAAAGGGTCAAGCTTCTAGAAGCTTAGAGGGTTCAAGGGTGCAAAGGGTGCAAAATGGTCACACTTGTGCACGGGGGAATGTGATGGTGCATTCCAGCTGGCACAGCTGGCATGCACCAGGCCTCAGGGGTGCAAAGGGTGTACACCGGCCACCAAAAAAATTCACCGGCACGAAAAAGTGCCGGTCGTCAACATATAGTGTCGACCGGTAGTTAATGTTGACAAAACACTGCCGGTGGCCTCGGAGAACTGCCGGTGGGATGTGGGGGCAGCCGGTGGGTTTCAGAGGGAGCTAAAAAGCCACTCCCTACCCTCAGGTACAAAGCACACAAGTCCTTGGTGCAAAACCAAGCACAGAACAAGCCGGTTGAGAGATCCTAAGGCACGACGCGCAGCCGGGACCTCCGGGAACTCAAAACGAACACGATCATGGATAATCACCGAGTGTTCAAGCGGTGACGTCCAAGCCTTGAGGACGGTCAAAAATGGGGTGTCTACAACTTGTTTTGCCACCTTTGCAAACTGTTTTTGGTTTGGTTTTCAACTACAAAAACCTCTATTTTTGAGGCTTAAAAATGGTGGTTTGAGGTTATTTTGGAGTTAGGGGTGGTCCACATTTCTTGTAGCTTGCTTGCTAAGTTGTTGTGCCATCTTTCAAAGTTCTTTAAATCAAAATTTTTGGCCTTTCTAACCACTGAAAATCAGAGTCATTTCAGTGGCAAAAACTCTGTTTTGAAGTCCAAAAGTAGAGGGGTTAGCCTCCTCTCCTTGTGTCTTGTTAGCATGTGTAGATAGCCTAACATGTGAGCATGTTTTCTACCATTTTGTGACTTAATCTTAGCATATTTTTGCTATTATTTTGACTTGTTTTACCTCTGTTTGGGGCTGGTTAAGTCACTTGAGGCTTGCTTTGTATGCTTGTAGTGCAGTTGTGCTATAGTCTGGTTTGTGCTATGTGTTGGCCTTTTATTCTAGCTATTTTTAGCTTACTTCAAGCATGTTTTAGGACTCCTTTTAAGCTATTTTAAGACTGTTTTGGACTGTTTGTCCTTTTTGAGATTTGTATTGCATGCCTATAGTGTAATGTTTTTCACTAGTTTGGTCTTTTTGGCTTTTGAACAAGTTTTGCATGAGTTGCTTGCATGTTGTAGCATCATTTTGTATATCATTTTAGCACTGAAATATCTGCAACCTTCCTCATTTCTTCACTTTTCCATTTTCTTTGAGGGTTGGTTAACCTTAAGGTTGTGTTTAAGCTTGAGATTGAGACTTGTGCTTAATGGTTTTAATCCTCTTTTGAGGGTTTCTACTAACCAACAGCATGATCTCTCTCATGTCTTAAATCATCCTTTGGTTGACCCCTCTCTCATTAGAGGACACTCACCTTGGACAAACCGGTTAAAGAATGGATCGGTAATTAAAATGTGTAAATAAAACATGACAAAGTAAAACTTGAGTAAGTTAAGCATGTTGCGTTTGCATTGCATGTGTTCAATCGGACGTTATATTGAACACAAGGTAGATTGGAGCATTTCATATTCAAAGTGATGAAATTAGCCAATCTCCTTTGTCTCCATTGCCTTTGATCATTCATGACAAGGTAGTGGTCTAGAGTCTTTTTTTTGTGCATGTATTGAAATTGTGCAACTTGGATCTTTGGCCATCATGCATTGAAAATGCTTGATTGGTGGTTTTGGATCCAAGAGTGCCACTCTTTTGATGTTTTGAGATGATAAAGAGGGGCACAGTACAAACATATCCTTTGAAAACCCTCTATTTTTCTCTGTTTGTGCTCTGTTGCAGTGTGGTGACTTAAAACACCAGTGGCCGGCAGTGGCTCACTCTTAGCCGGCAAGGCATCCTTTTGGCCGGCAGATGGCTGGCAGCAATCTCCCATGGCCGACAGGCCACTGATGTAGTCCTCAGCATTGGTTTGGTAAGGTGGAGCAGAAAGTTCTTAGAGTAAGCTTAACCCTGCAAACAGAGCCTCTCAAGAGCAAACCGGAGGGCTTTTCAAGGCAAAAACTGAGTGCATGCATCCTCCATTACCCGAGGCAGAGCTGAGGCAGTGTAGTTTAAATATCTTGCATGATTAGTTAGTGTACATTAGCTTAACTAGTTTGCTAATTAGTGAAGGTGTTGTAATAATTAGTAATTAGTTTACTAGTTATTCGTTTGGTTTGTAATAATTAGTCTAATTAGTTTGATTAGCTTAGCTTAGCTTAACTTATTCATTCGGACCCTCCTTCGTGAGGGCACAATGTTGTAATAAGTGTGCGAGCGTGTGTGCATGTCTTCTAACCCCACTTCTTTCTCCCTTTTACTTAACCGCTTTTGATGGTTAGATTAGGGACATTTTCAATTAGCATACCTTATGCTTGCATATGTGTATCATTCATTTGTCTTGCATGCACCGAGGCTCGGCGCATCATTCAAAACTGCATTGTCAATTCAATATACTTCTTTGAATACGTGTTTCAAATCATATTATCAAATTGAATCGTATGTCATATTAGTAGTCGAGCCTATTAATTGCATTATTGCATGTGTTGCATTAGGCATCATGTATAGTTAGGATCATGCATTTTTCTAACTAGTTTTTGTTTTAGCTTGGAGTACTTGGTAAGCTTTTACACTTTAGCATACTTGCATGAGTGTGAGTGTTGCCATGATAGCATGCTTGCCATGAGGCTATTTGCTTAAATGATTAACTGTATGAATGCCTATGGATGAAGGCTTATTGTTTGAATTAGAACAATTCGATGATTGCATGTTTTAAACCCACTTTGCGAAGTGGCAAAATCATGTTTTAAGCCCACTTGAGGTGGCAAATCCGCATTTTAGCCCACTTGAGGGTGGCAAGTTCAAACCATTTTCGAAAGCAAACATGAGCTGAATTCGTTCCAAGTCTTGCGACTTAGTCTACACTTGCTTGTGTACGTCACATAGTAAAGTTAGGTAATAACTGGAATAAGAACACATGAGATTTATAAAACAACATATCATGATTAGTAGAGGCCGATCTTTGATCGGGTGAGCAGGGGTGCTCATTTCAGGACCTTTCCCTCTCGTATCCAAGTTCCCGAGCCGAGGCAACTTTGGTGATGACGGACACGTGGCCTTTGGCACAAGTCAGGATTTCCTAAATTTCTCAAAAACAAAATTTTTAGGAGGCCACTCTGTAATCTGGCAAAGTAGTCTAATTTTGGCATTATTTGATTCAAAATCGATTTTCCAAAATGATTTGCAGGATTGGACTCTTTGGTGATTATCAATTTCACATTGCACTTGTGAGACTAGATTCAAAACCGTGACAGGAGTTCAAACTGTAGGACCAATTCGAGCTCTCCAAAAGGGGGCGCAAAAAAGTCAAGCTACAATACTGAATAAGGCAAAACAGATGCTTGAAAACTAGCTAAGCTAGATGATGAAGGACGGTCTGGTGGATCCCCAAAGTAATAAAGCCCATCGAGCTTATAGCCTCTGCCAAAAATCCTCTTTCAACTCAGGTCCTCTAAAAGACAAGAAGTTGGTAAGAATATGTCAACACAATTAAACGTTTTGGCAAGATGACTAACAGATAAAAGATTATAGGAAAAATTAGGAACATGCAAAATAGAAGATAAAGTAATATTAGGGGATAAGGAAACAACACTGGTATGATGCACAAACGGTGAAGAACCATCAGCAAGACAGACAGATTGAGCAACAGTAGTAGGGATAGGAGAGGAAAAAAGTAAAATTCATCCGTCGTATGATCATTAGCCCTAGAGTCCAGAATCCATGAGAAACTAGCAGACCAAACATGGAAAGCAATAGAAGTACCTATAGCAAGAGTGGCAGCCAAGGTAGATGATGGGCCTTGAGAACTAGTGGTGAGGGATTCGAGTTGGGCCTGAATCTGTCCAATTTGAGTCTGTGGTTCCCGAATACTAGGAGAGCCAAGAACATAAGGGGCCTCCACTAGAGCCACAGTATGAGAGGAGCCAGTACCACGTGTGTAAGAGAATCATTGCTTCAACTCAGGATGAAGTTTAAAATAAAGAACCTTAACATGCCTAGGTTTACCACAATGATGACAAGTCACAGAACCGCTTGAACCCTAACAGCCAGAACGTGTAGCAAGAGCCATCTAATCGGATAATCCTAGAGCCACAGGAGAAGGGCTAGGCTGAACTAATTATCGACGGAGCTCATCACTATCAATGGTAGCAAAGGCCTCATAGAGAGACAGCAAGGGTGATGTGTTTAAAATTTGAATCTGAAGATACTCAAATTAAGAGTTTAAACCCATCAGAAACTGATAAATGTGCTTCTGGGCAAGACGTTGGGACACAAGAGAGGCAACTGTTGGCAAAAGCTTGGTCAAAGGCTCATATCGAGCCAATTCTTCCCAACGGGCCTAGAGATACCCAAGAAACTCAGCCACAGTGAAACCCAAAGTAAACTGAGAAGTATGAGCTATCTTTTGGTAGAGCTCAAAGATACGAACACCATTATGAGCATGAACATAGATCTGTGACAAGGCTTTCCGTAAACTTGGAACAGTGTCACAGTACAGAAATATGTGATAAATCCTGTCCTCTATGGAGTTGAACATCCATCCCAATATAGTGCAGTTATTAATATCCCACTAGCTACGTGTAAGGTATGTATCAACAGGTGGGATAGTGGCAGATGAAAGCTAATGAGCCTTGCATTGCCCCCTAAATAGAGTTTAAGGAAACGACTCTAGGCAAGAAAAATTTTCCCATTCAACACTACACTTGTAATACAATGAATAGGAGTTTGGTGAGAAAGAGAAAATTTTGAACTCGCCGGGGTAAGTTTCAGGGTTACCATAGGTGTAATAGTAGAAAATGACTCAGTTATGGTGGGAGAAAGAGGTCCAAGATATCACACAGCAACAAATAAAGTAACCAAGAAGCCGGAACAAAACAACGGCTTAACCCAACAACTGCTACTGAATAACCCAGTAGCCTAACAAGCGAAGTAAACACACGAAAAGTGCTTACCAAATCAAAAACAAGAACCCTAGAAAGGAAAAAAATGAGCCATAAGCTCTTCAAAGGGATTGCCAAACCCAATACAACAAGGGTCTAATTGGTGTTCAGAATATACTTGGCAGCAAGGATCGAGGGCAGCAGAGGTGTTGGGAAGGTAGAAAAAAACTATCGGTTGGTGTAAAGAGAGAAGAAGGACAGTTGGGTAGATTGGTAAGGGTGGAAGATCTGTTGCTGTGATAGGTATGGGTATAGGTTACCGAAAAAGAGAGGGAGAGAGAGTGGCTAGGCTTTGGCTTTGATACTAAGAAGAAAAAAACAATTGAAAGGCTTACCAAAAAAGAGAGGGAGCGAGAGTGGCTAGGGTTTGGCTCTGATACTAAGAAGAAGAAAACAATTGAAAGGCTTACCTTTGAATGAGGCCAAGCCATGAATATATATTGAATGAATATTTACTAATTAAGAAATAAAAATAGTCAAAGGCACTGAATCCATGATTTACACAATCACAGATTTTATACAAAATGCCATATATACAAAATACTAATTTCCTAATTCCAACAGAGCGGCCAACCTCGAGTCGACTATTGCACCTCCACTGTATGTGTGGCCAAAATTGGGCACATGAGCAACCAGCCACCGCTCGAGCAGCCAAGCCTGGTTAGGACACTCTATCTCCTCCGCATATGTAGCCAGATTCTAGTGCACCCAAACAGGGCATTTGCCCAATTTGAGTCCCTTTTGCTTGTTTCAACCCACCGGACTTCATTACATATATCCAAGCCCTACAATAAAATTGAACAAGTTAGAAACCAACTTAAAGTGTGATTGATTAGAAAAGGAAGTTGAGGTTAAGATAGCCTATTTGCATTTTATTTCATTGATACTTGTGTGCTTATTTGTGTAAGTTGAGACCATGAGGAGTATTCCCCCTACTCGAGCCATTGTGAGTAATATTATTGTAAAGTTATGTTTAAAAAGGTTATTTGAAAATCCAATGATATATCATGTTTTTGTGAAACTTTATTCATTTTCCAAATAAATGAATGTCCTATATTCTTCGTATGAATCTAATAATGGCATCTTTAGATAGTCCTATCCATTGAAGGACGTCTTCATGCACCATTGGCCGTTATTAAGATCTCTTTCGCCACCTAAGGGTGGGTTATTTAATCAATATCTGGATTGGTTATTCTTTCGTTTCGTTTTATAGGGTGTACCATGCTACCATGTTATGAAAATGAAATATTCTTGTGAGAAATATTCAAATGCTTTCGAACTATGATATGATATCTATGTTTTGCAAATGATTTGGATTTCATTCTTGTTCGGCTTTACTTTGATATTATTCACTGGGTCATGACTCACTTATTTTCCTTATACATATATGTAGGAGGTATATATAAGGTCAATATGAAGAGCGACAATAGATGGTTTCGGATTTGTGGAGTTTGTGTTTGATGTTTTGACTAGTCTCGTGTTTGAGACTTTTGTACATTTGATAAAGGATGTGATTGTGTAGTAGGTTCTTTGTAATGATGGTTGTAATATCTATACTCATTGTAATCTATGCACAAGATGTAAATTATTCAAGTTAATCAAAGAGGCTTGTATGTTCATTCCATATTGACTATGCATTTCTCAGATAGACTTAATAGATTGATATTGAAAATCTCCACTTTGAAGCCATGATATATTCTTAATCCATTCATCGATTCGATAAGTAAAGCCTTGGGTACTGGCCGGTCACCTCACTATCTTATAGGGGCGGAATGGGGTCATGACAAGCCTAGTCTAATTTTACATATGCTATCCACTTTTTATAAGCCTGTGATTCTATATGGTATAATTTATTTGAACGGTTTATATATGTATTATCTTTAGAATAGCTTTTGTATTTATAATTATCAATTTTAAATTTATAAGAAATTACACCAAACCCGCCCTATGTAATTATTTAAATATCATTCAATGTGCTTAAGCTTAGAAAGCTTCATAAGGAGTAATGCTACTCATTGTGAACCTTTCACTTCAAAACAAAACACCATTGAAGTTTTCTAAAATTTCATACAAAATTTTTAAGAGTGCTTGATTGAGATTTCTAAATTTTTTTAGGGATTCTCCCTCCTCCCTTTACCCCTGCCAATAGGGTTCATTTGTCCAACACGCGTTTTCTTCAAGTCAACTTAACTCGTTATAAACACCCCATTTTTGACCACCCACAAGACTTGGGTGCTTTATTCTGAGTACTCGATGATGACGGTTACATTGGATAAGTGGTTTAAATTCTCAACAAAGGAATCCGAATTTGAGCTCCAAACAATCCCAACCTTCCATACCCAATGTGTTTTTACCTCATAAAACCATTTTTGAGCATTGTGCCAACCTGCTTGGAACTTGAAACTGAGAAACAGGGGAACCACATTGGGGCCCAGCTGTGCCTTTTGGGCAGTAAACACTATTTTGGGTGGAAATCCACCAACTGTCTATTTTTGAAGATATTTGTGACCTATTTGTCTCAAATTTTATAACTACGAGCTCATGCCTCTGTTTTGAGGGTTAGAAAAATTTCAAAGAGTGTAAAAGATCTTTGAGAGCTCCTTTCTCCCTTGCAAGCTAGCTTTGTGTTATTATATCATCTTTGAACTATATCTATACACCATATACACCCTTAGAGCTTAAGCTTAGAGCCTTGGTTGAGACTTTAAAAACCATAATTCACAATTGAGAGTGCCTTAGAATCAAGTTTGGTTTACAACAAAACATTCTATCGTAAAGAGGTATAAGCTTGCCATCTTCTTCCTTGCTTTCATTTCAATCTTTTTCTATCTTTTTCTTGTGTTTTCATACTGTTTTGGATCAATTCCAAGTGCTGAAACTTGGGGTTCAAGCGCTACCAATGGTAGAGGAGCTTATCACCCTTTCTTAAACCTTATCCCATAGCTCATACCCCCTTGTTTTCCCACTCTTTTATTTGGTTTACATACTGATTTTAAGAGTTTTAAAGGGCAGAAAATTATGGTTTAGAAGTCCCAAAAGTGGAGGGGTTAGCCACCCCTCCTTAGTTTTGCTTACTAGCTTTGTATCTCCTTATTTTTGACTATCTTTTGTGCTTTCTTAAACATGGTTTTGGGTACTGTTTTTTTACATTTTAGGGGCTTCTTAGGGGCTATTTAATTCATTTAAATAGTTTATGCTTTAAATATTATACTTATTATGTTGTAAGTCCTCATGGCTTCGATTGTTTAGGCCTTAGACATCAAGTCATTTGAATTGATAGCTTTCATTACCTAGTTTTCATGTAAAGAGTCCCACTTTTATAATAATCAACTTTGCATAATCATCTCTGCAACCTTTCTCCATTCTTTTTTTTTTTTTTTTTTGGATCAAAGAGTTGTGTTTAATAAAAGGTTGTTGTTCAAGCAAAAGAAAAAGACCCTCAATGCTTAATGGTTTAATCTCTTCAGAGGTTCATTACCAAGGCATTACATCTCTCTTATGCTAAACACAACCTCTTGTTTGTCACTCCTCTTTATCACCGGTGCATTTACTTCTAAGGGGCTAACTTTCTAGTTAGGCCCTTGGAAATCACAAAAGAATGTTTCATTATAACTTGTTATCGAGTTTGGGTTTAGAACCCTTATCGCTCATTGTGGGTTTGGATGTGTCATTATCGCTCTTTTGAGTTTGACTAGTCATTATCGCTTATTTTGGGTTTCACTCCGAATCCTTTACCGTTCGTAAATGAGTTTGATTCCTCTTTTGTAATTTCCCCCGAAGAAAAGGGTTTGAAGGCTCATTTCTCAGGTTAAGTCGATACTTGCTAATTTACATTGTTTTTGGACTTAGTGGACTTAAATATAACCTTTGGACAAAATGGAATAAAAGATAAAGAAATGGAATGGCAAGTTGAAAAAGGCTAATAAAATCGGCTTAAAATCGATCAAACCGACATAAAGAAGATTAATAAAATTTGTAGGATTCGGTCGGACGTTATGCCGAATCCATCGCTTCTAGAGTCATCACATACTAATTTATGATGTTTGATGATTCTCGAGGTGTGTCTACCTCCATTCTTGAATTAATTTCATGATAGGATGGAGGGGTAGTATGTCTTTCATTGCATTAATTAATTTTTTTATCCCATCGTGTCCAAAACCATCACACAATCAACTTGCGACCATTGATGGTTTCAGAACCGAATCCGCTCTTCCCTTGAGTTTCTCCATATTAGAGCAAAGCAGAAAGAACAAACATGGCTTAGAAATGCTTTGCCTGCACTGTTTTCGCCTTAAAGCACAAAAATATTTTTCTGCAATAAAATAAGGCACGACCGGATCTGTTTAGGCTTGGTCGGGTCTCATTAGGGGCTGGCCGGGCTCCAATGTATGGTAAACAGGGCACTTTTGATGGAAACAAAGAGCAGTGTCTAAGGGTGAAACAGAGCAGATTCCTAGAGGGCAGACAGAGCAGTTTCTGAAGACTGTTTTCATTGGCATGCATGCAATCCTTATGCATTCTTTACATACATTTTTTTTGTAATATTATTGTTGTAATAAATTAGATAATTATTTATTATTCATTCAAATTTGTAATAAGTAATTAGTTCGGACAACTAGACATTCGGATCTTCTTGTGCGAGGGCCAAATATGTAATAAGTTGTATGTCTTCTAACCCCCATTTGTTTCTTCTTTTTATTTACCTGCTTATAATGGTAGCATCATATTTTCCTTAGCATCTTCCATGATTTGCATCCATTTGTTTTGCATGCATGCGGGCTCAATTCATCATATTAACCAATATCAATTTCAAATTCTTTATTCGAATATGTGCCCTCTTGCATGCCTTGAATTGACTCACATGCCATGCTAGTAGTCGAGCTTATTTGCATAATGTACGTGTTGCATTAGCCATTTGCATTGTTAGGGTCATACATTTTTTCGAACTATTTTATTCCTTTTGGCTTGTCTCGGTTGAGTACTAGGTGAGCATTTTTACTTTAGCATATTTCATGTGTGTGATGTTGTCATGTCAAGCATGATTACCATGAAGCTAAGTGATTAGTTGATATATCTGTTTGAATGCCTATGAATGAAGGTTTTTTTCGTTTAAGTTGGAATAATTTGATTAACTGTACATATGATATCTCTTTTTCAAGTAATACATATTCAAAACACTTTTCAAAACAAACATGAAATCAAAATATTCCAAAGTGAGTGAAATAGTCTATACTTATGTACATCACATAGTAATGTTAGCATAATAATCGGAACAAGAACACATAATGTAAATAAAAATCACATTATGATTAGTAGAGGCTGATCTTTGACCGGGTGAGTGGGGTGTTCAATTCATGACCTTTCTCTCTCATACCTAAGTTCCCAAGCCGAGACACTTTGGTGATGATGGATAAATGGCCTTTGGTACGAGTCATGAATTTCCTAAATTTTCCAAAAATATTTTGGTAGCGACTCTGAAATCTGGAAATGCAGTCCATTTTTGGCATTTTTGATTCAAAATATCGATTTTTCATAAGATTTGCCGGATTTGGACTCATTTGTGTTTATTTATTTCATATTGTACTTGTGAAATCAGATTCAGAATCACGGGAGTCCGAACTGTAGGACTATTGTATCCGAGGAGACTAAACCCCTCCGAGGAGCACGAAAAGCAAGCTACACTGGTTTATTATATGAGCGTGTTTGGTTTAGATTGTTTTAAATGCATAACCCATTTTGACTTGCCCAGACCTGCCCATTTGCCACATCGAATCATCACTATAACTACTAAACAGCAATGGTCACTAATAACAGAAAATGTCATCAACATCAATTGACGTTTGTCACTAAAAAGAGCTCAAGGGATGAGTGGAGGTTTAGCGACAAAGAACATCATCACCAAAAGAATATAAACAACAACGGATTATGTTTTGAACGACAACGTCGTCACCAAAATTATATAAACAACGAAGGTCCACAAAAACCGTCACAAAAAATGCAAATTCTCGCACTCAAGTCTGCAATGAGCACTCAAGCCTTTCAAAATTTTGGGTACCAAATGTACTGACAATTTTTAGTTTGATTTGTTAGAAAAATCAAGCAAAAACAAACTAATAGGAACCAAAGAGTTTGTAGTTCTAGACCCCCAAAAGAAACAAAACTGTCCAGCTGCATTACAAAAATTCATTTAGATGTACAAAATCCGATCATACAACTCACCACTCTTTCACATAGGACGAGACTAGATTATGTCGGTTTGTGTAATCGAATTCAATCCACTTAGAATTTTTATTTTTTGGTTACTGATAGCATGAGAAAAGCTATTTATTGTAACCATAATAATTTATCCCTTCATTTAATCAATGTACTTGCTTGCTTTTATTTCAAACCATAGTAACTATCACAAAATTGGGACCAGTGTGTGTACCCATGATGGAAAAAGATAGGAATAGGATCTAAAATATCTCAAAAATAATAAATATGCCAGAGATATAACTATGGTTTATACATCGCAACACATTAAGCTATATAAATTGAGATATTATCTTTCTTTTTTTTTTTTTTGCTCGGCAAAACAAAATCTTTATTGATGGTGTTAGGACCTTTTGTTGTCAAATTCCATGGATCAAAACCAAGGTTGTAACAAGAGTTCTTTAAGAAGTTGGTTTCCTTCAAAAACAGGATTACTTGGGAGTTTTGAATGAAGTTGGTCTTCTACAAGATTCCAACAACAGGATTACTTGGGAGTTCTGAAAGAAGTTGATTTTCTGCAAGAAGTTGATTTTCTACAAGAAGTTGGAACTCTGCAAGAAGTTGGTTTTCTACAAGAAGTTGGTTTTCTTTCCCAACTAGGATTGCTTTGATTTTCTATAAATAGTTGGGTTTCTCCCAAATCTAGGCTATTCATTGATTCATTCATTGAATCCTCCAGATCTTTCTTTTTGGTTCTTAAAGGTTTATATCTGGGGATATTTTATTTTTCTTTGATGTCTTATTGAGTATTCAACTCATGATCTGAAAAGGCTACATCAAAGGTTTTGTTTGTTACACAAAAGAGAGAGTTGTTCTTCAGTTGTGGATTCTGAAGAATTCGAGCCTGAAGCTTCAGTTGTGAATTCTGGAGTGGCTCATCAAAGTTGTTCTTCAGTTGTGGATTCTGAAGAATTCGGTCTGAAGCTTCGGTGGTGGAATCCGGAGTGGCTCATCAGAAAGACAATTCCGTGGTGAAGATGGGGTTGGAAGAGGCACATAGAGGTTGGTTCAATTAGGCGTTGTGGATTCGCTAGATAATTGAGAGTGATACCTGTGTAATTCCTTTATATCTTCTTAGTGGATTGTTCTGGTGGCTGTGGCCCGTGGTTTTTTGATCACAATTGGAAGGTGTCCAATTGTGGTTTTTCCACGTAAAATCTTTGTGTCTCTTTCTTTTGATTGTTTGATTGGGATTGTTTTTATATTCTGTTTAAAATTGGTACATAATCACAAATCAACATCTAGGAGGTTTCTAGATTTTTCAATTGGTATCAGAGCGGGTCGTTCTATTTTTTTTATAAAAAAAAAAAAAAAAATTCTTTTAGAAAGCTCTATTTTTTTTAAAAAAAAAAAAATCTTTTAGAACGAGATCTTGTTTGATTTGTGTGCATGTTTTTTTTTTTCTTGCTTTATTGTTGAAAAAAAAAAAAAAAAAAAAAAAAAAAACCAAAAAGATTTTTTTAATATGGTTTTGCAAGCTTAAATTTTTTGAGATGTCCTTGATGCATATTGGAATTGATGAGAATAAACATTACATGTTAATATGTGTGTGCTTTCTATGGTCATTACTCATTTTGGAGTGTGTGTTCTTTGATTAGTATGTCTCATTCTGTACACACTCTTGGATTAGCAAATATTGGAGTCTTTTGCCTTAGTGGTTATTTTTTCTATGGACTTCTGGCATGATATCTTTTGCTTTTCTAGAGGAATTGACCTATACTAGCATATCATGGGTGATGTTGAGTCTCTTAACCATCTTCCATCTTTTTGCATCTCCATGGCTTTCCTCTCTATTTTTTGTAGTCTAGACATGAGGAAAAGGCTACCTCAGAGTCACCAACCAGGCCATCCTTAATATATCCATGCTTCTCTGGTTCGGTTTCCATACTCTTGAGCGTGTCAGCCGCCGATGAGTGTGCAAAAGAAAAAAAAGAAAAAAAAAAATGTGCACAAGAAAGAAAAGAAAGAAAAAAATGTGCAAAAGAAAGAAAAGAGAAAAAAAAATGAAAAAAAAAAAAATAAAGGATTCATTGATTGAGGGGGAGCCTCCGCCTTTACTCACCAAATACCCCTTGATTCCTAGTGGTTTGACTTTCCTTAGTTATGCTTAGATTCTCGTTGGAGGTCCAGCTTTCATATCACTACTAGGATTTGAATCTTGTGTTTGTCGAACTCCAAGAGTCACACACACACTTTTATCATGAGATCTATGCTTTTCACATAATGCATCACTTTTTTTCATGAGGAATCTTCTATAAACTGTGCACATTGTATTTTCAAGTAATTGTGCTTCTTGGATAATCTTGTGTGTTTTAAGGTACAAATCTGAAATTCCTTACTTGCTCAACCATATTATATTTTGTTTTACTTGTTTAGTGAGGGGGAGTGTGGTTTATCATTCAAGAGTTTGTTAACATGAACACTTTGTTTTGTTTGGTAAGGGAGATTGGCTTTAGTTGGTTTGCTTGATGCCTTGTATTGCTTATTTATTATTTTGTGTCAGGTGCATGTGTCTTAGTTTTCATCTATTCATACTACATGTTCTTAAAATCTCCAAGTTGCATCTATTTATGTTTTCCATCTCATACTTCAAGATAATCGTGTCATATGTTTATTGCTTTTTCATATATTCTTGTGGGACTAATAGTTGTTTTGGAGATGGTGGCACTAATAGTTGTTTTGCAGATCATGACCTTGAAAAATAAGTTTGGAAAGAGATTTGGTTATAAGTGTTGGTTCCTAGTTGGTGATGTTGTTCTTGTTTTGATTGGAAATTTGTTTTAGTGTTTTTGTTAGGAAATTTGTTTTAGATTAGTTTTATCCAGGATTTGACAAAGGGGGAGATTGTTAGGACCTTTTGTTGTCAAATTCCATGGATCAAAACCAAGGTTGTAACAAGAGTTCTTTAAGAAGTTGGTTTCCTTCAAAAACAGGATTACTTGGGAGTTTTGAATGAAGTTGGTCTTCTACAAGATTCCAACAACAGGATTACTTGGGAGTTCTGAAAGAAGTTGATTTTCTGCAAGAAGTTGATTTTCTACAAGAAGTTGGAACTCTGCAAGAAGTTGGTTTTCTACAAGAAGTTGGTTTTCTTTCCCAACTAGGATTGCTTTGATTTTCTATAAATAGTTGGGTTTCTCCCAAATCTAGGCTATTCATTGATTCATTCATTGAATCCTCCAGATCTTTCTTTTTGGTTCTTAAAGGTTTATATCTGGGGATATTTTATTTTTCTTTGATGTCTTATTGAGTATTCAACTCATGATCTGAAAAGGCTACATCAAAGGTTTTGTTTGTTACACAAAAGAGAGAGTTGTTCTTCAGTTGTGGATTCTGAAGAATTCGAGCCTGAAGCTTCAGTTGTGAATTCTGGAGTGGCTCATCAAAGTTGTTCTTCAGTTGTGGATTCTGAAGAATTCGGTCTGAAGCTTCGGTGGTGGAATCCGGAGTGGCTCATCAGAAAGACAATTCCGTGGTGAAGATGGGGTTGGAAGAGGCACATAGAGGTTGGTTCAATTAGGCGTTGTGGATTCGCTAGATAATTGAGAGTGATACCTGTGTAATTCCTTTATATCTTCTTAGTGGATTGTTCTGGTGGCTGTGGCCCGTGGTTTTTTGATCACAATTGGAAGGTGTCCAATTGTGGTTTTTCCACGTAAAATCTTTGTGTCTCTTTCTTTTGATTGTTTGATTGGGATTGTTTTTATATTCTGTTTAAAATTGGTACATAATCACAAATCAACATCTAGGAGGTTTCTAGATTTTTCAATTGGTATCATAGCGGGTCGTTCTATTTTTTTTATAAAAAAAAAAAAAAAATTCTTTTAGAAAGCTCTATTTTTTTTTTAAAAAAAAAAATCTTTTAGAACGAGATCTTGTTTGATTTGTGTGCATGTTTTTTTTTTTCTTGCTTTATTGTTGAAAAAAAAAAAAAAAAAAAAACCAAAAAGATTTTTTTAATATGGTTTTGCAAGCTTAAATTTTTTGAGATGTCCTTGATGCATATTGGAATTGATGAGAATAAACATTACATGTTAATATGTGTGTGCTTTCTATGGTCATTACTCATTTTGGAGTGTGTGTTCTTTGATTAGTATGTCTCATTCTGTACACACTCTTGGATTAGCAAATATTGGAGTCTTTTGCCTTAGTGGTTATTTTTTCTATGGACTTCTGGCATGATATCTTTTGCTTTTCTAGAGGAATTGACCTATACTAGCATATCATGGGTGATGTTGAGTCTCTTAACCATCTTCCATCTTTTTGCATCTCCATGGCTTTCCTCTCTATTTTTTGTAGTCTAGACATGAGGAAAAGGCTACCTCAGAGTCACCAACCAGGCCATCCTTAATATATCCATGCTTCTCTGGTTCGGTTTCCATACTCTTGAGCGTGTCAGCCGCCGATGAGTGTGCAAAAGAAAAAAAAGAAAAAAAAAAATGTGCACAAGAAAGAAAAGAAAGAAAAAAATGTGCAAAAGAAAGAAAAGAGAAAAAAAAATGAAAAAAAAAAAAATAAAGGATTCATTGATTGAGGGGGAGCCTCCGCCTTTACTCACCAAATACCCCTTGATTCCTAGTGGTTTGACTTTCCTTAGTTATGCTTAGATTCTCGTTGGAGGTCCAGCTTTCATATCACTACTAGGATTTGAATCTTGTGTTTGTCGAACTCCAAGAGTCACACACACACTTTTATCATGAGATCTATGCTTTTCACATAATGCATCACTTTTTTTCATGAGGAATCTTCTATAAACTGTGCACATTGTATTTTCAAGTAATTGTGCTTCTTGGATAATCTTGTGTGTTTTAAGGTACAAATCTGAAATTCCTTACTTGCTCAACCATATTATATTTTGTTTTACTTGTTTAGTGAGGGGGAGTGTGGTTTATCATTCAAGAGTTTGTTAACATGAACACTTTGTTTTGTTTGGTAAGGGAGATTGGCTTTAGTTGGTTTGCTTGATGCCTTGTATTGCTTATTTATTATTTTGTGTCAGGTGCATGTGTCTTAGTTTTCATCTATTCATACTACATGTTCTTAAAATCTCCAAGTTGCATCTATTTATGTTTTCCATCTCATACTTCAAGATAATCGTGTCATATGTTTATTGCTTTTTCATATATTCTTGTGGGACTAATAGTTGTTTTGGAGATGGTGGCACTAATAGTTGTTTTGCAGATCATGACCTTGAAAAATAAGTTTGGAAAGAGATTTGGTTATAAGTGTTGGTTCCTAGTTGGTGATGTTGTTCTTGTTTTGATTGGAAATTTGTTTTAGTGTTTTTGTTAGGAAATTTGTTTTAGATTAGTTTTATCCAGGATTTGACAAAGGGGGAGATTGTTAGGACCTTTTGTTGTCAAATTCCATGGATCAAAACCAAGGTTGTAACAAGAGTTCTTTAAGAAGTTGGTTTCCTTCAAAAACAGGATTACTTGGGAGTTTTGAATGAAGTTGGTCTTCTACAAGATTCCAACAACAGGATTACTTGGGAGTTCTGAAAGAAGTTGATTTTCTGCAAGAAGTTGATTTTCTACAAGAAGTTGGAACTCTGCAAGAAGTTGGTTTTCTACAAGAAGTTGGTTTTCTTTCCCAACTAGGATTGCTTTGATTTTCTATAAATAGTTGGGTTTCTCCCAAATCTAGGCTATTCATTGATTCATTCATTGAATCCTCCAGATCTTTCTTTTTGGTTCTTAAAGGTTTATATCTGGGGATATTTTATTTTTCTTTGATGTCTTATTGAGTATTCAACTCATGATCTGAAAAGGCTACATCAAAGGTTTTGTTTGTTACACAAAAGAGAGAGTTGTTCTTCAGTTGTGGATTCTGAAGAATTCGAGCCTGAAGCTTCAGTTGTGAATTCTGGAGTGGCTCATCAAAGTTGTTCTTCAGTTGTGGATTCTGAAGAATTCGGTCTGAAGCTTCGGTGGTGGAATCCGGAGTGGCTCATCAGAAAGACAATTCCGTGGTGAAGATGGGGTTGGAAGAGGCACATAGAGGTTGGTTCAATTAGGCGTTGTGGATTCGCTAGATAATTGAGAGTGATACCTGTGTAATTCCTTTATATCTTCTTAGTGGATTGTTCTGGTGGCTGTGGCCCGTGGTTTTTTGATCACAATTGGAAGGTGTCCAATTGTGGTTTTTCCACGTAAAATCTTTGTGTCTCTTTCTTTTGATTGTTTGATTGGGATTGTTTTTATATTCTGTTTAAAATTGGTACATAATCACAAATCAACATCTAGGAGGTTTCTAGATTTTTCAGATGGGAACATATGAAGTATGAAAGAGTACATCAATAAAGAGAAGTTTGAAGCTAGCAAAAGCTCCAAGCTCCAGTTGGTGAGAGACCAACAACAAGCAAAGAAAGAAAAACCAGAAAAGCAAAAGGCTTCCACATGAGCCACCAGCAGTAGAGCAAAATGGCTGCCACATGATATGATCTTATAATCCTTCTCAAATTGTTGAATCTTATAGTGGGCTTAGTTTTTCTCCCAATTGCTAGCCTGCTTCCCAATCTTTTGAAGAACTCTCATCACTTCTTCTGTAGTCACATTGCCTGTCACTGTCACCTTATTGAGCTGGGTTTCAATGTTATAGGTTTCTATATCTGTTAACCACACACAAAAAGTAAATAAATAAAAAAAAATTTAAAAAAAAAAAAAACAAATCTTTGAGTATATATATAGGATTATAAAAAAAAAAATCAAAATTACAAGTGCTATACTCGTACTTTGCTCGTTTAAAATTTGTTTGACATCAAATCCTTGTGTAGATTAGTTAAATTTTAACTTGTGTTCGGCTCATTAAAAAAAAGATAAAGCTGCATAGATCTTGTCTTTTTCGTATCTCGTTTCATAAGAGTCTCATGTACTAAGTCACTATTTTTATTGAGAACCATTAGTAGTTAAAACTTGGCCTGCTAACTTTAGGTTGAGGGCTAGAACTTAAGGTCAAACGAGGAGTAAATCCATTGGATGTATTAAATTGGTAAAACTTTGTTATGTTTTTTTCAATTTCCAAAAATGTGCACACAAGAGCAGTTTCATAAGAGTAGTTACACTCCCGTATAAAATTGTTTTACTTAAAAATATAAACAAAAATAAATAAATAAATAAATAAAGAATACGCCAAACTGCTTAGATTGTAAATTTCATATAATATACGTTGTGTGTACCCAATCAGTAGTACATGTACTGTACATGACAATTTTGGGTAGAGATGTATCTTAAAGGGCTTCTAAAGATAAATATGAGAAGCAATCATGCAATTATACCTTCTATCTTCTTAATGGCTTTCAATATTTTCTTGATGCAGCCCTCACAGTCCAAATCCACTTTCAATTCCACCACCTAATGGCCACAAAGAACGATTAACATGGTCAAAACCATATCAAAGTAAAGCAAAAATTTACAAAGGTAATTAACAAAGCCATGAAAAAGATCAATAATGTTGCATGCATATTCAAGTACTTACATTACCCATTTGGAATTTGGAAAGGCAAGTTGCAAAAAACAAAGGATTGCAACTTTCAAGTTTTTGGCAAAATCAAAATTTCCCACTAAACAAGTAGAATATGTGTGTAGTAAGTATAGTCTTCTAATAGGTGAAAAGGAAGAGGAGGGCAAGTGCCTAATATGATGTTTGGGCTCTGTGAATTCATTCATGTATTGTAAATTAACAAAGTTGTGATTGTGAGGTATTGGATTCTTTGCTTTGGAGATTTGGGAATTTTACTTTGTAAAAAGCTAGCTTTATTTTTGCCTTTGTTGACATCAGAGGATTGGCCTTCACACAGGTGGACGGCCGAGAATTACGCTCTTGTCAGGTTTCGATCCGACAGAGATAGATAGTGGACTCGGATTTTCATTCAGATTGTTTATAATTATTATTATTATTTTTCAAATTGTCAATTGTGTCACCAGATTTTATGTTGTTTGTATTTAAATTATGAGATTTTTTTAATCTTTGACATTTTTTATTATGGTGGTGTTACATGTGCCAATTAGGATACTAACTAGCGTATCAACACTAATTATGACATTATTATTGATCTCACTCATTAATTACATTACAAATACCAAAAACCTCTTAAATTATGCTACATCATAAATTGGTACATTAGTTAGTATACTAATTGGTACATATAGTATTATTCTTTTTATTATCCACATTAATAATTATTATTGTAGAATTGTTATATATTAATTAAAATGATGTGGTAATAGAATTTTTTTAAAATATAAATTATCTTATAGACTTTTGCTTTACAATAGAAATTTATTAGTTTTGGAAAACAAATATATATATGTATATATATTGGATTGGGCAGCAAGAAAATGTAGGAAAAAAGATTAATTGGAAGAATATATGAACACCATTAAATTTATCTTTTTAGATTAAAATACACGGTAAGTAGGCAGAGGTCACTAAGAACTCAGAAGTTATTGGTTGGTTTTAGGACACCGTTACATGATGTCCTAACAAGATTGTAATTGGTGGAGGTAGTAGGATCTGTTGGACAATCTTCACTGTATTTAAAAGATTTAATTCTATTGTGTACAAAACAACAACTAGAATTTAAAGAAATAAAGAAAATGAGAGAATTTGTTTGATTACAAAAATCAAACTCGAAATAATAAATAAATAAATAAAAACAGATTTTATTTTGTTACAAAAACAAAATTAAAATCTGATTTAAATAAATAACAATAATACAAAAATTAATTAAATAACTTACTTGATTTAATTTCTTCGAATTATAATCTGATCAAGTCCAGTGTTTGACACTATGTCCTTAAGACAGATTCGTCATCTCTACGGTGCTTTCAGAATGTGGACGTCTATCTCCCAGGATAAAATGATCTACTACAAACAATAGCAGCACTACAAATTGTTTGCCTAACAAACACACAAAATGTTTATACTCTCTCTGACAAGAAAATAATGCAGCAAAATGAAGAGGATGTTTGCAGAATTATGAAGGACGAAAAATAGAGTTACAAAATCCAAATGAGGGCTGTCCTATTTATAGATGGATTGGTGGCTGCTGGTTTTGAATTGAACAGGTATGAAACCTGTTGGTTTTGAATTTAAACAGATTTGAATCTGTTGGGTTAACTATTCAAACAGATAAAAAACAGAAAGGGCCCTGTTTGGATGAACAGTAAATCCAAACCAGTTTAATTCTGTTTGAAAACGGGAAGGGCCCTGTTTGGATGAACAGTAAATCCAAACCAGTTTATTTTGAATTGTGGATTTTATTTTATATAAAATAAAATTAAATTCAAATGTTTTTGGCCCAAAAAGATTAGTATTGGGTCGAACAAGCCCAACCTCACGCCCGCGCCCAGGCCAGCCCGCCCGACCGACCGAACGGACGGGCGGCGGCGGCGGCGACGTGCGTGTGGTGGTTTTTGGGTCAATGGGTCTAGCCCATTTTGCCCATAACCTCTCCCTCTAAAACACTTGGGTACCCCTTGGGGCACACCCCAAATACCAAACCCATGCCTTATAAACCCTTTCAAAACCTCCCACCAAATCAATGTGGGACAAGCATTATTCAAACCTTTAAAGAATTTCCACCAAAACTCCATTTCCATGGAGCATACTTTGGCTTCAATTTCCCATTCACTCGGTAATGGTTTTGAGCAACTAAATATACCACGTGAATCACAACGCGGCATAGAACGCGTTACCACTTTGACCCGTGTAAATCGATGCACGGGGCCCACTTAAAATTTAGACCAAACTTAGGAAAAAATTCTGGTTTTACCCAGAATTTTATAACCATTTCCAACAATACCCCACATGGATGGAATTTGATGACAACGGAAATGCAACAATATGCAGACTTAACGAAAGAGTATAAGTCGAAAATATCTTGCATCAGGATATGTAGTTTTCAGCCTTGAACCTTCTCTAGTGATAACCTATCGGACTTACTGGCTAACCAATGGGCGCGATGCCTTGAATTGTTCAGCCGTTTGTGTAAGCCAAGACAATAGATTTCAAACAAAATATCTTCTAACACATCGTGGTTCTCACTGTTGTGTTCATTTTGGCCTTGAACGCTCCTGGTTTTCATGAGTGTTTCTAGAGAATGTAGCCTCTTTCATTCTCATAGAACTGGCCCCAGTTTAACACTCATATAGGTGATTTTTATTATGAGTATCTTCTTATACTCGTCTTGATTTTATGCCTTAATCAAGATATAAGTAATCATTAAAAGCAAAGCTTATCCTTATGCCCCTGCAGACAACATATGTTGCAGATATCACTCTCACCATAGGAATAGGTAGGGAATTTTAATCCCTTGGTGATTTCTGGCGAGCCATACATAACTTAGTTGTCCCTTTAAACTTAGTTCTTGGGATCTCTAGTCATATAAGTAGGGTTACCATTATGACGACTCTTATGTAATAGGCTTTAATCTCATCCCCTTCGATGAACTATACTCTAACTCTTTTGTCAAACCTTTTGTTAACGGATCCGCAATATTCTCTTTAGATTTTATATAATCTATTGAGATTATTCCGTTTGACAACAATTGCCTTACGGTATTATGTCGACGACGAATATGTCATGACTTACCGTTATACATATGATTCTGTGCCATGCCTATTGCAGATTGACTATCACAATGAATGCAAATAGCTGGCACAGGTTTTGGCCACATTGGAATGTCTTCTAAGAAGTGACGAAGCCATTCTGCTTCTTCACCTGCTTTGTCTAAAGCAATGAACTCGGATTCCATTGTGGATCGTGCGATGCAAGTTTGTTTCGTGGACTTCCAAGAAACAGCAGCGCCTCCTAGAGTAAAGACATATCCACTAGTGGATTTTGAATCTTTAGTATCCGATATCCAATTAGCATCACAATAACCTTCGAGTACTGCTGGATATCGAGTAAAGTTCAAACCATAATCACGAGTAAATCTTAGATATCTAAGAACCCGAATGATCGCTTTCCAATGGTCTTCTCCAGGGTTACTAGTGTACCTACTCAATTTACTGATAGCATAAGTTATATCAGGACGAGTACAATTCATTAGGTACATTAGGCTTCCAATGATTTGGAAGTATTTTAACTGAGACACTGCATCACCTTTATTTTTCGATAAATAAAGACTGATGTCGACAGGTGTTCTTGTTAAATTCAAATCATCCTTGATAAATTTATCAAGAATTTTCTCAATATAATGAGATTAAGATAACGCATATCCGTCAGATGTTTTAGTAATTTTCATTCCTAATATAACATCTGCGACCCCCATATCTTTCATATCAAATCTTTTGTTAAGCATTTGCTTAGTTGATTTGATCATGTTTTAACTGCTTCCAATGATAAGCATGTCATCCACATAAAGACAAACTATGACATATCCTTGGTCAGTGTTTTTAACATAGATGCATTTGTCACATTCGTTTATCTTAAACTCATTAGTAAGCATTGCATGATCAAATTTTTCATGCCATTGCTTAGGTGCTTGTTTTAATCCATAAAGGGATTTTACAAGTCGACAAACTTTCTTTTCTTGCCCTGATACTACAAACCCTTCGGGTTGTTCCATATAGATCTCTTCATTTAGATCACCGTTTAAGAAAGCTGTCTTAACATCCATTTGATAAATTGCTAAATTAAACAACGCTGCTATAGCAATAAGCATGCGAATGGATGTTATTCTTGTCACAGGGGAATATGGGTCAAAATAATCCAGACCTTCCTTTTGTCTGTAACCTTTAACTACAAGTCTTGCTTTATACTTGTCAATTGAACCATCTGCTTTCATTTTTCTCTTGAATAGCCATTTATATCCAAGAGGTTTAGAACCTGGTGGAAGATCCACCAATTCTCAAGTATGATTTTGCATAATGGATTCAATTTCATTATTAACAGCCTCTTTCCACAAAGGTGCTTGAGGACCTGTCATTGCTGCCTTAAAAGCTTTGAGGTTCATTTTCTAACAAGTATGTCAGAAAATCTGGACCAAAGGATTTTGATGTTCTCGCTCTCTTACTTCGTCTTGGTTCATCATCAGTTAGATCCTGTTGGTCGAGACCATTACTAGTCTCTTGTGTTTGATTGTCATTAGTCTCTTGATTTTGTGTACAATCATAAGTTCTTTTCTTCGAACTTAATTTCTGTCTTTTCTTGTAAGGAAAGACATGTTCAAAAAACACAACATTCCTTGACTCTATAATAGTGTTCACATTTATATCAGGTATTTCTGATTTATAAGTCAGAAACCGATATGCACTACTATTCTGAGCATAACCAATAAACACACAATCTACTGTTTTTGGTCTAATCTTAGTCTTTTTAGGAACAGGAACTTCAACTTTTGCCAAACACCCCCACACTTTTAAGTATTTGTAGGAAGGTGGTCGACCTTTTCACAATTCATAAGGAATGCTTTTGGTTTTCTTGTGGGGTATTCTATTAAGAACATAATTAGCAGACAATATTGCTTCCCTCCACAAGTTCTGTGGTAAGCCTAAATTTAGTAACATGACATTCATCATTTGTTGTCTATGATGTGCTTGATTCATAAATTTCAAATCCAAAAATCCAAAATAATTATGACTACACAAATCAGAATTAATGTTTTGACAAAATCATATCCTCATAAAAATTTGCCTAAGAAACGAACAATTCAAAAACTCGATTGATTGTATACATTCTTGCAACTCATTTATAAATAAATGTCACTGTCATAAAAATATTTGTGACAGAAGAAAATTAAATTATCTCAACTAATGCAAGAGATACGCCCCCATATTAATAAAATGGTTTATGGTTTAACAATTTCTACTACGTAAGTAAAATAATTATTAACGACATCTCATGTCACATAATTCAAAATAAACCAATAATCAACATAAAAGATTTCTTGAATTACTTCCCAATTAAATGGAACGATATAATTACATACATCTTCATGTTTAAATTTCTCTGGTGTTTAAACACCCATTCAAAATTGATTAGAAATATTCAAATTAACCTGCTTATGTCCAAAGTCGACATAACAATTTATCATTCCAAATCACTTGAAATTATTGTTAAGAAATAACTTGAGTTGATATCATACATGCATATCAAACGCATCAACTAAAAATAATGAATTAACAAAATAAATTAATCATGCATGATCCCATCACTTGCATCATGAAATAAAAGGATTCTCAACTCATAAATAAAATCCAACGCATTTAAACTTTAAACTTCAAAATGACAAAACATACCTTCATTTAATAAGTTTGATTTGTACATAAATAAACAAATTAAATATGCATTAAAATGTTCTTGTGAATATATATATATATATTTTTTTTCTGACTCAAGTGCAGATACAATTCAAGACTATGAATCCACATTGTAATAAAAATAAAATTAGTTTGTAAAACTAATATTTTACTCTAGAAACAAATTATTCCATGTATACTCACGATGAACTATGATAAAGTCAAAAGAATTAACACCTTTTCACAAAGGGTTCAAAAATAAGTGGTCTACCAAACGAAACCATAAGTCACTTACAAAATTAACAGATTGTGACCAAGTCACAAAGTTACATGATTGATTAACAAAATTAATTTTCTAGTTACTAAAATCAGAAAATAAATTACAATACAAAATAATTTTATTTTCCTTGTTACTAAAACTAGTAAAATAAAATACCGAAATAATATCTGATTACAAAAATCAGAAAACCAAACCACAATTAATTTTCTAGTTACTTAAACCAGAAAATAAATTATAACACAAAATAATTTTATTTTTCTTGTTACTAAAACTAGAAAATAATATAATTTTATTTTCCTTGTTACTAAAACTAGAATATAAAATATCACAAAAATATCTGATTACAAAAATCAGGAAAACACAAAATAATTTTCTAGTTAGCAAAACTAGAAAATAAATTCTAGTTACTAAAACCAGAAAATAAATGATAACACAAAATAATTTTATTTTCCTTGTTACGAAAACTAGAAAAAAAAAATACCAAAATTATTTTCTGTAATACCAAATAATATTCTGCAATTGTTAATGACACCAGTATATTACTACTAGTTGTCAAAGAAAAGAGACAGTATATTACTACTATCTGTCAAATAGCATAAACCACTATTTGTTTTTCCAACCAGAATATTAGTTTAAAAACACAAAAAATTAAATACAATGAAGATACCAAAAAGAATTCTGTCTTAAGATTGTTGGACAATCTTCACTGTATTTAAAAGATTTAATTCTATTGTGTACAAAACAATAACTAGAATTTAAAGAAATAAAGAAAATGAGAGAATTTGTTTGATTGCAAAAATCAAACTCGAAATAATAAATAAATAAATAAAAACAGATTTTATTTTGTTACAAAAACAAAATTAAAATCTGATTTAAATAAATAACAATAATACAAAAATTAATTAAATAACTTACTTGATTTAATTTCTTCGAATTATAATCTGATCAAGTCCAGTGTTTGACACTATGTCCTTAAGACAGATTCGTCCTCTCCACGGTGCTTTCAGAATGTGGACGTCTATCTCCCAGGATAAAATGATCTACTACAAACAATAGCAGCACTACAAATTGTTTGCCTAACGAACACACAAAATGTTTATACTCTCTCTGACAAGAAAATAATGCAGCAAAATGAAGAGGATGTTTGCAGAATTATGAAGGACGAAAAATAGAGTTACAAAATCCAAATGAGGGCTGTCCTATTTATAGATGGATTGGTGGCTGCTGGTTTTGAATTGAACAGGTATGAAACCTGTTGGTTTTGAATTTAAACATATTTGAATCTGTTGGGTTAACTATTCAAACAGATAAAAAACAGAAAGGGCCCTGTTTGGATGAATATTAAATCCAAACCAATTTATTTTGAATTGTGGATTTTATTTTATAGAAAATAAAATTAAATTCAAATGTTTTTGGCCCAAAAAGATTAGTATTGGGCTGAACAAGTCCAACCTCACACCCGTGCCGAAGCCCAGGCCAGCCCAACCGGACGGACGGCGGCGCGTGCGTGTGGTGGTTTTTGGGTCCAATGGGTCTAGCCCATTTTGCCCATAACCTCTCCCTCTAAAACACTTGGGTACCCCTTGGGGCACACCCCAAGTACCAAACCCATGCCTTATAAACCCTTTCAAAACCTCCCACCAACTCAATGTGGGACAAGCCTTATTCAAACCTTTAAAGAATTTTCACCAAAACTCCATTTCCATAGAGTATACTTTGGCTTCAATTTCCCATTCACTCGGTAATGGTTTTGAGCAACCAAATATACCACGTGAATCACAACGCGACATAGAACGCGTTACCACTTTGACCCGTGTAAATCGATGCACGGGGCCCACCTAAAATTTAGACCAAACTTAGGAAAAAATTCTGGTTTTACCCAGAATTTTATAACCATTTCCAACAGGATCTACAAATTTGTGTTAGATAATTAAGAAACCTAAAGAGCCATGATAAATTGTGATTCGTAAAGGATATAGCCACGTAACACCCCAAAAGCAACTAATAATTTTTCATAAAAACCTCGTTGCGTCACACCCCCCTTGGTTTGGTGCCGGCTGTTTCACTATGAGGCTTTTGCATCAAACCCCCCCATCCCTCCTTTATTGGTGTGTTTCTTCCTTTCTTGTAAGATTTTTCTCATCGACGAAGTTGTTTTGGTTGATCCAAAAAAAAAAAAAAACTCGTTGCACAGACATGAAAAAGATAGGACTTTTTAATGATGATAGACCCTAAAATTTTTCCTCTGCTTTCTTAATCAAATTGAAAAACTTGCATTTTCCTCCTCAAAAAAAAAAAAAAAAAAAAGAAAAAGAAAAAAGTTGGGTTCAAATTTTAGGTAAATTATTAATATGTCCTACTTTTGACCTATTGATAAATTTATCATGCGATAAAGTTATCAACCTCTCTTATATTTATAAATAAATTTACCGTGATAAATTTATCAACAAAACTTAATAGGTAATAAATCTCAAAAGTACGATGTATTAGAAAGTGGCTGTTGAATTTTTGTCTACAATTCTTTATGTA
Organism: Camellia granthamiana; assembly: GCA_036172215.1. Taxonomy (NCBI): domain Eukaryota; kingdom Viridiplantae; phylum Streptophyta; class Magnoliopsida; order Ericales; family Theaceae; genus Camellia; species Camellia granthamiana. Next base: position 107,221,663 of record CM069911.1, read on the forward strand.
ATGGAAATGGGAGGCACCCATCAGCGATAATTTGCATTCCAATACTCAAACATGTAACTACCGCTTCAAATACATTATTCCAATACTCAAACATGTAACTAACGCTTCAAATACATTATAACAAATTAAAATTTTAAAAATAAAAATTTAAAAGCAAATTTAATTATTATTGTTATATTTTAAACGACCGAACATTTAGTCATGAACAACTATCGATCACTAGTATGCATGAGGGATCCATAGTACCCACAGTGAGGGGTCCATGGTACCCATGCATGCTTACAATAATTTTTTGGAGACCAAGGGATGCAGGGACTTGTAGCGCTTCAGTGGAGGCTTTTTTTGAGTTTTATTTTTAATATTTGGGAGACTTATTTATAAATCCTTTTTCAGACACTTATACTAGGTTAAGTCTTGTATAATTTTTTATAGAGTGTCAAGTCCTATTTAGATAAGAATGTATTTCACAATATCTTACATAAACGTAACGTGACGTAACACTTACATAAACGTAATGTAACGTGACACCTACATAAACGTAACGTAACGTGTCACGTTACGTTTCGCAAACTTAATAAGTTTTTATTTTTTTAAATTGAATGTGAAAATATTGCTGGTTTATGTTGATGTCACGTTACGTTTCATATAAATATGATCTATGGTAACATTTAATTTCCTATATAGGAAATTGAATGTTGCCATAGATCATAGGTGTTACGTTACGTTACGTTTATGTAGGTGTCACGTTACGTTATGTTTATGTAGATATGATCTATGGTAACATTCAATTTCCTATATAGGAAATTGAATGTTGCCATAAATCATAGGGAAATTTAGCTATAAACCCCTTTTACCTTTATTTCATTGTTAAAAGGACTAAGAAAAAAATTATACTTTCTAAACCCCCCTCATAATTATAAAGTCTAACATAAAGGACAAAATTTATTATTTAAATATTTTATAGTACTATTATACCCTCAACTTCTGCATATATAATGTAACGCCCTCAAAATAATAACATTAAACCCAACAATATAGACATGCTATGATATATATATAAAGTCCACATCCTTCCATTCATCAGAGTTTTATTACAAAAAGTATCACATGTTAACAACAAAAGCAAATGCCCTAAGGGCTTACAGCTTTCCAAGTTAACACTTGGTTACACAAAAGTAGAGTGCTAACTCATTTACACATAAAGCCCTTAGCTTGAATTTACATGTAATACAACAAAAGGAAAGACAACCAAAAAGCCTGTCCGCCACTAGCCTCCTAACTAAGTCCTTGGGGGTGGCATGCTTCCTGTACCTGAAAATGATGTTCCCATATAGGGTGAGCCACAGCCCAGTAGAAATATACTAAACCAATTATGAACAATGCCTAAAAGATTAACAATTGATAGATGGTCAACACTTTTACATTCATTCATAATATAACACAGTTCCAAGACACTTAAGTCTATATTTCCTTTCATTTCCATTTCTTTCCTTTTTACTTGCCATTTCATAACCTTGGCTCAGAACCTGGCCAAACATCACACATGAGACAAACACTCATGCCAACACTTTTCACTTCATCAAAGATAAACATAACAGTTATATCAATACTTCCAACGACATGCATATCCGCTCTGTCAACACTTCTAGATAAGCATACCCGCTCTATCTACGGAGTTCATCCCCTATCTCCTCCCAACAACATCCGGTTTAGAGGTTCATCCCCTATCTTCCCCTAAACCGTGGAGTACATCCCCTATCTCCTCCAACACAACACAATGCATATAAACAACAATTATATACATCACCAATCAACACAATTAATTATCCAAATTAATTAATCAATGTAATTAGGACATCCTCCATAATTAACATCACAACCCTTAGGTTCCAATTCCACTAATGTTTCAACATTAATTCCATGTTTATATACCAAACATGCTTCTAGGTTTATCATAGATAAAAACCCCCAACTTTTGTAAAATTACACAATGGCCCAAAGTTTCCCAAAATTACACAACAACTTCCAACATATCAAAATGCTAAAATTGAAAGACAAAACTCATAAAGAGGAGTAGGAGATCCCTACCTCAAAGATTGAGCTCAAAAGGAGATGATGCCCAACACCCAACTTGCTCCAAAACCAAATTTGTTCCGATTAAAACGAAGCCCAAGCCACCCTCTATCTTTTTAACAAAGGCCTTAGGGTAGGAAATCACCCTAGGTAGATCAATTCTTAGAGAGAGTGCAAGTGTAGAGAGAGAAGCTCTCAAAACAAGGGTTTGAAGAAGATGAAGCTTAGAAAAAGTGATGTTTAGTTCGGTGCTGCCTTGCTGATATAAACAGGCTCGCTCGAGCGAAGACCCCGTCGCTCGAGCGACCAGACACAAAAACTGGTCTCGCTCGAGCGAAGACATGCTCGCTCGAGCCAACAGTGCAAATTTTCCGATTTGCACTACGACGCTCGCTCGAGCGAAGACGAACCAGCTCGCTCGAGCGAAGAAATGCAACCTTCAGGTCTGAGCCAGACGCAGTCGCTCGCTCGAGCGAAGCCACTCTGGCTCGAGCCACCAGACACAAAAACCAACCCTCGCTCGAGCGACCAAACCCTCGCTCGAGCGACCAGCCAAAATTCTGGGCAGCAACACTTGGTTTCCAAACACAACCAACCTGTAACAAACCTGCCCAATACATCCTATAATTCAAATACAAAGTAGGAAAGGATGTAAACAAGACAATACTCAACTACCAACATCCACGGACACATGTCCGGATCACTGTACAACAAGGGGTAAACCCGGGACCGCTATATATAATCAGCTTCGTCATCAACTGTATCATAATCACCATAGTTGCATCTTCCAAGCTTCAGCAGAAGGTCGTCGACAAGCCGCCGCCATAGTCGCGTCTTCCAAGCTTCAACAGAAGGTCCTCTCTTCATCTTCATAATCAGCAACGATGAGGCTTTGAGTATGTTGAAATTGAATGAGGATGTCGTTGGAGATTCGAAAGCTAGGGTTTCGGAGCAGATGGGGGAGATTCGGAGTGCGGTGGAGATGGCTCAATTGGAAGCGGAGAAGAAACATGATGAGGTTATTGATGAGATGCTGGCGATGTTGAATGCGAAGGCTGAAGCTTCGAGATTGAAAGAAGTTGAACAGGAAGTTGGGAAGGATGTGGATGAGGAACAGTAAAATATATTTATATATATATATATATTTGTGTGTATGAGTGTTGTTGAACACGTGTATTCTTTTTCATTGAGATGTGTGATTATTGATCGAGTTTTAGAAGTTTTTCGTTTCAATTAGATATGTGGATTTGCTGATTAATTTGTTTTGTTTTTGTTTGTTTGTTTTTTTTGAAGTTTTTTTAGATATGTTGATTTGTTGATTAATTTGTTTTGTTTTTGTTTGTTTGTTTGTTTTTTTTTTTTTTGATTTATTTTTGTTGTTTTTTATCTAATTTCATTTGACAGAACCAGAGTAAAATTTTACTCTGGTTCTATTGCTCTGTTTTTTTTCATTTGACAGAACCAGAGTAAAATTTTACTTTTATACAGAGTAAAATTTTACTTTTGTGTAGAGTCTAACATTTTACTAGTTTTTCAAAGTAAAACTTTACTTTTATACAGAGTAAAATTTTACTTTTAGTTTTAGAGTGTAACATTTTTTTCTTATTCAGAGTAAAATTTTACTTTTAGTTTCAGAATGTAAAATTTTACTTTTATACAGAGTAAAATTTTACTTTCATACAGAGTAAAATTTTACTTTCATACAGAGTAAAATTTTACTCTGAAATATATAGTGAAGATGGCTTAATAGGAGAGTTGATAGATATGAGGGTAATATAGTAAAAGAAACAAGTTTTAAAATATTATGGGGTTTTGAAAGTACTTATATAATTCTTGTCCTTTTGAAAAACAAAATAGATAGTGAGGGGACTGTCACCAAATCCCCCTAGATCATAGGGGTCACGTTACGTTTATGTAGGTGTCACGTTACGTACAGGTGTCACGTTACGTTACGTTTATATAGATATGATCTATGGTAACATTCAATTTCCTATATATGATTTTACTATTATTTATGATATTAACAACTAATATTGAGGGTAAATGTGTCAACAAACTTCCCACAGGACTTATGGGAACATAAGTTTTTTAGTAGGACCATATGTAGCATAAGTCTCCCTAATAGGGCTTATAAATAATTTTCCCTTAATTTTTTATAATTCATGCTAGTAATAATTTTTTGGGGACCAAGGGATGCAGGGATTTGTAGTGCTACAGTGGACGCTTTTTTTTGAATTTTTTTTTTTATAATTTGAACTATTCATATTATAAGATTTGTTAACTAGATCATCTATATAAAAAATTAAATTGATTGAATATCTATAGCTTTGTAACAAGAGTACATTTATTTTTTTTAAATAAATGGCTAATATGATCTTGATAGTTTTTTTAAAATAATTAGAATCTAATCATAGGGTTGCAATTTTTTGATTAACTTATTTTTTGCACGAATGATATACTCGACGAACTCTATAATATGAATGGTTTAAATTACTGAAAAAGACTTGGAAAAAGCCTCCACTGGTAGAGATGGCAATTTGAACCCGGCCCGACGGGAACCTATCCCCCCGACCTCGATCAGAATGATTTTTTCTCAAAAAATACCCCCGACGGGCTGGGGATGGTATTCAAAAATGAATCCTTAACAATTTTTGGACCGGGGACGGTGATACATTCCCCAACCCGGCCACGGCCCGTCTCCGTTTCCCGAACCAAAATTACTATAATACCCCTATATATATATATATATATAAATCAAACCCTAACACAACCTCACACACTCACACAAGCCTCAGACAATCTCATCTCTCTCTCTCTCTCTCTCTCTCTCTCTCTCTCTCTCTCTCTCTCTCTCTCTCTCTCTTACATCTATTTTATCTCTCTTCTTGCCGACCACCACTCCCGCAGTCACCCAATCGCCACGACAACCATCTTCGCAGCTGCAATCTCCTCTTCGCTTCTGCGACCTCATCTTCTCTGCTTCGAAATCAAACATGCACAGTTGCCCTACCTCATCTTTATTGAATCCGATGATCTCTCTCACCACCAACCGAACCTTCATCGCCGTAGCTACTCAGCCACAAGATCTAGATCCACCATCACCACCGGCCGTGAGATCTGAAATTTTGAATATCTTAACTAAAGTTTTAACGACTCTCTCTCTCTCTCTCTCTCTCTCTCTCTCTCTCTCTCTAATCTGATCTGATCTGTGAGAAAAATTTTAGATCTTTTTTTTTTTTTAAGTTGTTGCTGATTGTTGTTAATGATTATTGTTGATGATGATGAAATATTTAAAAAAAAAAAAAATTTGTTCGTTATACACGTTTTGATTTGTTGGTGCATATTGATTTACATATTAAATTTAAATCTGTATGATACTAAAAACAGATTGTTTCCATTATAATACTGAAAACAAATTTAAATTAATTTAAATTTGTATTGTTAATAAATTTAATCTGTTTTCATTATACACATTGATTTGTTGATGATGATGATGATGATGATGATGAAACATACTGATTTGCACATATTTGTTGTTTTTGTGCTGAACAAAATAAAAATAAAATAAAATAAAAGATCAGGGATTTTTCGAGGTTAGGAAAACCTAATCCCCGTCAGGGGGCAGGAGCACGGGTAGGGGCTGGGGAGAATGATGGGTTCCCCGCAGGGGATTGGGGGCAAGGACGGGAATTTTTTAACATTCGGGGATCGGGGACGGGGAGTGTAATTCCCGGCCCCGCCCTGACCCGTTGCCATTCCTACCCACCGAGGCACCACAGGACTTGCTATGACCTTTACTCATAGCAAGATCTCCAAATCCTTTTTGGATACTTATGGGCCGATCGTATTGATTAGACTTATTTCTCTATAAATCATGTTTATTTTTTTTTTCACCTATTAATATTCCCAAAATGTCCTTCCATCACCCACTTTTTTTCCATTATCAACACTTCTATGACTCTCTCCCTTCCCTTGTTAGTGACCTCTGGCCACCATCCTTGGTTGTCGACGACCACCTCTGGTGGTCATCTTAGGCAGCCATCTTTGACTGAAGCCAACCACCTCTAATCTTTGACGATATTTTTTTCTGCAATGTTTTCAATAATTTTTCAACCTCTTTTTCAACAAAAAATGTCCATCTCCACCGTGTTACTGTTCCTACCACCTCCTCAAATGTGGTAATGATAAAAGAAAGTGGGAGAGGAGAATGAAAATCTTGCAAGATAAATTTATCACTGATGTTTATTACCGATGTTATCAGTGATAAATTTATCACTGATAATAGTTTTATTAGTATTTCGAGACCACTTAATTAGTTGCTCTTTCTTACTCTCACATTCACACTAATTGAGTTATTCATTCACAAAAACACACCCACACACTTGCACAGAAAGATAAAATATATATATATAAACATGATAAGGCTAATAAATTTATCACTATAACTTTATTTATTGATAGATGTATTCAAATTTTACAAATAGCAAATTTGGTTTAACCAGATAATTACCAACAGATTGAAGGATATCTATTACTATGTAGAGATTAATATATAAATAGAAAGAGAGAGAGACCTAATTTCATTACTAAGAGCTTTGGCGACCATGTAATGGCTACATCTACGGCAAACGTGGTTATGGTACCAAATTAGTGTCTATGATAGTATATCGGCATTGTAAATGGCTAGATCTCAACGATAAAAGTGAAGATCGGCAATGACGAAGGTATTTGGTGAATTGTGGCACTGGATTGGCGACAATAAAGTGTAAATTAAAGATGGTAAAGTGTAGGTCAATGAGAATGGAGGTAGTTGGTGAACAGTGGTTGTAGATCAACGACGATGGTCTATAGATTAGTGATGATAAAGGTGGTTGGTGAATGGTAATGGTACTCAGTGGACGATAGCAGTGGTCGGTAGTGGTGTGAGACTCTTGGAGAGAAACAACAAAGGGAGAAAGAGTGATAGAGAGATAAGAGGATGTCTTTTAGTTTTAAAATTAAAAAAGAAAAAAAGAAAAAAAAAAAGGTCATGCGGGCATAATAAGTATTTTAGGGTTTGTGCATTTAAAATATACATAAGACCTAAAGATAATTAAGTCCATTTAATAGGATGCACCCGTAATTAACCCATCATTTTTTTCTAACTTGTCTGTGTTAAAACATCTCTAATCATTTACTAAATATTTCATTAAATTTAAATTTGATATCAAACTTGTATCAAGTCAAATTTTCACCAAATATTTTATTAAATCAAGTATGAATAAAATATTTCACCAAATTTTCAACAATTCTTTTTACGCTTAAGTTTGATGTAATTCTTAAGGGGTTTGGTCATTGGTCCTTCCAACCTCCAACAACACCTTACCCAAAAAATGACCTAAACTCAATGCTTGTAAAATGAACCTTATTATCATTCTTGTTCACATCCAAATTACTCAACCTCTCATGGCTACACTTCCATACAATCTACTTACCTCATATGTCACAAAAGCACACATTCCTCATTTCTCTCTCCTTCCTATGCTGTAACACAGGAAAATGGAAATCTCAGAACAGTACATTCACAAAACTCCTCATACACCTTTTCCAAAGGTGTCAATAGACCATACGATTTGTATAAAAGCACTAGCACGACACCAATGTGTCCATGGGATTGCGTGCTATGTAAATGAGGCGACAACTAAAGGTCATGACACTTTCTAGCAAGAGAAAGAGAGAGATACGTGTTGTATAACATAGAAGAAAATGCATTTTCGATGTTTTTAGATGTTTTGGAGCCAAATATCTCAAACTCTAGCATTAGGACAAGCTCGTGTGGGTTGTGATTGAGCAAGGGGTCGTTGCCAATTGTTGTGGTTGATGATTGAGACAGTGAGCGTTTTGAGCTATGTCATGCCAATTTTGGGGAAAGATATGATCAATACATCAGATGGTCGAGGCTCTAATTGGGATTGGATTGCCATAACTGAGTTCACAAGGTCAGGCAAAAGACAATAGGCTTTCTATTCTAAAGAGGGGTGTTTGGTCTCCAACTTACTTTAGGTTTATCAGCTAAAGAGTCTCTTTTTCCTAAGCATTGGCCATGGCTAGCTTCTTGTAATCAATCTATGTTTGCATATTCATTTATATATGTATATATATATTATATTTGCATTCTAAGTTTAGCAAGCTACAATAATAATTCTATACTTAAAGCACCAAAGTTGAACTTAGATTTGAGAAAAGAATTAAAAAATTTAATAATGCTGAGATAGTAGAGGTGTTCACGGATCGGTTATGCGTGGCTCGAGTGGCAGGTTGGATGAACCCGCTCGATTGGGGCCGGGTTAGGAAAAGATGGAACCGCGTCTACCTGCAATACGGGTTGCGAGTTGAATGGATGGGTCGTGTGGTTGTACGGGCAAATGCGGGCAGTTTGTAAATTAGATTTTTTTTTTTTTTGAAAATTTTAATCTTGGGCTTTGCTTTGGGGCCTTCCCCCTCTCCCCCCCCCCCCCCCCTCCTTTTGATATGTTTTTGGCAACAAAAAAAAACATAAAGCAAAACAAAAAATTTCATGCAAACCAAACAACCCAGGTACAAAACAAAACTGGGACATACCCCAGGCCATCAAGCAAAAGCAAACTGAAGACAAAAAAAAAAAAAAAAAAAACCCAAGAAAAATAATTTTTTGTGCAATGAAGCAAAGCAAAGCCACAATCAGCACATACCCTAGGCCATCAAGCAAAGCAAACCCACAATCAGCAAACCATAAATAAATGAAGATGGGAGATTTCAGATCTGGGACTCATACTTTGTGCAATGAAACATTTTTTTTTGTTTTTTGTTTTGTTTTGTTTTTTTTTTTTTTTTTTTGCAGTTTCTACATCTTCCAAATCTAGAAATCTTTAGATCTGGTTTGTGATTGACGACGGCGACAGGGAGAAAATGAGAGGACCACAGCAAGCAAACAACGGCATGGCTGGGTTGATGTGTGAGAGGTGATAGAGCGGTGATGGAGCATTAGCTGATCTGTGAGAGACGACGACGTCATGGCGAGAGGAGATGAGAGAGATGGCGACGGGAAGGAGAGGAAAGAGACTGGGAGTAAGGAAATGAGAGATAGTGGTGGTGATGGCGACAAGGAGGAGAGAAGAGAGAGGTAAGTGAGATGAGAGAAAGAAATAAAGACAATCGTGAGATTAGAGAAAGAGAAAGAGAAAGAGCTAGGTAAAGAGAGACAAGGACCAAAGAGAGGATTTTTTTTGGATCAATTTGGGAGTGGGGTTTTATTAAAAAAAAAATCTAGGAGTGGGGAATTTTTTATTTTTTATTTTAAATATAATTTGCGGGCGGATATGAATCTGTGCGGGTAGGGTCGGATCCAACCCGAACTTGATTTTGGGCAGAAAAATAGACCCACATCTGCCTTGTTTATGTGTACGGGTAGGGTCGGTTTGGGCGGGTTGGGCGGATTGGATAAACCGTTGCCCACCTCTATGAGATAGTGATTTGCAATTAGGACTCAATTTTAGCAATGATGAACAATCCCCAATCAAACAGAAGTAGATCTAATTCAATTAAATGATAAATGAATTATATCTACAAAACAAATATTGACAAATCAACATGATGATATAACATAGAAAAAACCACAATTGGAGCACCTCCAATTATGATAAAAAATAAAAAATAAAATAAAATAAAAGAAGCACGAACAAAAGTAACAAAACGATCCATTAAGAAGACAAAGGAATTACACACGAAAACCCTCAATTACTTAGTGAATTCACACCCAAATTGAACCAAACTCGATGTGCCTCTTCCACAACCGTCTCCATCTCGGAATTGCTTTACCCAACGTTGAATTTACAACGTCGATGTCGAATCCACGATGATAAGCCACTCCAAAATCCACCAAATCTTCAAGTTCAAGTTTTCTAAAATCCACAGATGAACATCTCTCTTTGAATTTGAATTAAACGAAAGAAATCCATTAATGAAGTCTGTTGATCCATCGATCACCCTTAAATCATCAAGGTAAACAATATATAAATACCCCTCAATATAGAATATTTTAGCTTCTCTCCTTTCTAAGAATTATGGACGGGTTAAACAAGCAACTGAGGCACTTTATAACAAACAGGTACGCGAAGACTGCTCAAGCGCAAGAATGACCGCTCAAGTGGTGAGACTAGTAAGGTGGTGCTCCACATGTCACTTCGCTCAAGTGGTAAAATACGACTCTCAGTATCTCTAAAATCATACTGAGATGCTAGATGATCCAAATCAATGTTTGAGCACACACTTGACTGCTCGAGCTGTCCAAGAAGTTTGACCGGCTCAATAACTCCTCTGCTCAAGCACACCTTTCCTTCAGCACAAACTCCTCTGCTTAGAAACAAATTGGGTTGGATTCACATCTAAACTCTCACAAACTCACAGATACAAAAAAAAATGAAAGCAATTACATTTAAATGGAGTTTTGTCAAACGGGATTGCCAATCACAAAAGCCTAACAATCTTGGCATTTGGCAATTCCGTGACAAAAAACACCTAATAAGAAAGTCATAATCACCTCAACCCAAAACACACAACAAAAAGCGAACTTCTCAAGCTCATAATCTGTAAAAACATCTATCAGTACCACAAGAGTATATGATAGCGTAAAGCATATGACAATATGAAAATTTTAAAAGAACATCATGGCATCATGAAACAACAAACATCAAGCTATCATGCAACATCATCTCAATAATCTCCCCCTTTTTTGTCATGAATTGACAAAGGGAGCTCAACCAACGAAAGAACAAATATTAATCACATAAAGTCGAACGATCATCAAGCATAAAAAGAGACAACATAAGCAAAGGATAAGATGATGTAAAAGCAAATAACTTGTGATAAATAAGCAACATACAAACCAAACCGCACCAATTTTCCTCACAAAACAATCAAAGTAAGTCCATGCTCAACAAACTCCCCCTCAAATGAACAACATACTGACCAAAGCAGCAGAGAGCACCAATAAACAACAATAAAACTGAAAGACAAAAGCAAGTTGGTGGAGCAAGCAAGGAATTTTGGATTAGTACAACAATACACACAAGAACATCCAAGAAACACAATTACTCGAACACACAATGTGTACAATCTCTAGAAGATCTCCATGAATGAATTTGGTACGACATGTAAAAAGCATAGATCTCATGAAAAAAATGTATGTGTGACTCTTGGAGTTCGACAAACACTAAAGTCAAATCCTGGTAGTGATCTGATGGTTGAACCTCCAGCAAGAGAATATGTGATTGATTGAGGAAAGTCAAACCTCTAGTGATCAAAGGGTATTTGTTGACTAAATGTGAATACTCCTCCTTAGACAAAAAGATAATATTTTCTTGTGCACTCATCGACGACTTTCACGCTAAAGAGTATATAAACTGAACCAGATAATGATGGAAAAGGTAGTGAGACCTGGTTGGTAACTCTAATCTGTCCTTTTTCTCATGCCTTGAGGGTAAGCAGTAGATATACAAAAAGATGGTAAGGAGGTAAGAAACCCAACATCACCCAATATATGCTAACATTGGTCAATTCCTCAAGAAATGCACAAGAAACCCTACTAGAAGTCCATAGAGAACTGTGATCACTTATGCGAAAGAGTATGGTATTTGCTAATCCAAGAGTGCGTACAAAATGAGACTTATTAATCAATGTTCACACAATCAGTAATAAGTAATGACGATAGATAGCCCACACATATTATCACGTAATGGATGTTCTCATCAATTCCAATATGCATCAAGGACTTCTCAAAAATGTCAAGCTTGCAAGACCAACAAAGAAAATCTTTTTGGATTTTTGCTAAACAATGCAATAAAGGGAAAAAAAAATAATAAAAAACAACTAAGCACAAAAGATCGAAAAACAAAAAAGAAAACCAAGACAAAAAACAAAAAGAAAATAAAAACAAATGCAACCAACAAGTCAACCCAAATCAAGTTTTCTCACTGAAACTAGTTTAGTATGGACAATGTTATGCGAATTACGGTTCTTAGGTAGCATCTTGACATTATGGATCCCTTCCCCTTTAATGGGAACTTTTCTTGACTTGGTTTCAACCCTCTTATTCCAAGGTCTATCCAAACTCATCCTCACATTAGCAATTCAAAACAATGAGGTTTAATGTGACCCTTAAGCCCACAATGATAACAAATATAAATGAATTTACTCTTGGATACTAAATCATAAGACAATGAGGAAGATGAATGGATGTTACCCCTAGCCAAGAAACCTTGAGTGCTCACATCCTTGGAAATTGAAGTTTTGGAAGTTAAGACAAGTCCTTTGATAAAGCCAACTCCTCATTGAGCATTTATCATTGGTTAAGTACCAAGATCCACATCCACACTTGGTGAAATTGTAGCTTTAACACTTTTGAGATCCAACTCCAATGAGGTAATCTTCGTCTTGAACTCTTTCTTGGACTTCGAACAAGTCTCCAACTCTCTTTCAAGATTACCATTTTTCTTTTTTAATTCATCACGAGCATGAAGCAATTGAGTCCTCTCCATCTCGCATGTGGACAATTTGGCGATCAATGACTTTATCTCATTTGAGAACAAACTCACTTCCGCTTGAGCTTCCATGAGCTCTTGTTCTACTTTCACTTTTCGCTCTCTACTCAACCTAAGCTTGGTGGATAACTTGATATTCATCTTTGTCAAACCATAACTCTGCTTATACAACATCTCATATGCTTCATGAAGAGTTATACCATCTATTTCTTTTTCTATGCTAAATGATTCTCTACCACCATTTGAGGGCCCAAAAGTGGAACTTTCATTCTCACTCTTATCTGAAGATGAATTTTCATCTGAAGAATCAACACTCGATGTATAAGGGATGGATGTACCTGGAGACTTATCTATTGAAGGTGCATCCTCATAGATAGTCTTCAACAAATCCCATACTTCCTTGGTCGTCTCATAATGTGAAATATGGTTTCTCACACCTTCCGAGATACCACCTCATATTTCCTCTAAAGCTCTTGAGTTGTGTCCATAATGTTGCAACTCAAGTTCACTCCATTGCTCTTGAGGCTTCAAATTTCTCAAGTTTGTTACCATATCAAGTTCATGGGGCACCTCAAATCCTTCTTTTATTATTATCCACATATTCGTATTCAGCGCCAACAAGAACAACCTCATTCGTGCACTCTAGTATGAATATTCACTTTTGTTAAAGAAAGGAGGTGTAGAAACAATATAGTCATGAGCATAATCAATTTGTCCCTTGGCATAATCAAATTGACCCTTGGCTATAGATATTGCCAAGAAAGCAACAAATTGCCCATTTCCTTCTTTGCTTTGAATCTTAATGTCACTTTCATCCTTATCAAAATCATATTCATCATCCCAAATGACAGAGAGCCTTTCTTCTTCCTCAAATGATTTAGGCATTCTTGAGCAAAGTGGCCAAAACCTTGGCATTCATAAAATTAGATTTTTTGAGGATTCCTTCGAATTTTTTATTTCTTCTTCTTGATTGTAGAATCAATTTTGAACTTATCTTTGCCTTTGGATTTATGAGTTTATTCCAAAAGATTAGACTTCATTTTCAAAAAATAATTTTTGAAACGTTTTATAAAAGCGTCCATCATCTTGGAATCAAACTCACAATCCTCATCAAACTCATTTCCAATACTATGAGTAATACTAAAAGCGACAACATCATTTTCTTTCTTTTTGAAATTCAAATGAGCCTCACAGGTTTGGACATTTCCAACCAAATGATCCAGCTTGAGGTTGTCAACATCTTGAGCCTCTTCAATAGCCATAATTTTTGGTTGGAACCGATCGGGTAAAGATCTCAAAATTTTTCCAATAATCTTCGATTCTAATATTTTTTTCACCTAAATTGAAGCTAGAATTCACAATGTCACTCAACTTGGCATAAAATTCATCAAAGGTCTAACTATTTTTCATAAAAAAAAGTTTTTAAAACTAGAAGTGAGCCTTTGAAGTTTTGAACATTTAACCAAATGAGTGCCTTCATGAATAGTTTCTAAGATATCCTCTGCCTCTTTTGCAACTGCACAATTACAAATACGACTAAACTCTTCGGGTGTGACGGCGTATAACCGATCGAGTAAAGATCTCAAAAAAAATTCAATAATCTTTTATTCTAGTATTTTTTTCACCTAAATTGAAGTTGGAATTCACAATGTCACTTAACTTGGCATAAAATTCATCAAATGTCTCACTATTTTTCATAGAAAGGTTTTCAAAACTAGGAGTGAGCCCTTAAAGTTTTGAACATTTAACCGAATGAGTGCCTTCTTAAATAGTTTCTAAGATATCACATGCCTCTTTTGCAACTTCACAATTATAAATACGACTAAACTCTTCAAGTGTGACGACGTAAAACAAGGAAAATCGGTTATATCCCATTTTTCGATTAGTTTGGGAAAGGTTATTTCTATCAACAGTAATTGTAGGTTTAGACCATCTGGACATGACGAACTGCCAATTTTTTTCATCAATTGTTTTTAAAAATGCTCTCATCCAAACTTTCCAAAAAGAGTAATTGGATATATCAAGTAAGGGTGGTTGAAACACAGAATTACCCTCACATATTGAATCCATGATCACAAATCAAATAATATCTCACTTCTATAGCTTTGAAAAAAACGAAGATTAAGCAACCCGCTCTGATATCAATTGAAAATCTTAAAAATCCCGAGATAGTGATTTGCAATTAGGATTCAATTTTAGCAATGAATAACAATCCCCAATCAAACACAAGCAGATCTAATTCAATTAAACGAGAATTGAACTATATCTACAAAACAAACATCGACAAATCAACATAACGATATAATATGGAAAAAAAAAAAAAATCACAATTGGAGCACCTCCAATTGTGATTAAAAAAAAAAAAAAATCACGAGCCAAATTCACAAAATAATCTACTAAAAGTATGTTTGTTTAGACGGACTGGATAAGGGGGGATTGTAATCCATCGGACTATTAGTCCTGGGATACATTGTCCCCAGACTATTTGGTTGGACTAGATTTGTATCTTATGTTTGTTTAGTCATGGGATTAGATGTTTAGATTGGACTATTTTTAGTGAACTCAATGTTTGTTTGGGATATTATGGAGAAGAATAAATGCTAAAATGACTATTTTATCTTTTTCAATTATTTACTAAGTAATAGCAATATTATGCATAGCTTTAATATTTTAATTATTTTTAGCTAGATTAAATAAAAATTTATTTTATTTTATTTTTTGCATAATTAAATAAATTTATTTTTAAAAAATTAAATAAATTAAATATCAGTAAAAGTATATGCTATTTTTTAATTAAAATTTTGAATAATAATAATAATAATTAAATAATGAAATAAAATAAAACATCTATTAAAATTTAAATAATGAAATTAAATAAAATATAAACAAAATTTTAAAATAAAACACGATAAAATATTTATAAAAAATTATTTTAAAAAATTAAATAAATAAAACAAAAATAAAAAATAAATAAAATTATTTTATTTTTAAATTGAGACATTTAAATTTTATTAAATTTTACTAAATATAATACATAATTAAATACCAGAGGGCAAAAATATAAGGGGTACTTACGTGTAGGTCCTATTAACTAGACTTATTTACCTACAGGTCCTAACTAATAAATTTAACACTATAAAAATAAGATATTGATAAATTTATCACTATAAATTTATTCATAAAAACAAAGAGACTGATAAATTTATCACTATAAATTTATTCATAAAAATAAAAGACTGATAAATTTATCTTTATCACTTAATAAATTTATCAACAGGACTTAATGGGTAATAAGTCTCAAAAGTAGGACTTATTGGTAGTTTACCCAAAATATAATTTTATTAGCTAATCTCATAGGATGAGTTATCCCATGGTTTCTATCCCACCCACCCACCCACCCACCCCCATGGGATACCATAGTCCCACAAATCTGGGACTACTAGTCCGGAGCAAAACTTTTGAAGCAAACAACGAACTATTAGTCCATCTGGACTAATAATCCAATCCTATGCCCAATCCTTCCAAAACAAACACCTCCTAAGAAGACAAAGGATTTACACACAAGAACCCTCAATTACCTAGCGAATCCACGCCAAAATTTAACTGACCTCAATGTTTCTCTTCCACAACCGTCTTCACTTCGGATTTGCTTTGCCCAACATTGAATCCACAACGCCGATGTTGAATCCATGACAATGAGCCAGTCTAGAATCCACCAAAGTTTCAGGCTTAAGTTTTCCGAAATCCACTAATAAACATATCTCTTTGAATTTGAAATAAACGGAAGAAATCCTTTGATGAATATCAATTTGAAGTCCGTTGATCCATCGATCACCCTTAAATCATCAAGGTAAGCAACATATAAACACCCCCCAATAGAAAACACTTTAGCTTCTCTCCTCTCTAAGAATTATGGACGGATTAAACCCTAAAATGAGCAACTAAGGCACTTTATAACAAATAGGGACGCGAAGACCACTCTAGCGCAGGAATGACCGCTCGAGTGGTGAGATTAGCAAGGCAGTGCTCTATATGTCATTTCGCTTGAGTGCAAGACTTACCGCTGTAGTTGTAAAACACGATTCTCAGTATCTTTGAAATCATACTAAGATACTAGATGATCCAAATCAATGCTCGAGCGCACACTTAACCGCTCGAGCGGTCCAAGAAGTTTGACCGACTCAATAACTCCTTTGCTCAGGCACAAATTGGATTAGATTCGCATCTAAACTCTCACAAACTAACAAATACAAAAGAGCAAAAATAATTACATTTAAATAAAGTTTTGTCAAACGAGATTGCCAATTACAAAATAGCTCACAGGAACAACCGTTGATGTGGTAGGAATCTCAAAATAGGTACGAGAATTTTGAGACGTGCATCGAACAGAGGGATAGAGATTTTGAAAGCAGGAGATCTTATGCTCAGAACAATCCCTCATAATTTGGTAGAATTTTCTTAATTAAGCTTAATGGTACTTGCTAAATTTTTATGGATTACTTAATCAAATTTAATGCACTACCGTAAGCATTCTGAATACGGTGGCTAAATTTTCTTTGTGAAAGACATTGGAAGATGTTATCTAGTAGGTTTGTTCGGTTTAAAATTATTAATTTTTTGAAAATTGCACTTTTACTTCAGAATGAAAATTATTTTTTAATTTACTTTTTTGGAAGTTTTAACTATGTCTACAGGTTGTGTTTGGTTTGCCTCATGATTTCAAAGGTAATATTTTCAAATCACTTTTCAAAATTCATAACCAAACACACAACTTAAAATTACTTAAAACTTAATTCAAAAATTAATTTTAAAATTCTTAACCAAACACACAACTCAAAACTCTTTTCCAAACTCTTTTGTGAAGATGGTTAGTGATGGATTGTTAGATTATTTTTTATAAAAAAAATCTAAAAACAATAATTTCTATATTTAAAAAATATCTAAAACAAATATATATATATATTAAAATAACAAGTTTTAATTGCAAAAATAATAATAATAATAATAATAATAATAATAATAATAATAATAATAATAATAATAATTTGCATTGTTTCGGTCAACCGGTTGGACGTCTGGGAAGATGTCCGGGCAGACAACCGGGTAGATCCAATCCGCTCTTTTCAAAGTTTAAAATTCAAAAATTCTTTTCAAAACTCATAACCAAACAAATTTTCTCTTTTCAAAACTCAACTCACAATTCCACACGTAAATTACACTCTAAAAAGATAATCATAATTCCAAAACTAAACCAAACACAACCTAAATTTTTATACTCTCTCTTTTCTTTTATTTTTCTTTTTTACAAAATCCCTTACCATTTGTCACTCCAAATGTTTGATTTTGCTAAAATCTTCAAGTATTAATTTTATATAATTTATCTCTTTTCAATAATTTCTTTATGGAGGAGAAAGCACCAATAAATATCATTTTCATATCTTAGTAACCAATAAGTCCTCCAAATAATCCAATGAACCTAATAGTCCCATTTGTGTGGAAATGACAGCATAACCCTATAGTTTACACTCATGGATGCTAGTTAATACCCATAAATGACTGAAATCCCCATGATTATAAATTACACATTTGCCCAAAATTTACTAAGGGATTTCTGTACTTCTTTTGGAATGTTTGAAGAATCTTACATTTCAAGCCATTTCAAATTAAAAAGATTCTCATATCAGAATCCACCTCAAATTTGAATACCCATACCCTAAAAAGATTTTCATATTAGTAGATTTTATACTCAATGGAAATCAATGTGGATGTACACAATGTTATACTTTTTCTTTTTTTTTTCTGATATCATGTTTAATGTGAAACAATGTGAACTTGTATATTGAGACATTATTTATTTTTATTTTTATTTGAATTTCACAAAATAAATTACTCAAACACTCACAATTTGAAATTACACATTTGCCCAAAAGTTATTAAGGGATTTTATACTCTTTTTGAAATGTTTGAAAATTTTCAAATTTTAAGCCATTTCAAATAAAAAAAAAAATTCATATATCAGAATCCATCCCAAATTTGAATACCCACACCCCTTCCCAAAAAGATTTTCATATCAAAAGATTTTATGTTGAATGGAAATCAATATGGATGTACATAATTTTACATTTTTTTTTTCTTGGTGCGCAAGGCATTTGTACCACTAGATTCACTCAATTGAATTTCACAAAATAATAGGTTGTATATTTTATCTTTCTAGCACAAAAGAAAAATAAGGAAACATTATGGAAATAAGAGCATAACCATAAACCTAATTTCCAAAGAATATATTAAATCCACCTTTCAAAAATCAATGAGACTAATTATTCTATAAGAAAATTCTTAAGATTAAACAGATTACCATTACTCAAGATGGGATTTATGAGTAAATGTTTCTTTCTTTATTTATATACCCTATTGTACGAGCACGGAATATTCGTTACTTGTATAATCTTGGTGGTCAAACCTGCACTCCTTCAAACGACATTGTACAATTTGAAATCACAGACACGTGAGCTTCCCGGCGGGTGTATGCCAGAAAATCCCTCCGATACTTAAGTTAGTACTTAAGATCAATATGGAAAAAGCTCTATGAATTCGAGAACTAAAGTTGCATTACCTGATATTAGGTTACTTCTGAGCTTTTATAAGTTTCACACAGCAGAATTCTAGTAGCACTCTAATTCCTCTTCGTAGAGTCCTACTAGAAATAGCATTCCTAAAGAATAATGTTTATTCTTTCACACCCTTCCCACTGTAAACCAAGTGAGATGGCACAACTATTAGCGTTGCAACCTACCTAGCAACCATGCCGCTTAATCCTTGCTAGTTCTTGAGACAACCATGCAACTTGCAATGCCGCGCAAACCCAACATGGCGCGCCACCATGCTAACGTTGCACGACATTCC
Source organism: Camellia granthamiana (assembly GCA_036172215.1). Lineage (NCBI taxonomy): Eukaryota > Viridiplantae > Streptophyta > Magnoliopsida > Ericales > Theaceae > Camellia > Camellia granthamiana. Next base: position 107,241,195 of record CM069911.1, read on the forward strand.
ATCTAGCTTGGTCAATGTCAAGCGTACAACTTCGTTTCACTATTTGGCCAATCTTCTTGGGATAGATCAATCCAATCTATCTCTCTAGAATGCCAATGAAGAGTGACCAAGCTAGTACTACTTCGGCCCAAACCCGAGGCCCAACCAAACCTAGCTCGACCCATTTGCAAGGCCACCTAGTCATAACATGTAAACCATATAATCGATTAGACCTCTTTGCATGACCCAAGTCTTGGTCTACAAATCTATAGCCTAGCCCAAAACCATGCTGATTTTGCTCGGCCCAGATATCACGACACAAATTTCCCTCTCACCTATATATCTCTCTTTTTGTGTGTCTTCCGTTTGTAATTCCATTCTTAATTTATGGAGGTATTCGATCACATTTTCAATCAAGTAAATCATTATGTTCAACAGCTGAAAAAATAAAATAAAAAATTAATTAATTAATTAATTAATAAAAAAAATTGACCAAAAACAGAATCAATGAACTAAAACATAACTCTAACATATAACTTTGACATTATGTCAACTTTTTGTCGTCTTATCACCAAATGAAAATCGTGTTCGATTGAGTTGAAATAGATTTGTCATTCTACCGCATGGCCATGTGCTCTTCACCAAACAAGGAGACATGCAATTATCTAAAACATAGAGATCAAAGGATCATATCTTCATCTTTATTAGAAGGACAAATACCATAAATCATTTGTGACAATATAGACAGATGCTTATCGAGTGCTTAATGGGCCTCCGTAAGTGCAACTGTGGAAGGCCCTATTGGGCTTATTGGTAGGCCTTTTCATCTGAGAGTGGATTAACCTAGTAATGGGCCTGTACAAAGGTATCCTTCACCAAGGGGGAGATTATATTTGCACCCAAAAAATCAATAAATACTCTCAATTTCTCATTACAGTCCATTTAACTATTTAAGTTTATAATTTATCTTTTTTCTCAAATTACCCTTCAAAATACACCCAAATAATAAATAATAAACAAATTAAAAACCTAAATTATTTGAAAAACCTTTCAAAAACCTTCCTCTTATTTAGATACAAGGAACACGGCAACGGCGAAAGAAAACGACAAAGGAGAACAAGAGGGTGAACCTCATGTTTGAGCTTGAAATTTGAGAAGTTCACGTTCGCATTTGCATTCACCGAGCTTGAAGCTTGAGGACTTTTAGCCAACCATCGACCTCTGACCACAGTCGTCCATCAGAGGTCGCTCACTCCATAGAGTGAATCGGGTTCTTTTTGCAAACTTGATATTGAACGAACGAAAAAAGTCACCATGTTCAGACTTATAAAGATGAAAAAAATGAATTTGTTCGGATTTGAAAGTTTGAACAGTAATGACGTTAAATAGACTAAATATTTGTTTTTTATGTAAAAAAAAAAAAATACATAAATCAAGAATTGTACCTTGATATTTACGTGAATACTTACCTCTTCTTTGATGGGTTGTTTCAAAAAATTGTTTTCATTATTATTATCTTCAATTGTTTGATATTTAGATGTGCCTTTAGCCTCTTGGTGTAGTTTCTTATAAGTAGAAAGTTAATAATTAAAAAGTAAAACAATCAAAAATATTTTTTTTAAATAAAAAATATTATAAACAGCTCATATATGTTGCACTAGAAGCTCATATATGTTGCACTAGACAAATCCAATATAATCTATACTCTTATATTAAGTGAATGCTAGATTTAGTGTGTCCAAACCTTTACTTATTTCTCTTTATGTCATGTGTCCCTTATTTTTCTATTTAAAATAAAATAAAATTAGGTAGATAGAATGAGTGAGATTTGAACCTCAGATTGACTAAATAAGACTCTTACCATTTCACTAACACACAATATATAATAAATATTTTATTTTATTTTTATTTATTTAAACTACACATGCATTACGTATGTCAATCACTAATTTCTTGTACAATGTAAGGCATTGGGTAAATATGCCTATATTATAATTAATAAACTTGATTTTGAAATTGCAAATTTACATTGCTTGAATTCTTTAGGTATTGTTGATTATACGTTAAATTCAAACACCAAAAAATAAAATATAAATATAATATTTTATTAATGAGAAAATACGATCACATAATATTTAAAAATTATTGTATAATTTTCCAGCTTTCAATATGTGAGAAAGTTTTAATGATTACTACAAACAAATCACAAACTTGTGGTATGGGCCCTCAATCATGTCAAGTGGTTTAATAGATTGAAATTGAATGATAAATCCAAACTGTGTGTGGATGGAATGGAGTAGACAAAAGTGGCGAGGACTATATTTTCCACTATTACACTACCAATGCCAAGAACAGCAAAGCGATATGATAGGCTCAGTACGAGGACAGCTTATTCCCTCTCTCAATTATTGCGAAAAATGTTAATGTCGCGCGATAAATAAATTTTAAGAAGAATTACAATTTTATGGTATCTTCATAGAATATTTATAACGTGATAAGAAAGTTTAAAACTTAGATTATTAAAATTTGTGGAATTTATTATTAATCTGATTTTTTTTTATTAAAAATATACAATAAACTGGTATTTCCCTTAAATTTTAACCATTTAGTTGCATAGGCAACACAAATAAGAATTGAGAACTTTCGTAGTGAAATTCGGATCCTCTGTAATATACTCCTTTGTAGTGCAATCATTTCAGCGTCCTTATTTAGACTTGAGTGAAAACATCAAAATAACGTGGAGGCTGTTTCGAAAAATATATGATTTCTCACAAGTAAATCAATTAATAAGAATAAATATTAATATGAAAAAATTAAATCAATAGCAACACAAGAATTTTTACGTGATTCTCTCAATATGAGATACGTCCACGGGATCAAAATCTAATTCCACTATCAACCAAAAAAATTTCAAACGATTACAAACAAGACACGAATGGTCTCACAAAATCATCTGAATTCCAAATAATCACAAATAAACAAGAGGAAAGATCTCACCAAAGAGATGAACTAAAGTCTTCAAAATCAGAATTGTAAAAGATCTAAAATAACAACTCAAATCAACACCGAACACCGAACCAAATGCTTCAAAGCAAAGTAGCAACCAAAAACACAAATTCTTGAATTTGGCCCAGTCAAATTCACGGCAACAATCAACACCAATTAAAACCCATCAAAATTGAGTTATACACAAGGCACTCCCACCCAAAAGAATATTTTTGCTGCTGCTACACTCCGAAGCACATAAGCAATATTTATATATTGTTAATTCTACGGTTTTTTTATTCAAACCCTAACTGCTATCAAATTGACTATCAAATACTTATTAGAATGTCAAAAGTCAGATATAATATATAAAATATATTATACCCAACTAAACCAAATTAAATACTTTTAATAAATCAATTGAGTTTCATATTCTAATAAGGAGGTATACCTAACAAAAACACCAAAATAGCATTTGCTTTTTTTTTTTTAAAGCAGTATAAAATAACATTAAAAATAGATTAAAATAATTAATAAGACAAAATGTCACATCAAACTTATAATCATTTTATTTTTTCTCTCACAAATATCACATCCAATTACAAAAAATCCAATTATCTTCCTAAACACAAAAATTTTAATCTCCTAAAATAATCAAAAACTAAAATAGCCTACCAAAATAACAACTTTCCAAACACTCACATTATGATATAAGAAGTACATTAGAGAGGATCTAAATCTATGTTACCAAAAAAATTAATACTTTAGAAAATTACGTATTGGTATGCACGTTTTAAAATATTGTACACTTTTGTTCCAAAACGATAAATTTAATGATCCGAAACGATCCCTAAATTTTTTTTCAATATATTTCCTTAAATGTTAACTTAGGAGGAAAAAAAAAAAATCAAATATATGAACTAAAATCTAAAGTGAGCTAAATTTTGACAAGACAAAAAGTTAAAAATGAGTCATAATTTTCACAGAAATGATTTGTTACATGAAAGAAGAAGAAAAAAATTTATTGAATATTTAATTGTTAAAAAAAATTACTCTAAAAATACATTAAATTCTTCAATGTAATATTTACAAGTCTACTTCTATCATACCATCTTTTAAAATATGTAGCGTACCATGTTTCTTTTTCCGTTCCCGTTCCAATTACTGTTCTAGGTACCAGAACGATTCAAATTCTAAATAACCTAACATAGATCTAAATTCCTTGAGTAGATTACTAACATTGTGTGTAGTGCAGTACTGATATCATCATATTACAAATGAATTTTAAACATTTAGTTGGATAGGCTCACATAAATAAATAAATTTGATTTGTAATCATACAGTAAATTTTAAGAAAAAGTCTTTGATTTCATATTTATCTAGAATTTTATATGAATAATTGTGTGACAAAAATTAAATTTATATAATACAAAATTTATGTGTAAAATAAATTTAAATTACAAAATAATTTTTAAATAATTAAATTTAAATTTATAGTATTACTAAATTTTAATCATTTACTTATATCGAGCCCCCATAAGTAGGTTTGACATTTTTTAAAAAAGTTAAAAATTTATTATCTTATTTAAGTCATATCATTTTATTTAAGTCACATTATTTCTCTATTACATCACTTTAAACTTAATTCATATTTTTTAAAAAAATTAAAAAATACGCTTATTCACGACTTCTCAAACAACCAAGGTTTGAAATCGTGCCACTTGCTGCAATAAATAAAAAAATTTCACTACCCATTAATGACATTGATCGGCAGATAGACAGATAGGCACAACGTACCTCTTTTCCTCTGTCAATTAGTTGGATGATCCAACTTGTGGGACCACAACTGGCAAGAGGGGGAGGAAAGCTACAAAAGAGGTCCCTCTCACGAATTTACAATTGCTTTATTGGGAAGTTTAGAATAAGTGCACTTTTTGACTTTTCTTGTATTATGTGTAAAAAAAGTAGAGAGGAGATGTTGATTGATGTGACTCAAAAAAGATAAAAAGATGAAATAAGTGCACTTATATTGAGATACCAAACTTGGCCTTCATGCATTCAAGTTGCAAAATTAAAAAAGAGCGTGACTATGCCTTCATTTGAATGGGCCAGAAAAGAGGTTGGGATTAAAATAATTATAAAAAAATAAAATAAATTTAAAAATTAATAAAATAAAATATTATAATTATTTTATTTTTTTCTCTAACAAAAGTTAAAAATTTTAAATCAAACGAGACTTTTATGCTGTGTTTGGATCCAAACGAGACTTTTATGTTGTGTTTAGTTGGGAATTTGAGGAATGATTCGGAAAGAGAATAAAAAAAGGTGTGTGAAATTATATGAAATTTAAGTATAATTTATTTATATTTCACTTACTTTTTCTATTTTTTTTTTTAAATTCCTACTCAATTCTCCCAATCAAACACAACATTAGTCTCTAACTAAAATATGTAAAAAATAAAAAACCAACTCACTTTCCAAATGAAACCTATGACCTGCATGAAAGTGAAACAATCTAATTATATATATATATATATATATTTTCAAAACGTAGACTAACGGAAGTGGAGATACTGCTGCGCGAGCTACGCAGCAGTGGCTACTGTGCGGCTTTGGGGTCTATTTTGATGATCCGAACCATTCATATTTTAAAATATATCAAGTAGGACATGCCTGCAAAAAATCAAGTTAATCGGATATTGTTTACCCATTAATCCACTCACATTTATATCTACAAAAATAAATAATAATTGTGATTTAAAGTATTAAAAAATACAAATGTAAGTGGATGAATAGGTAAATGATATCCGATTAACTTAATTTTTTGCAGTCATGTTTTACTTGATGTATTCTAAAATATTAACGGTTTAGATTATTAAAATAGGCCCCAAAATGTGCTCATTTCACCGCACAGCAGTCGCTGCTGCACAGCCCGCACAACAACATCCCCCGCAACAGCATCCTCACTTCCTATACTTAGGGGTATTTTGAGAACTTGGCTTTTAACCACTTTTTTAGGTTTGTAGCAAAAGTCAAAAGTTGACTTTTTTGTATTTTTTTTTCATTTGGGGAGTTAGTTTTGAGTCATTGGTGAAATTACAATTCTATCCCTCATGGGTCAAAATGTGCTACATGGGTAAAGTTCTAAATATTTTAAATTACATAGGGATAGTTTGGTCATTTTATTATGATTTGACATCATAAATAAATATTAATCAAAAAAATCAAAAGTAACTTCTTACTAACTTCCTAAATCATTTGTCCAAAAAAGGTAGAAGCTTAATTAAAAGCAAAAAAAAAATCACTTTTTATCAGCTTTTCAAAATAGGCCTTAGCATAACTAATTACTCAATTAATTTAAGAGTAGATGGGATGACTCAATTTAAGTTGTAATCAATCGTTATCCAATATTTAAGAATGGATGCTTGAATAAATAAAAAAAAGGGAAGGGACGCACGTTGCTTAGCATAGCTAATTACTTTAATTACTTTAAGAGTGGATCGGATGACTCAATTTAAGTTGTAATCAAACGTTATCCAATATTTAAGAATGGACGCTTGAATCAAAAAAAAAAAAAAACGGAAGGGACGCACGTTAATTATTAAACTAGTGCCGGAGTGAAATCCATTCCGTATTGATGCTCGTGTATATCATAATTATTAACCTACCTGTGCGTACCATGCCAATAATAAATAAAACAAATTATTAATAGATTCTAATAATATATTTAACTCTCAATAAATTTTAATAAAATCATCGTTAAAAATAATTTTTTATATATTTTTTTACATGTCACTAAAAATTAATAATTAGTAACTTTTTTATCACGATTTTTATGAATTGTCTCTAAAACTTACAATTAGTGACATTTTTCTATGATGAATATTTCAAACTGTCGCTGAAAATTAAAAATTAGTATTTTTTTTGTGACGATTTTTTTAAATTATCACTAAAACTTGTAGTGATATTTTTTGTGACACAATTTTTTAAATTGTCGTTGAAAATTAATAATTAATAACATTTTTTAATAATATTCAATGAAAAATGCCATTAATTATTACAGAATCTATTAGACTATAAATTTATCTATTAATATCTACACATAAATCTCTCTCATAAATATCATATATTCACGGGTACAATATTAATAATATAATATTATTTACACGTTAAGTGCTAAATTTGGCTTTGCTTGAATGGTTGCTTCTTTCCTTGTTTTTAAAAATACGTTATTTTAGTAATTTTTTAAATTTTTAATTATAATATGGGGTAAAAAAAAAATTAGTATATTTAGAATATTTTTTAATTTTTTAAGAAAAAATGTGTAAAAAATAAAGAAAAAAGAAAATTTTTAATTTTTTGATATAAATTATTATTTTTTAATTTTTTAATAATTTTTAAATTTTTAAATTGAAATATTAAATGGTTAAACGAGACCTAATTGTTGGATTAAATTAGGTCATCCTCTAAGCCTATTTGTGTCTCAAAAGGATTCCTTTAGAAACCAAAAACTCCTCATAAATGGTTAAACTCTTCACAGTTAGGGGACAAGTAATTGCAACTTTCTAGGGTCTGACAACAACTAGGCAAGTCACTTTTCTTTTCTCTTCTTTTTATTTATTTTTTATTATTTGTTTGTATTTTTATTTATTTTTATTTTTTTAAACTTTTTTTACTATAATAAAAAAAAAATTGAATTTTTTTATCAATTTTTTTTTACTTTTAGGCCTATCTAGCATAAAAAGATTTAAAAAAATTTATAAAAAAATAAATAAATATAAAGGTCAATAAAAAAAAATTTAAAAAAAAAAAGCCGAGTTCTCTTTCTTCTTCTTTTTTTTTTTCCTTTTACCTTTAGTAGGAGTAATTATTATATGTTTCAAGAATTCCATGTTAACGATGTGTCCAACTAATAGTATGATCCTCAAGAATTACATGGCCCTACAAAGTGGGAAAAAAAATAATTCAAGGGCCAAAATAAGGGAGAAAAAAAAACAATTTAAAGATCAAAATGAAAAAATGATCAAACATAAAAAAGACAAAATATAATTTACCCATGTTTTTTCTCTAGTGTAAAAGATACAAGTGAAAAAGTTTATCTGAATTTTTTTATTTTCAAAAACTACTTTTGTTTATCACTTATGACATAAAATAATTTAAATAAACTAAAACAATTGATTATTTTAGAAACTAAGAAAAGAATGTTTTAATTGCATTTTTTTTTTTTTTTGGAACAGCATTTTAATTGATTATTTGGTATCAACATTTTACTAGTCAGAAACTGCTTCAAATGGGATGAAAATATTGTAATGCATATAATTATGTTTACAGATGTGGCAAGATTGGCATGAATGGTTACCAAAATGTAAATTTTGCAAGATTTAATTCACTAGGGATGTTGATAATTGAGACTATATGTACCACATCCCCAAAAAAACTATAAATAAATAAATAAATAGAAGAGTAAAGAGATTTAAACCTTTTGTAAAATAAAATAAATGACCCGAACAATATTTTGTCATAATCTTTTTACAATTTCACAATGTCTCGACCAAGGACTGAGCTGGGTCCTTGGGCTAGATTCCTGAGTTGGATCCTCCTCGTTGAATGTGTAGGCAAACCTTTGACAATTCATCGGTACGTAGTAGTGGGTTCAATTCCCACACCCATCCCTCTTTCTGTCTTTCTTTTTAGTTTTTTTAAATATATAACAAAAAATTCAAGCTGATCTATTATATAAAAGCTCTAAATATGTGCAATCACTTTCTCTCAGGAAATGAACCTATAATTTAACTGATTTGCAACATAAGAAAATTTATGAAATGGATTTTACGTAACATCTAAATCACCATCACACCCTTTTGAATATAAATATCCTACTTTTTTTAAGCGAAGTAGTGAATAAAAGATATTTTTAAAAATGATTCAAGCATCATCTCAAATCAAGGTCAATTTTCACACCGGTATTGATAAGGTATGATAAGGTATGCAAGAGTCACTTCTCCTGGAAAATTCTCAGCACTTATATTTTCCTCTCCCTCAATAGAAGTTTTCTTATCATGACAATAATAAAAAAATGACATTTCTCATAATTGAAGTCTAATGTCCTTATCTGATTTGTATTACCAAGTCAAGAAATTGAAAATAATTTCGTGTAACATCAGAAGTCACACGTATATATAGGGCCCACCATTATATAAACAAATTTCATAATTTATAGAGGATTCAAATTCTTTAAAATGAAGTAAAGTCGTTTTTAAATTTAGATTTTTTGTAGTGCAATTTGTAGTACTTTAAATAATTATGCGTCATGTCAAAAAAACAGAAAACCAATTTAAAATTAAAAATAGAGGACCAATAATTATGCGTAATTTAATTTTAACTATGATCTTTTTATTTTAAATTTTTACAAATTGCATTGTAAGGAATGCACTATAGAAAATCTGAATTCAAGAAAATTTTCCATGCAAATTTTTTTTAAATCTCATATCAATTAAACTGTAACAAACAAGGCCTGCACATAAATGGAATAGTATTAGGATAAGGAATCCCAAGTTTATGCTCCCAATTTGGCCAACATTCCGCTATCCACCTTCCCTCTTTTCTCTAGTGCTTCTTATCAGTAATAGAAAATATATGTTGCCACTGAAATTTAGGATCACATTTTATTCTATTGAGGAATCAAATTGCAAATTTTTTAACGTTGATATTCTTTTAGGACTGTTGGATGCCAAGAATAATTCTTTGGAGATTTCCCAACTTGAGCCAACATTCCTATGATATTCATTTTGGAGAAGTGATTGAGACCCCTCCAATCACCACCCCCACCACCCCCCCACCCCCCACACACACGTGGGGGTTGGTGATTGGAGGAGAAGGAAAAAAAAAAAAAAAAAAACTGGCCAATTACAACTAGAAGGGGTCGTGGGGTGCCTCCCTGTGGGGTCCAAATCATTTTTGAATCATTTTCAGCCCCTCAGGTGACAACAAAAAAGAAAAATGGAGAAGATAAAAGAGCCACGTTACAACAAAACTGGCATTAGTTCCTTCAGTCGAGACAATTGAGTGTTGCAACCCTTCTCTTCTACAAAATAGACAATTGGATTATTCTACTAGATTTTTCTACAAAAAAAATGTTAGAACGAGTATGTAACAAGTTGTCAAGTTTAAAAGTATTTTTGGATTCGGTTCAAAAAAAAAAAAAAAAAAAGTAATTTTGGATTCTACACAGCTTATTTATGAATCAGGGTCAATTTTTTATGCTCCATACAAAAGTTGCACCAAATACTAGTGCGTGTCTGAGATTGGTGTTTTAATGATTTTTTTTTTCTCTTTTTTATTTTTAATTTTGCTGATTTTTTTTTTTTTTTTTTTTTTTGATTTTTATGTTCTACTCAATTAGATAAACTAGAAAAATTAAAATAATAGTAATAATAACACTTTTTAAAAAATGGGTTTTTTTTAAGGTCCATAATATTACAATTTTAGGACATAAAGGACACCCCAAACTTTCATACTACTTGAGGTCTCTCAAAAACATGCACCTCTTACATCCAAAATTCTTGGACCAAAATACCCTTGCTTTTACATTCAATCTAACATCTTTCATTTTTTGAAATTTTTTAAAACTTACAAATTAAATAACTTTTGATTTGGATATCTATTTTCAACAACAATTATATTTTTGGAATGTTTACGTCGAAATCTATCAAATAAAATCCATGATGAATGCGAAATTCGATACCTTCAGTTAATGAAATTTCTCTAACTTTTAATAAATGAAATTTCATTGATTTATAGTAATTTCAGTGAAATTTGTTAGACCAGTGAAGTTGATTTCAAGTTGTTCGTTGTTCGTTGATTTTTGATCAATAAATTTCTCTCGCTACATTTTGCAGAGAAATTTTATATGCAAGTCAAATTGCAAATGTGTGATGGCCAAAGAAGATCAACATGGCAGAGAAATTTCAGAAAAAAGTCAAATGTGTTAGAGAAAATTAACATGTAAGTAAATTTCTCTGACTACATTGGCAAAGAAATTTCAGATAGAGAAAATCAACATGCAAGTAAATTTCCCTGACTATATTTGTAAAGAAATTTCAGGAAAATCAAATGTGTTAGAGAAAATCAACATGCAAGTAAATTTCTTTGACTACATTTGCAGATAAATTTTATATGCAAGTTAGATTGCAACTGTGTGATGGCCAAATAAGATCAACATGGCAGAGAAATTTCAAAGAAAATCAAATGTTCCAAAGAAATAAACATGCAAGTGCGTAATATGTCCAATGAAAATCAAATATACAAGAGAGTAAATTTATCTGACTACATTTGTAGAGAAATTTTATATACAAGTTAGAGAAATTTCATATGCACAAGAGAGTATTAAGTGTGTAAAGTGTAAAGTGACTAGAGAAAATATGCATTTTAGAGAAATTCCATCATAAGTGTGTGTGATGGTCGGAGAAAATCAACATGCTAGAGAAGTAATAAGTATGTGATAGTCAAAGAAATTTCATACATGAACATATATACACATCAACACACAAATATACTTAGAGAAACTCCAAGGAGATTGTAATGTGCAAAACTTACAGTCGATCTGCCTATTTCTTACAATTCTTTATCGTCTTTGTTTACTCTACTTTTCTCTTGTAGATCATTGTTCTTCAGCGACCATAAATTCAACATTTGGTTCTTATTTTCTTCAATTATTTTCGAAGTCACATTCCAAGATCGGAGAATGAGGATGGTAGATTTAGGTTCTAATGTTTGGGAAGATATGTTGGGTCGATGGATCCTAATAAGTACTGTTCACTCAACCTTACTGTTCACTCAAACATTAGGTCCTATTGAGGGTTTGAGGGGGCCTTCCCCCAAGGTGGATTTGGGTACTTTCATAATTCTCATGTGCTTCTGTGTAACCATAATTATATACTTATAAATAGATAAGAGGGCGCCTCTTTCAGGTTAAGAGAGAGTTGTATTTTTCTAATCATACTGAAAACCGCAGCAGCCGTGGACATAACCCTATTATGGGGTGAACCACGTAAATCCTTGTGTTCTTGTGTGTGTGTGATTTGTTTGATTCATTTTTCTTTTTCTTTTTTTTTTCTTTTTTTTGTTATTTCATGTCTCACCGATCTTGGCTAAGAATGGTCAAATTCTTAACAATTGGTATTAGAGCATTGGTTCGAATGGGAACGATGGTTACAGACGAAAAGGTTAGAATCGATAAATTCAACGGCACATATTTTGGCTTTTGGAAGATACAAATTGAATACTATCTGTATCATAAAAGACTGTATGAGCCCCTTTCAAGGATGAAACCAGAAAAGATAAAGGATGATGAGTGGACTCTTCTTGATCACCAAGTGTTAGGTGTTCTTCGGCTAACGTTGTCTTGTAACATTGCATTTAACATAGCAAAGGAGAAAACTACAACAAATCTCATGGCGGGGCTCTCAAACATGTATGAAAAACCCTCTGCCTCAAATAAAGTTTATTTGATGCGTAGATTGTTTAATCTAAGAATGACAGAAGGTGCTTTAGTGGCTGAGCATCTGAACGAATTTAATATTGTGGTAACACAATTGAGTTCTGTATCTATCGAATTTGAGGTTAGGGCTTTGATTCTTCTATCTAATTTGCCAAAAAGTTGGAATGGTACTATAACGACAGTGAGTAATTCTTCGAGAAAAGAAAATTTGAATTACAATGATATTTGAGATTTAATTCTGAGTGAAGAAATTCGCAGGAGGGAATTAAAGGAAACATCAGGTTCTACCTTGAATACAGAATCCAAAGGAAGATCAGTAGGAAAAAACCCGAACCGCAACAAATCAAAATCCAAACACAGAAGCAAGTCAAGAACTGGAGAGGGACGGAGTTGCTGAAACTGTGGAAAGAAGGGACATCTAAAAAGAGATTGCCTGACATTAAATAAGAACAAAGGTGATTAAAATCAGAAGTCTGCTAATGCGACAATGGAGGAGATTTATGATGCTTTGATCTTGAGTATTGACAGCCCTCTTGAATCTTGGATTTTAGATTCTGGGGCATCATTCCATTCTATTTCACAGAGGGAAATTATGGATAATTACATTGGTAGTGATTTCGAAAAGGTTTATTTGGATAATGATGAATCTTTGAAGATTGTGGATAAAGGGGATGTAACAATCAGGTTGCCAAACGAATCTGTTTGGAAGATACAAAATGTCAGACATATGTCTGGTTTGAAAAGAAACTTGATTTCTAGTGGACAACTTGATGATGAAGGTCATGTTGTAACCTTCATGGGTGGTTTGTGAAAAATCACCAAAGGAGCCATGGTTGTTGCTCGTGGTCAAGCAGAAGGCACCCTTTACATGACTACAAACAATGAGGATGTAGTAGCAATTGCTAGTGAGAAGGAAGACTCAAATCTGTGGCACCAAAGTTTTGGGCATATGAGTCAAAAATGGATAAAGGTACTTGCATCTAAGGGGAAACTGTCATATTTGAAATAAGTGGACATTGACTTTTGTGAGGATTGCATCTTCGACAAACAAAAGAGGGTCAGTTTTTCAAAGGATGGCAGGAAACCAAAGTCAGAAAAATTGGAGTTGGTTCATACAAATGTGTGGGGACCTGCACCAATTTCATCTCTTGGAGGATCAGCATACTATGTTACCTTTATCGACGACTCAACGAGAAATGTATGGGTTTATTTTTTGAAAAATAAATCTGAAGTTTATACTACTTTTAAGAAGTGGAAAGGCTTAGTGGAGACTGAAACAAGTCTGAAAATTAAGTGTTTGAGATCAGATAATATGGGGAAATATGAGGACAATGAGTTCAATAAATATTGTACATAAAGTGGAATTAGAATGGAGAAGACTATTCGAAAGACACTTCAACAGAATGGCGTTACAGAATGCATGAATAGAACTCTAAATGAACGTGCTAGAAGTATGAGGATACATGCCAGATTACCAAAGATGTTTTGGGCAGATGCAATTAACACTGCATCATATCTGATTAACCGTGATATATCTTTCCATTGAATGGAGAGCTACCAGAAGAAGCTTGGAGCGGTAAAGAGGTAAATCTTTCTTTTTTTGAAGGTATTTGCCTGTGTTTCATATGTGCATATAGATTCTGTTGATAAAAGTAAACTTAATCCGAAATTTGTTAAATGTACTTTATTGGGTATGGCATTGATCAATTTGGTTATCGATTTTGGGATGATAAAAATTAGAAAATAATCAGAAGTAGAGATGTCATATTTAATGAGAAAGTAATATATAAGGATAGGGATAAGTCTGCATCTAAATAAGTCTGCATCTAAATCTGAATATGTTACTTGTCATGAGCATGTAAGATTTAGAATAATCCTTATCCTTATGTTAGTGAGAATGATTTGAATAGTAAGATTTAGAATAATCCTAAAAATCTTATTCCACAAACTGAGCCACATACTCCTACTTCTAAGTTGAGACGATCCGAAAGAGAGTCTAAACTTACAAAGCGTTGGTCTCTATCTTTACATTATTTGTTGTTGTCTGATGGGGGCGAACCCGAAAGTTGTGATGAGGCTTTGTAGGTTGATGATTCAATCAAGTGGGAGTCAGCTATATAGGATGAAATGGATTCACTCATGGCAAACCAGACATGGTAGTTAACTAGTTAACTGAATTACCAGTGAGTAAGAAAGCTTTGCACAACAAGTGGGTTTACAAGGTCAAACAGGAGCATAATGAGAGTAAACATTACAAGACCAGATTGGTTGCAAAGGGATTTCAGCAAAAAAAAAAGGTTAACTACACTAAAATTTTCTCTCTAGTTGTGAAATTGACCATTATCAGATTGGTGCTAGTAATTGTGGCTGTTGAAGATTTGCATCTTGAGTAGATGGATGTGAAGACGGCTTTTCTCCATGGTGATTTGGAGGAGGAAATTTACATGAAGCAAACACAAGGTTTCTTGGCACGTGGCAAAGATGAGTTTTTATGCAAACTTCAAAAAAGCTTGTATGGTTTAAAACAGGCCCCAAGGCAATGGTGCAAGAAGTTTGATGGGTTTATGTGTAGCAACGGTTTTACAAGATGTCAAGCAGATCATTGTAATTATTTCAACAGGTTTGACAAAAGTTATATTATTGTGCTCTTATATGTTGATGATATGCTTATCGCAAGATCTAGCATTGAAGAGATAAAAAAATTGAAGAAACTTTTGTCCAAACAATTTGAGATGAAGGATCTTGGAGTTACAAACAAAATCCTTGGTATGAGGATTCATAGAGACAAGGCAAATGGTACTTTGAAGTTGTCACAGGTTAGGTATGTCAAAAAAGTTCTCAAGAGGTTTAGCATAGATGGTGCAAAACCAATGAGCACTCTATTGGCTAGCCACTTCAGACTTACCAAAGAGTTGTCTTCGAAGACCGAAGAAGAACAGGCTTATATGGAACATGTTCCATAAGCTTCAGCTATCGGTAGCATAATGTATGCTATGGTTTGTACTAGACCAGACATTGCACATGCAGTGGGAGTGGTTAGTAGGTACATAAGTAATCCAAGCAAACAGCATTGAGAGGTAGTGAAGTGGATCCTTAGATACTTAAGTGGTACTATAGACATGACACTTTGTTTCAGACGAACCGGCATCAGGTTAAATGGTTATGTTGATGCAGACTTGGCCGGTGATATGGATATCAGAAAGAGTACTACTAGTTATGTTTACACATTGGGTGGTACACCAATGAGTTGGATTTCACAGTTACAGAAGATTGTAGCCCTTTCTACAACAGAGGCTAAGTATGTTGCTATTACTGAAACTGGAAAGGAGATGACTTGGCTACAGAATTTCCTAGTAGAGTTGGGTAAGACGTAAGAGATGAGTATTTTGCATAGTGACAATCAAAATGCTATTCATCTTGCAAAGAATCCGGCTTTTCATTCTAGGACGAAACACATTCAGCTGCGATACCATTTCATTCGTTCACTTGTAAATGATAGAGTCTTGTCTCTTGAGAAGATCCAAGGCAGTAAGAATCCAGAAGATAAGTTGACCAAGACAGTCACCATTGACAAATTAAAGTTCTGTACAACTTCAGTTGGCCTTCAAGATTGATGAAAGAAGATCGAGTTGTTGCGGCGTTCCTTTATGTAATGAAGATGATGGAGAGCTTGTGTTATCAGGTTCCAAGTGGGTGATTGTTGGGTCAGTGGACCCTGATAAGCACTGTTCACTCAACCCTATTATTCACTCAAACACTACGTCCAATGGGGTGTTTAGGAAGGCCTCCCCCTAAGGTGGGTTTGGGTACTTTTGTAATCCCCATGTGCTTTTGTGTAACCCTAATTTTATACTTATAAATAGATGAAATGGCGCCTCTTTTAGGTTAAGAGAGAGTTGTATTTTCTGATCATAGTGAAAACCGCAGCAGTCATGAACGTAATCCTATTCTGGGGTAAACCACGTAAATCCTTGTGTTCTGGTGTGTGTGATTTGTTTGATTCATTTTTCTTTTTTGTTTGTTATTTTGTGTCTCGCTTATCTTGGTTAGGAAAGGTCAAACTCCTAACAATATAGAGATCTGAGAAATGGATAAGAGAAAGACAAGAGAGACCCAAATCTAAGCAGTCGTCAGAGCGGAAGGAAACGGATGGTGGCGGTGTCGGAGAATGAGGAGATAATGGATTTAGGTTCTAGGGTTTAGGAAAAGAGAGATTAGAGAAGTGGATGAGAGTGAGAGAGAGAGAGAGAGAGAGAGAAGAGTTAGGGTACAATTGGTATTTTTCTAATAAAACTGAAGCAAAGGTTGTAACAGACCTTATCTAACAAAAACAAAAAATTGTGGATGTCTTCTACTACCTAAAGTTGGAGAGATGTTAGACTAATTTTTCCAAAAAAAATTTACCAAAGTTGAAAAAGTGTCAAAACCAGTTAAATTTTTAGTTGTTTTTTACCCATTTTTTTCTTAGATTAACTTTTTTTTTATTATTTTTTAAAAGATTCTTTTACACTAGATGGATAAAAAAAATGACCCAAATTTAAAACAAAATCACTAGAAAATATTAAAAAAATAATAATTGCAAAAAAAAACCTCAAAATTTGATCCTTATTAACAAAATAAATCGCAAACTTTCAATTTGATCAATTTAACCCTAATATTTTGATTTATTTTCAATTTAAGTCATTTGTCTTTTTTTGTTAACTAAAACCGATAAAAAAAAATGTAGTTTAGCCATTAAATTCAATATATGTATACATCAAATGTCTAAAATATCAATTTTTATTAAATCGATTTTACTTAATGAAAATAAACAAATAGTTCAGATGGAAAACAAATAAAAAATTTCGTGTTTCAATTGACAAAATTACAAACTGAAGATTTATTTCGTTATAAGAGTTAAACTTTTGGATTTTTTTTTTTAATTTCTTCAAAAAAAAAGGAAAAAAAATAATATTTTAAAATTAATACCAAAAAAGATAATCAAAACATTTTAAGTCAATAACCAAAAAAAAAAAAGATAAATTTTAAAGTTCTGCCATTGTAATCCAAATTCTCTATCATTTTTCGGTGTATATTTCGAGCGAAAAATGCTTCCGACCCCAGCTGGGGGTGCTGGGGGTCGTCCCTCATTGGTCCCAAAAAAAAAACAGTTTATTTTTTTATTTTTTTTTTTTTGATTTCAGCAAATGGTCACTGGGGGCTGTCAGTGGGGGTCGCCCCACTGGGGGTCGGAAGCGCGGTTGATTTCGAGCACAGGGTGCGGCCCCACGATGACTATCTGGTGGCTGGCAGTCCAAAAACCAAGGGATGCTGTCGTTAATTACAGGACAAATATGACATTTTAAGCCAGCAATTTTAAGGACTTGTTTGGCTGCAGTCCTATCTGCCACTTTGTTCTCTTCTTCTCCTGCCATATCAGTCCTAGGTGCATCATAGGGAATTGTAAAGTGTGGTATATTTTAACCCCCCAAAAAAAAAAAAATAGTTTATATAAACAAAATTTTTATATGAATAATGCTTAAGACCTCCTTTTGGGGGTCATCCCCTCACCCCCTTTGCAACGTGGCGGGTGGTGATTGGAGGAGCAGGAAAAAAAAGAAAAAGAAAAAGAAAATGTAACCAATGAGAGAAAGAGGGGGTCAAAGGGAATGGGGGAAAAAGGGGATGAATCATTGCTCTTTTTATATAGCGTGATAGTGATATTTTTTAATTTTAAGTCCGAATAATAGATGTGACGTTGGAAGCACACATAGCAGGAGTGGCCATCGGCATAATGACATGCCCAACTCATTTAGCTTAGTTTGATATTTTTAATATTTGAGAAAATATTTAGTTCATAAGATTAGATTGAACAAAATTTTTAAATTCATTTAATTTTTGGGATGAGCTTGAGATTATTGCCCAACCTCGCCCAGAAGCTCATTTGAAAATTTTTAATTTTAATTTTTTTTATTATTTAGTTACAAAATAAATTAAAAAATTATAAAAAAAGATACTGTTGGCTTTTTGGCTTTCGAAGGCTATTTTTTGTAATTATGAGTGTGACAGTAAGGATCAATCAGTCCTTACAGAATGTTAATTGACAACCAATTATCAGACGATTGTGTTTTAGTTCTTTCAACCTCAATGAAGATGACTTTTACTAGTGGTTTTGTTCAGGAGAATTAAGTAAACAATAATTAAACAAAGAACAATTATAATATTTCATTAAGTAAAATGAAAGACTTACAAAGATCCAAATTAGCCTCGTGGAGGTTTACAGCAACAATTTACTTAAAACTACTCTTATGAATGAAGTGCAGTGCAGGAATTTTAAAATACAGAAATGTAAAGAACAGGAAATGTAAAAACTGGAAAGGAAATAAAGTAGATAAAATTGATTTTTTGGATCTGAGTCTGGGGGCCCTTTCTAAGGCCTTCTCTGCTCTTTATACTTCTTAATGACAACCGTCGAAATGGACTTCTAATCGTTGAACCATCTCTCCATGATCACTAATCATGCTTCCTTACAGTTAGCTCCACTATGTCATATACAGTTAGGTTTCCCTCCTAATTTTGAATTTAAATATATGGGTAACCGTTAAGGCCGCGCCACCTTGCATCTCTTTGCTGATCCAGTGCTACGCAGATCTTATAAAAACTAATACTAACTGTCACGTGTGTGATTCTGATTGAGGACTTGAGTTGTTTCCTAGCATTGCCCCTGTCCGGCTATGTGTCGAACTGTAATTGGTTTATACAAAATATATAGCCAACATTATCCCCCGCACTAATATAAATACTTGGTGATATTAGTGGATCAAGGAATTGTATCCATGTCTTAGAACATGCATGGGTTTTGCATTTTCCAAGAATGCAATCGTCATTCGTCATTTACATTAAATTCCCCTCTAAATCCTCTGAACATCCCCACTTATTTCCAGTATTCGAAAAGACTGATACATCTTTTATGGCTAAGCCAATCTTCTTTTACATTAATCAAGCATACGAAGAGTTATTCGATGATGTTGTTCATCCTCGAAAGAACCTCCATACATTTATTGGCTACCTTTACCCACTGTAATAACCCTCACACTGATTACCGATAAGTTACTGATTAATTACCGATTTCTGCTAAACTATGACTGATAATTGAACTGACTGAATTACTGAACTAACGGACTGAAAACTGAAAACGAATTGATTGAGTGTATCTATTTTAATTGCATGTTTATCTGTTTGACTGTTAATTATCTGTTTAGTTTTTATGTTTAAACTATTAATTGAAGGCCTTATCGGCGGCCGAATCCAAAATTGATTAGTGTTTCATGATCAGTAGAATTTATGTGATTTTGTGGTGCAATTATCTGAAATGTGATTTGGTATGCTTAAATTAGATTAAGGCCTCGTTTGGGAACAGGCTATTTTAGTAACTTTTTGGCTTTTTACGAAATGATGTGCAGAAAAGTAGAGAGGTGATGTGACAAGTTTTAGTTAGCTTTTTAACTTTTTGGCTAAAATAGCCACTCCCCAAACGAGGCCTAAATGAAGCTAGTTGAAGAGTTAGGCTTAATTACAGTTATGCCATTGTGAGTCGGCCACTACTTTAGATCAAGCTTGAGCCTTGTCACACTCAAAACACAACATTTCATCAGCCAAGCTCCTTGCTCCCACCGAACTAGAGAGAGAGAGAGTAGAGAGCTAGAGTGATTTCATCTTGTATTGCTTGGAAACTTGAAGTAATTGTAGGAGATTTGTGCAATTGAGCTTCCATACTTGTAATAGAAGACCATAGGTAAGGAACTCAACCTCTTGATTGTGCATTTAAGTAAATTTTTGCATGCTTCATGCTTCATTGTAGAGATTAGTTCATTAATGTTGAATTGGAGTTCAATTGTTGCATGCATGTGCATACTGGCAAGTTTTGAGGTTGTAATTCATCATTCCTCACGTGCATGTTCATAATATTGTTATAATCCATGTTTTCATCATGTTCTTGAAGAAATGAACTCAATTGAGCAAGCTTTGAAGCCTTAATTTGATTTAAAATTCATGCATGTCGTGTGTATAGCATGTTCATGAAGATTGGTTTGAAAATGAGTTTGATTAAACACCCTTGGGCTTTGATTTTACAAATTAAGGTTTGATATATGTTATTCTATGTATTTACAAAGGTTTTCCAAAAAATGGGCCCAAGAGGATCGGTTTTGGTGGTTGAAAACTTGGTTTTGAACTTGGAGTTTGAATCTGGGTTTTCCAGATTTTGGTCGTCCGC
This sequence comes from Camellia granthamiana, assembly GCA_036172215.1. Taxonomy (NCBI): domain Eukaryota; kingdom Viridiplantae; phylum Streptophyta; class Magnoliopsida; order Ericales; family Theaceae; genus Camellia; species Camellia granthamiana. The sequence continues at coordinate 107,261,912 of CM069911.1, forward strand.
TCGAGCGGGGGAAGTGCCGCTCGAGCGGGAAAATCGAGCTCCCAACATCTTGCACTGTGCATCAGTTCGCTCGAGCGGATGATTAGACGCTCGAGCGGAGGACTGGGTGACACGCTCGAGCGGGCGTCGAGCGGAGATTTCACCTATCCAGTACCTTTTGGTCCGCTCGAGCGGGGACCTTTGTTTGCTTGTCCGCTCGAGCGGGGAAACATGCGCTCGAGCGGGACCCTGTTTCACTGAAATTTCTGAAAATGCTTTCTAAGTACATCTTTGCATCCTCATTCCATCCTAGGCATTCTTAGGCCTAGTTTAAGACATCTTAATGGGGATATAGATGTAGAACACACCGAGGCATTTAGGGATTAAGTTATTATCTTTCCCAACTATGAACTTAGTGTGTGTTCACTCTGTTAACTGTATAGGGTTGGCATTCCAAGAGGACGCTCTAGCCTACAGTAGCCCAGAACTCTATGAGTAACAATTGTGTAAAGATATGTTCAAACGATTATTTTCTGAACTGTTTACTGAACTGATATTGTTTATTGAATGAGTGCATGTCCTATGTTCTGAACTGTATTGTGGCATCTTTAGCAACTACTGTTTACTGTTACTGTTACCGTTTGAGAAATCTCTGCCATCGACGGTCTATGAACGGGTGGCCCCACCGACGGTCTATGAACGGGTGGATTTGTCTAATCGATTCGGTTCCCACGTTGGAACCACTACTGTTTACTGATTGATGGCCATCATTACTGTTCGGTCTTTAAGACCTACCGTTTACTGTACTGTCATGCTAAGGGATGTACTACATACGACCATTTACTGTACTGAGCAACTAATATACTGATTGAAATGAACTGTTTTCATACTGTAAGGACATTCATTCTAAACCTCTTTACGCATTATGTTATTCACTGGGCTTTAGCTCACTGCTTATATATATATGTAGGTGTTCAGGTACCAGACTGCAGCTAGGAGCGTCGGGGTAAACTCCAGTTTTGTTAGCCAACCACCGTGCCTCACTGTGAGGTTCCGAGCCTGCCAAGCTTTGGCTTAGGGGTGTTTTTATTTCCCCGTCCGTCTTGGGCTGTTTTTGTAATATTGTATAGTCTGTTACTGTACTGTTTAATAGGGATTTGATCCCTGTCCTGAATGTTTGTAAATGTTTTGCATACTGATCTGCATAATGTATGGAAAATCTTTTTGGCATACGGACTGTCACAGCTCATTGGATATTATTTATTTACAGCATTGGCTTCCGCCAGGCCCTGTACTCTGTTTTACTGTATTACTGTTAAGCAGGCCTTCGGTAATCATGGATTATTGGCCGGTTACGGTGCTAAACCCATAGGGCCGGGTTTGGGTCGTGACACCCACCTTCCTATATTCAAGTCATGGAAGCTTTTGCAGATTATCAACCTTTGGACTATGAACCTGTTATCCACGATTTCTTAACCCAAAATTTTGCAAACATGGATATTGGGAGCTCTTCTTCTAACCCAAAATCTTCTGCGTGGGACGAGGCTGTAACTTCTTCCTCCTCTAGAGCTTCTAGTTGGAGATGCTGGCCAGAACCTGAAGAATCTAAGTTAAGGGAGCGAATTAATCATTATTTTGTTGAATTTGTTGATCCCCTAACTTTCCCTCCCTTTGCTCGAAGTTCGGTAGTTTATCTGTATGTACCCATTGACTGCCGACGTCGTTTAAAAGACAATCTACTTGTAGCATAGTGCATGTCTTCCATGTCTACGAAGATAGTACAAGCCACTCGTCGACCAGAAAAGGCCCAAGGGTATAGCCCGTCATCCTTAGCTTAGAAGGCAAAACTTTGCTCTTCCGACTGGCTTGATATTGTCAACAACCCACAATTTCCTCCTTCCTTCGAGATAGAAGCTCCTGTGCCTCCTCTTCCGCAAAATCCCCACTGGATGGAGGAACTGAGACTTACTCTCTTTGAGGACCAATTTCTCCCTTCCTATCACCCTCTATCTCCTCCTACCAAAAGTCAGCGACGGCAAGCCCAACTTTTGCTCGCGGCCTTTTCTCACTTGCCCTTCAATGTTCTTGAGGACGATATTCCTCTCAGGAACTTTCGATGGCCTTGTGATGTTATGACTCGGGGTCATGTCTTCAACCCCATCACCCAAGCAGAACTCCAAATGTTTTTGGACCAACTCCCATTGTTTCTTCATTGGCACCAAACTTCTATGGCCACCACTCAATCTTTGAACCAACTTTCAGCCCTTCGAGTTCATACCCGGTATGAAGCAGAGAACCTCATCGAAGAATATGATGACTTCAAGAATAAAGACTCCGCATATTGGGATGACTTGGATATGGATAAGATGGAACAAGGGTTAAAAGAAACAGAGTTTGAAATAAAGGCCGAAAAACCCTTTTGTCAAGTACGAGCACATCAACTTCAGCAGCCAAGCCTGGAGAAGATAGAAGACAGAATAAAAAAGGAACAGAAGTTAATTGACCATAGCTGGGCCAAATTCCATGATCTTGTCATTTACTCTATTCCTTACTTCTATGAGCTTGAATATGTACCTAAGCAAGGCCTCTGATTTAATCGATCCTGTCTTAATAAAGCTTAAGATATTTTCTTTTATTTGGCATGGTCTGATTTTATCCCATTCGTCGAAGTCAAACAAACTTAGGGCTTCAAAATCAACAATTTCATCATTCGTATCTTAATTCGATCATGCCTAATGAAATACTGAAAACCCAAATTGAATTTTATCCAACTTATGGAGTGTAATTAACAACTTTCTCTGGTTTCCTCTTAGAATCAAAGCTTCGAATTTATCAATTCTGACCTTCGAAACTCGATTTGATCATATCCAGTTCTCCAACATATGGTTAATACAATCAAATGATTTCAACTCAACTAATTTTCTTTCAATCAAATAGTCCATATTTTCCAAAATATGAAAACCTCTTTTGAGAACTGCACTGTTTTACTCTAAAAAAATGATTTATTCTGTGTACTATCAGACCAACTATTGGTTCTGGCACCTGAAACAACAATTTCTAACCTTAAGGTATTTCAAATTCTTCTTCGAAGGATTTTACTGTTACTGACAAACCTTGAAACAGGCCCTCAATCCTTTTGAAGTAAATGAATACTTGAATATTCTTACATCCTTAGGCATGGAATGCGCTTCGAAGTCGACTCCCTGCGTTCGAAGCTGTTTGTTATCAGATCTTGGTGCCAAAATTTGGCTTCAAAGCCAAATATATTTTTTTCGAAGCTAACATCTGTATTTGAGATGTGTTTCCCTCCAAAACTATCAATATTGAGGGAAACCTTTCGTATCCATACTTTTAGTACTTTTCATGAATTTCGTCCGTGTAAAACGACTGGGTATATTTTTTAGACACAAAAGTTTTAAAACCCTTTTATTTTGTGTCTTGAATTCACCTATTTGTCTATCGCACAAACCCTTCATCTCTACCAACCTTCCTTTCCTCTCTGCTCTCTTTCCCGACTTCATCCTCTGAGAAAACTCTCCATTAATGGCTTCTTCTTCTTTGAAAATACCAGTTGTAGAGTGTGCGAGTCCGTCTGTAACATTGAAAAGGCTTATTGACGCAGAGTGCAAAAAGTACAAGGCTGGTGAGAAAAGCGCCATTGACAGACGCATCTTCATCACTCGTCGTCATGAGCAACGAGAGTATGTGCTTGGGCTCATCTTCAGGGAGATTCCTACTAAGCTTCCAACTCTATATCCGCGTCTAGAAAACCATTGTCTCCTCTACGAAGGTGGTCTTGGCTGGAGAAACTGGAGGATGAACCGCCCCCATCGCTGCTGGCCCACGGTGAGACCTGAGTGGCAAGAATGGTACGATCGGGTTATCCCTGATAGGACTCTGGATCTTCAAGAGCTTCGCCTTTTCGACGCCCTCCAATTATCCAGGTTCACTATTTCAAAGGATCCTTTCTTAATACCTGCTGCCCTTTGCTTTTGGAATTCTGTTTTTAATTTCTTTCAATTCAGATGTGGGATGATGGCCCCTACTGTTCTTGATATCTGCAATTTATTAGGATTGTCCCCTACTAGAACCCCCATTGGACCAGATTATCCTGAGCTACAAACCCTTTTTTCCCTCCCCTCTCTTAATTCATCTTATAGTGACTTTGTCAAGGCTGAGAATAAAAGGGAGGGTCCTGTGACTGATAGGGAATTCTTTTCTTTTATATTATATTGGCTTTGCAAATTCCTTTTCTACACCTCTTCTTAGAGGATTATGCCCGAATTCACCCCTCTTGCCAAAGCCCTTGTCTTACAGAAAAAGATGGCCTTAGCTCCATACGTTCTAGGTCACGTATACAGAGCTTGTTCCCTTTTTGTGAGAAACCTTTGGATGCCAATCAAGGAGGTCCATTTTGGATACTTCAGCTTTGGTTTTTTTCCTATTTCACTGAGCTACAATCTAAATGCCTTAAGTTTTTGGAGCCAAATCCTATTACTCATGGCATGAGGCTAGCCAATGTTCACTCTACCCTTCTACCTTTGTTTTTTGCTTCTTTTTCTTCCACCAACTCCCGGCTTCTTTTCTTTCCCACAGCTTCCATCCCTTCGAACCTACCAACATTGGCCCATCCTGGTTGAGGACCTTTCTAAGTGATAGGCTCTGCTCTTCACCCCAACATAAGAATATATGGGCTTCTATTCTAATTCCTAGAAAGTTGTTTCTCAAGACCCTAAACCCCAGAGCTTACAAATGCATTGCTGAGCCCTATTGCCCTGCTCAATTTGCTAGGCAATTTGGTTTCTCACAAGGAGTCCCAATGCCTCTCTACAGCCAAACCAACTTAAGCCTTACCAGCAGGAACTTGAAGGTTCGAAGATCCAGATTAGAAGAAGCAACTTCTAAATTCATCCAGGACTTTATTGACTTTGAGTATTGCCCTTTCATTCCTCAAAGTAACATATTGAAAAGATGTCAGAACTGGTGGATGGCAAACATGGAGGTGCGCTTAGCCATTCCTCCTCAAGACCTGTTAATGGTACTGGATGTGCCCCAAGCCAAGCCCAAAGGAGCTGGAGCTTTCACCTCTTCCACTGCTCCTACCATTTTAGTTCCTGTGCCTGCCACCACAAAGTCTATTCCTACTGCCTCAACTCCTCCTAGAGTTACTCGAGCTGCCTCGAAGAAGGGTATGTACCCTTGTTTCTTTTCTCTTCTTCTTCTTTATAATGCTCTTATCCTTACTCATTTTTTCTTTGGTGCAGGCGGTGCGAGTGTCTCACAGGGAGATTCTCCTTAAAAGATCCAAGCTTTAAACCTTCTTAGGAGCAAACAGCAACAACAAAAGAAACGAAAGCTTTTACTTGATCCTGAAGAGGAGGCACCTGTGGTTCATGCAGCAGAAGAAGAAGAAGCAGAAAGAGAAAAGGCAGAACAAGAGCAAGAGACACCTTTAAAAAGAAGGAAGAAAATGACTGTATCTCTTGCTGATTTCACTAGAGATCCTATCCACGAAGCATCTGCTAAGGCAGTGCAAGCAGAGCACTCCAAAGAACTTATTGTGTTTCAAAGGGCTGAGAAGAGGAGACAACAGCAAATGCTCAGGGATGAAGCTGCTGCCGCTGATGCACTCCAAAAAGAGGTTGCAAGAAGACAACAAACTGCTGGACACTACACTCTTCACAGCTCTCCAATCATAGCCACTACTTTTGGAACCAGTAAGTTCCCTCGTACTTTTATACATCTTTCTCAAATTCTCAATACTAGGGCTTGACATTCTATATTTCTTCTTTTACAGCAATAATTACTTTGCCTACTCTTCCAATAAGGATTCCCTCAGTTTCAGTTGAAGTTGAACAGCCTCAAAACGTGGAACCTATTCAAATAATACTCCCACTTTCTGGCCCTATATTTCCATACCCTTTCTGAAGCCAAGTATTCCTACATCTCTTTCTTTTGGCTTAACTCCATACCTCCCCCATTTGTCTTTCGACTTTACTCAATTTGATTCTCTTTCGAGCCTTGCTTCTCCTCCCCCTCCTAAGGAAATTCCAGCTGTTAATTCATCTTTGATGGTAACTGATTCCTATAGAGAAGGTGCTGGTAGGTCTCCAATCTATCATCCATTATCTTTGCCTAGTTCCAGTCCTTCTTCTCTTGACCAACTGGTAGCAAAACTATAGAGACTGCTAAGG